>OX411771.1:49591625-50007937 GCA_948252455.1 Acleris cristana
TTTCCTATAACATTAACACTTGTTAAAAATAATTACGCTTTGGTTTGGTAAAACAAATGGGTAGGTATAATTATTGAATCAAAATTTTATTAAATAAAGTCTTAAAGTTCTTCCAACTAAATAATACCAACCTGTTTGCTCGCCACATGTAAAGGAAAGTCTTCTAACATATAATCTGCCAGTGGCGCAGCAATGAGTTTCAGTTTTGGAACAGCCTTCTTTTTTAGTCGATTGCCTTTCCTATTGAAATCTTTTTTATCAAAATGATCTCCACATACAAATTTAATTTGATTAAGTTTCTCAATCGGCAACCACACTATGTCTTCTTTGCCACATAAGCGAACCCACTCCTTACACCTATATTGGGTAGAAAAATAATGGTTAATTAAACAATATATAACAGAGCAAAATTATATATTTACGGTGAGGGTTGGTTACAACCAGATTCCAGAGCATGGAATGAATTCTTAGTAAATATGAATTCTACACCAACAATGTTTAATACTTATATCATGTTGTAGGTCAGAGTATAGGAGGTGGGCTAGATTTTAGGAAATAAAAACAAGTTATTTCTTTGTGTCGTTGTGAAGAACACTAACACAAAAGTTTATGTAAATAAATATATAAATAGCAAGGGACAATCTCAAAATAAATACTTAAATACATAGAAAACATCCAAGGCTCAGAAACAAATAGCCATGATAATCATATAAATATTAGGCCTTACCGGGAATCGAACCCGGAACCGCTAGCTGCATAGGCATTTCGTAGGGTCACTTATTTTAGCATATTCTACACAATACATTGATAAAATAACCTAACCAAAAAGTTGGAAAACCCCCGACATTGACATTTCAAAGTCAATTATCGTCCAATAACCTTGTTACCGGTTATGTCTAAAATTTTCGAGAAAGCAATGCACGCTAGGATTACAGGATTTTGTACTAAATACAATTTAATTAAAAATGAGCAAAACGGATTCCAGAAAGGTAAATCTACCTCATTAGCGACTTTTGTGTTGGTCAGTAATATAATTGAGCAAGTCGACAAGAATAACCCTGTGTCAGCCATATTTTTCGACATGAGTAAAGCATTCGATTTTGTTTCACATGAACGCCTTCTTCTTAAGTGTGAAATGTATGGTATAAGAGGTGTTGCTCTAGATTGGCTGAGAAGCTACTTAAATAATAGAACTCAGTGTGTTCAAGTTGACAACATTGACGATAAACTATTATCTGGCTTAAATAGGTCTAACTACGAACAAAACAACGTTGGTGTGCCACAGGGTAGTGTTTTGGGCCCGTTGCTGTTTTTGTTGTACATCAATGACCTACCTAATGTAACTGAATATAAATGTGTTTTATTTGCTGACGACATTGCAATAGTAATCCCATGTAAAAAATTAAATACCTACAACAATGAAATTAATAATCTAATAAAAAATGTTATAATATGGTTAAAATCTAATAATTTAAATGTTAATTTGGATAAAACAAAATATATACAATTTTATAATAGAAAAGGAGGTGTTGACATTCATGCAGAATATGAGAATACTATTATATCCGAAACTGACGTACACAAATTCCTAGGCATTATACTAGATAATAATTTTTCTTGGAAGCCTCAAATAGACAAGAAATGTAAAGCAGTTAATAGTTTTGTGTATCCAATTCGAAGGCTTGCAGCAGTTGCCAATAAAGAAACGGCTCTTCAAGCGTACCACGGCTACGTGGTGTCAGTGCTCAGGTACGGACTGCTGCTGTGGGGAAACTCCTATGACATTAGCAGGCTATTCATCAGTCAGAAAAAGTGCATTAGGGCCCTCTGTAACAAGCCACCACTAACATCTTGCAAACCGTTATTTGATGAGTTGAAGCTACTCACTCTTCCATCACTTTATATATTGGAAATGAGCAAATTTGTAAAATTTAATTTAAATCTATTTACTCAACTCAAAAATGTTTGTAGCTTCAACACCAGGTATCCCAGAAAACTAGTACAGCAGAAAACAGTATCCAAATTACGGAAAAGAAATTGTTATTGCATGGCTGTAAACATTTTTAATAACATTCCGAAAGACATAATAAATTTGCCATATAATAGATTTGTTGGTATGCTATGTAAATGGTTACTAGAAAAAAGATTTTACTCTGTTAGGGATTTTTTATCTGTAAGAAATAATTAGTGGCAAGTCATGTAATGTTAAAAAATATTAGGGTGTTAATGCATGAAATTGAAATTAAACCTACTTATTAAAATTAAGGGTATATAATTTAAGTTTTAATACACAATCACATTTGCATGCTGGTGTTGCCGGCGAGAGCGCTGACCCAATTTATATTATTTTTATCAACCAATGTAACCGCATCTCAAGTGAATAAATTTTGATTTGATTTTCAATACTTCAAAAACGGCTGAACCGATTTCGATATAAAATCTCTAAGAACCACCGCTAGAAAACCTGCTTTCAAATAAAAAAAACCGCATCCAAATCGGTTCATCCGTCAAGAGCTACGGTGCCACAGACAGACACACACATACACACACACACACACACACACGCACACGCACACGCACACGCGCACGCGCACGCGCACGCACACGCACACGCACACGCACACGCACACACACACCCCTCTTTTTGCGTCGGGGGTTAAAAAATAGGTGTTATATTGACATGACTTTCACACCAGTGATCATTTTCAAGACCAAACTTCCTGACCTTTAAAATTAACTATTATTTGGACCCCTATATCTCTCTAATGATTGATCTGGGAGAAAAAGTTTATGTATCAAAAGAAGGCCTTTGCCGTAAGGCATACCTAATTAGGGGATATTTTATAATATAAGTGCAGTTTTACTTTTTTTAAATGTTACTTTTTTTTCCTGAATTACTTTTATACAGTTTTATATTTATCTAAAAACTTCATTTAAGACAAAGTGTAAAAATGAAAATTTATACTTTCGGAAATAAAGGCTTTATTATTATTATTTGTATATCTTTACCAATCACAGGACTATGGGAGTCCCGGTCCTTTGGAAGGCGTACATGGAGCCGAAGCCGACACGCAGAGGCCCTTTAGACAAGTTTAATTTAGTAAAGTGATGGGACACCAACCGGCTATTGTCCATACCGGCGTATGCTCCCATGGACAACCACCGGTTAGAGACTATTTAAGAAGGATGGAAACAATAGGTTATATGAATGAAATTATATGGATTGGTGAACTAGGCTATTGATGAAACGGCTTGAAATGGTAGGCGGTGACTCGCCAACTCAATGGAATGGGCATCCATAATTTTTTATTATTATTATTATCATCAAAAGAAGTTTAATTTTGACCTACTCTACACGATAGGTACATTAATAAAAACGAATGGTACACAAGAAGTTTTGACCAATTTATATCAAAGTCCGAAAACCGGCCCCCCTTTCATATACCCCAACCCAGGTATTCTCAAGCCTAATAGGCGATTTCACCTCTGTTTACGGTATAAAGCCAGTGTTATTTTAAAATAATAATATTTAAGTAATTCTTATTTTTATTTCAATCGGCCGCCATTTTTAACATACTCCTTTATGAGTTTATAAATTACGTTGATGTTTGGTTAAAAGGTTGAAATTATGTTAGCGAAGCGCTGGCCATTAAGTGTGTGAACTGTTGCCTTCCCTAGTCGAGCCCTAGGACGTCGTAATAGCAAAAATATCTCTTACAATACCCAAAACATTAATGTTCAAAGCACTTACCGGTTCTCATCCAGAGGAAAATTGGCGAAGAATCCATTTCTAAACTTTTCTCTCACACCGCAAGCTTCACAAACACGGTTATTTCCCATCTTTAAACTTGTATTTTATAAGTTAGTCTAATGGAAACTCGAGTTTTGAAACTTTATACATCGGTTAGGTTAGGAAAAATTTCAAGTTATGAACCAGAGATAACATCATTTGTTTGTTTTTAATTTTTCCTCTCGTTGTGGCCAAACTGTCAGAAGTCATTTTTGCTGTATATTGGTACTACGTACTAAAGAATTCCATAGGTACTAAAATTTCTTTGTATGGAGTTTCTAGGCACTGGGTGATGCCACAGATAACACAGGTTATACAGAGAAGTTTATTGAATTTCTTAAAGCTGGTTCAAAATTGCTTGATGTCGGAATGGTATAAAATAGATTGTTTATATTTTTTCATACCAATTTGTATAATTAACTAAACAAAAGGATACATATTATACTTAAAAATAATTAAGCTTATGCATTTGTATTATACTTCATTTTGTTTGTTATAGGTAGGTATAGGTATATTGCAAAAATTTCCAGATCACATAGTCTGTTATGTCTTGACAGTAGTGAAGTTTTTTATGTTATGAGTTCGGTTTTACGATTTGTTTGTTTTGTTTACATTACATTTCATGGGAGATGGAGACGCGGCGCGCCAAATTAAAGATCCAATATGCTCTCCATGTAGTACGGCACTTAAATCTGGGTCTGACCGTCGGACTCCGACGCAGTCTAATGACGTTCTGTATACAATAGCTACTTTTGCTTGGCAAAATTGAGCCACCGGGCAGAAGCAAGCAGAAGTAGGAGGGTTCTGTACCCTATACTAGAACGTGCAGAATAGCTGGAGTTTGGCGGACAAGTTTATTATCCTTGGAATTGTATTTATATTGTATCCTTGAAGTTTATTATACGTGAACGGGGTTGGAATTGGTGAATATACGGATTAAGGACAACTGCGAAAGAGATCGATAGAAGATATTTATCTTCTATGATTGCCTAAGACGAAATCCTCTTACTAATAATATCCCTGAACATACTTACTGAGTTTAAATCTCTGTTAGGTCTGGTATAAAAACATTTTTAACATGACAGTCTAACAGGTAACATAGATTTCTGAGGTTTTTTAAACAACTTAAAAAATAGCTTCTGCTAAAAATTTTATGAAAATATTTTTGTAAAAGTACCTAAGTTCATTGAATTGTTATAAATATCATTCTCCCTTATCTTGGATTTAATTCACCAATCACAATTACTTAAATGGTAAGGTATTTTAAGAATGTTTTATCCTACCCAAGTATTCAAAGTTACTGGTTGTGACTGCAGCAATTATTCTCATTGCTGCAGTCACAACCAGTAACTATGAATACTTGGGTAGGTTAAAACATTCTTAAAATTATAATAAATAATATATTTTCTTTTCCATTTCCCATCCTTAAGTTTTAAAGAATTGTTAATTTTTACATATACCTTTATATAATAAATCATCATTAACAATAATATTTTCCCTATAAAGTCTTAGTCTCTTACTTTATTATTTATTAAAGCAACATCCAACCTAGGCCGAGTAGTGTTGTTAGGTGTTTTCTAGTTCTCTAACCTTAGTTGGTCCCAAAGAGTGTTTTAATCCTTGATAGAAATGGGATCGATTGGCATTAAAAAATAATTTACTCAAATCTGACGATTTTCTTGCTGACATTTTATCATACATTTTATCTTACATACATTTTATCATACATTTTATCATTTTATATAGGTATACATTTTATCAAAAATCTGTGAATGTTGATTTTCATTACTTAAAAAGTTAGTAAATGTCTCCTAAAAGCATTTTCGCGTAGCAGCAAGGGTTCTAGTAGCTGCCCTTACTGCCCCTTCTCAACTTTCCACCCTGTATACAGAAGCGCCACAAATTAAAAATAAACATAATTTGATTTCGAACTTAAAATAAATAGCATTCCGAATTTAAATGCAACAAACACATTTTGATTTGGGTCTCTTTTCTATATAAGCAACAATGAAATTGAATATGCATATGAATGAATGAATAATGAAATTAGTTTTTATGATATTAATAGAGTGGGAGGGCGTCAATGTATAGGTATATGTTAATAAAACAGAATATTTATAATATACAATAAACATTTTATTGTATGTTTATTTAATTCAATTACCAATACCAGTACACTAAAGACAGAGATAAATTAAACAACTGTATAACTTTTTAACATTTTACTATATAAAATACAACACTAATATAATAAGTTCGATTATGTATGTAAACACTGATCAGCGGTTCCCATCGATTTTTTCTTGAATTTCCTTTGAATTTTATTTTTTTCTTTATAATGATTCTTGTGCCTGTATTTGGAACTAGACACTTTTGAGCAAGACGGCAAAGACTGCTCTTGCGTCGTGAATGTTTGTGACGGAGGCCATAAAAATTCTGTGATGGCTGCTAACTGAAACAAGAAGAAAAACAATTACTTTTACATGTGATTAGTCATAAGGGGGAGGAAGAGGGTGGGCTTGTAACAAGGTGAATTCACCTATGTGTTACACCTTGTTCAACTAAAATCGTTCTGGCATTTTATATCTGGCTATTTCTATTTTTAATTCAAAATCTGAGTTCATTCTTAATTTTACGATCGCCTGCGCATGACGACAAGTTCAGTCGCTCACAAGCTTCCAAACTATGAACAAGTTCCAATCATAATACATTTTTATAATTCAAGTCAATATAATATAATTATTTTAAAACTGTGAAGTGAATCATATTATTATAAAGTATAACCCTTCATCTAAATAACCCTGTTAACCCTGTTTATAACACTAATTGTACGTTTATACCTTTTATATCTAAGACCATCCCTTCATCTATTCCTAATTTTATATATATATATATATATATATATATATATATATATATATATATATATATATATATATATATATATATATATATTTTCTAAGTTTCCCCTTTTGTATTGTTTCCAGGTGCCTTATTTTATAGTTAAAATTAATGAAGACTTTTAATAAATAATACTGCCCTGGACTCTTGCTATTTCTAACCCATACCACTTCCCGTTCCTGATCCTGTTCCAGTCATCCCGTGACAGGCTTCACCCGAAGGCTTGCTTCGTCGGCCTTTCTGCTGCTTACACACAAGACCCTCGCTAGTTTTCTGGCCTCAAGACCTCCTACGCAAACGTTCCACTTCAGCAGTCAGGTTTCGGGGCAGAAAGTGGTTAGCAACTGCTCCGGACCTTTGGTAAGACCAGTCCCTCTGCCCTAGCGTAACCCATCAAGCACTTTAGGAGTGCCTGATTGTGTTACAGCAGGCAGAGGCTGCTCTACCTTCGCACCTCCAGGCTTTTATTTACAATCTAGGGGTAGGGCAAACAAGTACCCCAAAGAATCAGGGTAGAAATACATTTGGGTCTGTTACTTTAATATGAGTATGACTATCATCTCGTTTTCATAAAATGTTCACTAAATAATACTACTACCACAGTATAATAAAGAGTACTAGCGTACAGTATGGTCACTCTCTGCCTCCCGTCAAAAGTGCCGCCCACCCGCTCTCGGTTACCTCACAGTTACCGGCTGGCAAGGACGCGACGACGCGGTGCGCAGAGCCACGTAAAATATTTTTCACTTCTCATGCTCTTAAAATGTTACTTTAGTCTCTGCACATCGGGACTAAAACTCCGTATTAATCTCTATTTTTAGGCTGTGGAAATAACCTCAAAATGACAACGGCGCAAAAATATTTAAAAAGTAACGATTTAATTTCGTGGAACACGATTAATGATTACAAATATGAATCTATTAAAATATATCTAAACGAAATTAAATCGTTATTTTTTAATAATATTAGTAGGATAGTTAGGTAAATAATGCTACTTATTAAAAATAAGATAGTTTAATAAGCACCCTTATAACTAGTTGCTTTGTGAGCTGGGTATTGATTCTCTCAAACGCAAAGGTGAGAGAACGCAGGAGTGAAGTCAAGCGGCGAGTTTAAGTAGTCCCGTCAGAGCGAGCAAAACACATTTCAGCGCGTGTATTCAATTTGGCAGCATGGCTTCTCGAACGTATAAGGCTGCCTAATTGAGAATGCACGCGCTAAATAAAATGTGTTTTGCTCGCTCTGCGGGACTACTTAAACTCGCCGCTTGGACTTCACTCCTGAATTCGCTCACCTTTGCTTATGAGAAAATCACTACCCTGTACACCTCGCGTTAAGTTTATAAAATGTTTAATTGAAAAATACTTACTTAGTTCATTGAGTCGTTATCGCAGTAAACTCACAATGGTCGCGCCATAGCCCGTATTGGCGCTTATACTTCATAGCAACTTACGCATTTTAAAGAAGATTCAAAAACTGGATCGACAAAAAAAAATTAATCATAGAATCTTTTCACAAAATTTCATGAGAATCGGTTAAGAATTGCGACCTGTAGAGGAGAACATCCGGACATACAAAAGCAAATTGGTCGAGTCAAAACATAGACCTTCGCTAACGCTTCGGTCAATAATAATCTCAGAAAATAGAGTTAAAAATGTTTTTGTTTATAAGTAATTACAAGCATACAAAATAATTCGACGCCGCTATTACAATGTCATCTCATATTGCGTTCCCGATTCGCGAACGCACTAAATGGCGGCAACCCTAGCATGTCTTATCTCACTCACACAAGCATGGTACGCGTTCACGTACACGAGCTTAGACTGTGTGCGTAGCAACGCATTTGTTTCATACATTTTATCGCCATTGTCCGAGGTGTGCTACTACTATACTCGAAAATCGAATTCAAGACCAAAATCTTTACCTTAATGGGCTCATATTCACTGTGATTATTGCATTTTGGTTTAAGTATAGGTATTTTTATTAATTAAATTTACCCTAATGTTACTGGTTACACAAGTTCTCATTCATGTTTTTATGAAATAATGTTAAAATAACTAAATAATTAAGGTGGGAACTGTCAAATTTTGTGCTTGAATTACATTTTCGAGTATAATACTAAAATTATTTGTTATACAATATTCTTTTAATGACATTGAAATCAACCCATGACATTAAAAAAAACAAATACATACAAACAACAAAATACACAAGGAAAGACAAGCTCTTGCCTGCGACTCATATAACGGGTTGGCTTAAAGTAATGAGAATTAAAATTTTGTTTTATTTTATTTTATTAAATCACTTGTTAGGGTTATAGCTTTTTATTATATAAAAATAAACATAAACCAGTATGATAATCAATCATTACGATATAGCAAAAGCTCCCCATCTTCAATTTTTCGTAGCTTTCTTCTTACCCTTTTCATCATACGTTGGACAACATCTATCTTTACATTTTTTAGTCTATTAGTGCTTTTTGTACCCTGCGCTTTAACTGAGTCTGTGATTTCGTTTCCCGCCCATCACTGTAAACTAGTCTACTGAGAATAACCAAAAAATCCTCCGTTAGATGAGCTATAGGGACGATCGGACGGTTTGAATCCTTCGGTACGAAGTGAACGTCGCGCTCTTTTAGTCAATTCTGGGTGCTCCCTGCATAGTGATACTTTATTCGCAAATTCCTGCGCTTCTTTGGAATTTTTTCAAGCTGTCTGTCGGTATATTTGGGTGCTTTTTAACGCTTTAAGTGTTGAACATTGTGATTCTTTAAAATATTCCTTACTCACCCACGGGAAACATAATATTTTACAGCTAAGTCATCTGGGATTCACCCATTTTGTTTTGTGCAAACTTTGACACTTTCCTCCGGTCTCGATCATTAAGAAAGGGTTGTCTTCCCGTGTTTGGTAAATCTTTAGTCCTAATACCAAGTTCCCACCGCTGGATCAAAAATTTAATTGTAGATGGAGGTACATTTTGTAATGTATAATTTTCAGGCGTGAATTAACGCATCAGCGATACACAATTTATCCCATTTCTTGTCAAGTTGTTATGTTGGTATCTTAAATTAATCTTATAATCTATGGTCAATTCAACTACCAGTGGACCTGTATCAAAAAACTACTGAATCTGTGGCATATGCACCCGGTGTTGCTAGGGGCATATTTCACTCTCCTCGTTTGTAAGTAAACCCAGGTCACTGTATTAGTATTATTTTAAATAGTTATTTCCAAAATTGTTTATGTAGTCCAGTTTTAGTCTTCTTTTTTATTCCTCAGTCGTTTCAGGGTTCCAGCATATTTTAATGACAGACGAAACCCGAGTTTGCTGCCTTTACGTAACTATCAACTAGTATCTGTACTCGTATTGACGTTTAGTTTTTACCCCGATATGTGGAGATTTACAACATTAGAAAGTGGTATTGATCTAGATATCGATTTCGGCAGGTCATCACCGGGGTCGTTCTTTTCTTATAAGCCAGCGAGCTAGCTACATGTAATTTTATTACATATTGGAGAATTACATACCATACCTCCATCCCTTGTAAGTGTTTCGACGTTTTGCCTGAAGTGTCTAGTGAATTATTATTGTGTATCGTATTGGTTTTGACCACGCATTCTTATATTCCAGTTACCGACAGTCCACATAGTATTTCTACACATTATAACTTGAATAATAATCTACGTGGCAATTATCACAGCAACGGTAAGTGTTTATAACCCTTTCGCTCTTCAGAGCCGTGTTGTGTGTCGAGTGTTACCTAAAAGTCATGTCCATATTTCAGCATTTATTAAATACCAGCGGAGTACGCTAAGAGACACTTGTGCCACATCCTGCCACGTTTCCCACGGACCTTTCGGCGTTCCGGAGTCGACATTGGTCAGCGCAGACCGTAAGCAAGGCCATTATCCTCCAAAAGGTCAGTTCCTCTACTTATTTTACAAGTTTTGAGGTTATTACTTGTGTGCCACGTCATGTCTGTCTCATACATCTCTTCTCTTGCTAAACATATCCAGCTAAACCTCCTTGGAACGAGCACTGTTAACTATTTAAATTATTGTGCAAGGATTTATGGTGTTTTCTTAAATTTACTCTGCGTTTGGACACATAATGCCTTCTTGCATCAGCTACGAACCATGAGGCAGTCTCTTTATGCCTAGCGAACTGCTGAGTCATCTTCTTAATCTTCATGCCACCTTTTCTTTACCGTATTCTTAAATTAACCCTCTCAACCTATCATTTAACTTCCGCATTGCCTGCGTATGGGTCGCTTACACCTACTCCCGGACCATTCCAGGAGGTGCTTGGTACGGGCCTAGCCATAGGCCACGCCAGTTCATCCGGCGAGGTGTCAACGTGCGAGCGTAGCCGCTCGAACAGGGACAACTCTGCGCGACCACACCCGCAGCTAAGCGATTTAATGTTTTAACGTCCAAATTTGATTACTTACTAGCGTCATCGACCAAACAACAACAATACCCTAAATTACTTAAACTAATTATCTACATAAACCATATTTTCAAAAATAAAATTGTATTTCTAAATTATTGTGTTTACTTGTTTGACACCCAGTTAGGGCGAAAAAATATAGTATTTCAGTGGCGCCCGAGCAGTTGTTGTTGTTGTTTAACTAATTCCCTCTTTTAGAAGGAAATAGTGGTCGATGGAGCTAGGTGGTGTTTAAGTCGTTAGATCTTGTGTATATTTTACTGTTACATCTTATTGTGATAATTGTGTTAAACTGCCGGCAATAGTGGAATTATTATTACCTAATATCTGAGTGTGTATAAGTTTAGTTGTAATATTTAGATCTAGGGTGAAAATTATTATTTGTGATTGGTCGATCACGCTCGTTTTACACTATTCTCTAACATTACGACGTGCGTGGTTCAACGATATCGCTACACTACTATTATTCCAGGTGGTAGGACCTTTATGCACGGTCCGCCCGGGTCATTACCACAGTCTCACCAAATAATCCCACTAGTAAGCAGCAGTGCTTGCACTGTGTTGTTTCAGTGTGGATGGTGAGATTTCCGGTTATTATAACTTGCATAAGAGGCATTCCACCTAAAGCCTCAAGGTTTTTTTTTCCAGTTTTTTTTTCCCTATATTACCTTAACTTCAATTACCTTAACTTCAATTAACTTTAACTTCAATTAACTTTAACTTCAACTGGCTTTAACTTCAACTGGCTTTAACTTCAACAACCTTTTATTTTGGAAATCCTCAACTTCAATATTACTTAACTTTTTTTTATAATAAATTACATTAACCAACAAATTCAAGTACTCAGTGGTTCGCTACCATAAATAATTATAACCATAGTATATTCTAAATTAATTTGAAAACATACCTATTGCTGTTCGCTGTCACTGACTGTAATAATTAAATTTATTTCTCTCACATTACTTAAATAACATTTTTAAAATGTCAAATTCTACATTGGAGGAACGTCCAATTGCATTTAACTTATTGAAAAAAGATGAACTTGAGTATGAGGTAAAAGTACGACATGGCGTCCCGCTTGCTACTGTCATGGACCTGCGGTGTCAGATTAGAAAATTAAATACCGAAATACCAACTGATGAGGTCGCGGATTACGAGGGCGACGTCACTGAGGAGCTTCAACTTATCGCATCTAAAATGGAGGAGCTAAATGTTTTATTGCAAACTTCGGTACAACGCCACACTTCTTTAAAGGTTCTTAACCGTGTGCAAGCAGCTGCCCATCACCTCTATCACCGTCTGACACGCCTATCGCCTTCCGAATCGGAATCCACGAGGCACCTCGAACTAACCGAGCAGTTGGATAAGTTACTTTTGCGGTTGGATAATATTTTAGATAATTTCAAAAGTGCATTGACCCCGGACATTAACCCCGAGGCCACTGCACCTACTTCACCTTCCCCTACTGCAGCACCAGCCTGCGCAGCCACGCGTTATAATGCGGTAAACAAATTAGACCTAAAATATGATGGTAGGTCCTGCATTAAAGCGTTCCTGCGAAGGTTGGAGCAGGTACGTGCCTCTCGAGAGATTTCAGACGCAGCATTGTTCCGCTCAGCATGTGAACTGTTCACAGACGAAGCGACCTCATGGTTTGACGGAATTTGTGATCAGGTCCATTGCTGGACGGACCTTAAAAAACTCTTGCTCCGCGACTATTTACCAGTTGATTACAATGAACGCCTTTTAGTGGAAATTAGGTCAAGGACGCAAGGGCTTGATGAATCTATAGTTAATTACGTCAGTGTCATGCTCAATTATTACTCACGCTTGGAAACTCCACTGTCTGAGCATGAAAAACTTAGTATATTGCTACAAAATATTAGGCCTTTTTATTCAAAACAACTAGCTTTATTTCCAATAAGATCTATTAACGAACTTAAAGACCATTGTCGACAACTTGAGGCGGCGGCTCAACGCGCCGAACGTTTCGCAGAACCCAACAGGGATATAAGTAAGTCACTGGCTCACGACTTAGTTTACAAACCAGCCACTTCAAAAAATGTTTCCTCGGTAGGCGCCCCTGTTGACTTCTGCGTGCGCTGCCGCGTAGATGGTCATACCCTTAGGTATTGCAGGGCAGCCCCCAGGCTGATCTGCTACCGCTGTGGTGAGAATAACGTAACAGCTAATACTTGTCCTAAATGTGCCTCCGGGCAAAATAAAGCAAAAAACTAATGGTTCCGAGTCAGGGTATGGTTGACCCGGATCTAACTAAACCTAAAATAAAATACAAAACTAGATATTTTTTCCCAACAACTACAAATAACAATAACACGTATACTACATTGAATAAAAACCATACCACATCGGAGAAGACCCTTAACCCTTTAAAATACCCAGTAACAACTTCTACCATTTACACTAATAGACATACTTACCCAGCTACGACTGGTTCGATTTACACCCAAACCCCAATCCCCTCCCCTCCTGCTGTTGTAAATAACAATCCCATTCCGGCCGCTTCCTTTCCATCCTTTCCATTCCTTCACCAATACCACATCCCAACTAATAGCACTAATTACCATACGTCCCCGCTTACTAACGCTTACCCACCCACTAACTGCATGCTCCACTCCAATCCCGCTACCATAAATCCCGCTTATAACCTTCCCCAATACCACATCCCAATTAATACCGATAATTACCCCTTGTCCCCGCTTACTAACGCTTACCCACCCACTAACTCCACATCCCACCCCAATCCCGCTGCTACTCCCCTAGAACAATGTACCCCTATTTACCCAAATAATGAAACTCACCTGAATAATAAAATTTACCCAACGAACAATTTACACCCAAATACGTTTGCTTACCCAACCCCTATATATTACAACCATAATAATGCTATTTACCCAAATAATAAAATTTACCCAACGGTAAAATCAACCGAAATTGCATCTGTATACCCAAAGTCAACTGTTAATAACTGTAAATCGTCAGTAAGCTCACATAATGAAACTTACCCAACCAATAAAATTTACCCAACGGTAAATTCCAATTTAAATACGTCCCCTAATTTAAACCCAAAGAGATATAACTATAATAACGAAATTTACCCAAATAATGAAAGTTACCCAATGGAAAAATCAGTCCAGAAACTAATTTCGCAACATTCTAACACTACTTCACTAAAAGTTCTTAAGCCCGGTAGCACTGTCCGTAACCTACCAGTTAAAATTAAATTAAATAGTACGATAAAAATAAAACACTCACCACCTAGGTCTGCCTTGCAATACCGCCCATCGAATAAGGCAGTTCAAGACGAGTGGCGGTCCTGGTTGTCGACAATAAGGTCATTCTTTGAAAGCAGCGATGCTATCTTAAAATTTAATAGTTTAGTCAATGGTCATGATTTGCGTCCTTACCTTAAAGTTAAAATTTACGATGTAACCTATACCGGCCTCCTGGATTCTGGTTCGGAACTGTCGATTATTGGTGGTGATACACAAAAGTACTTTGAGAACTTAGTTACTATTCATAAATCAAACGATGTGAGTCGCATAGTGACAGCGAACGGTTCCTCTTCACCTATATCGGGCTATGTGTTCTTACCAGTCACCGTTAGTGATACAACAGCAATAGTTAAATTTTATGTTATACCGGAGGTACCAACAAAACTTTTATTCGGCATTAACTTTTGGCAAACTTTTAATATAGCTCCGGACGTATTATCATTATTGGGTAACGATTGTTTATTGTCAGACGAAGATCATATTAATACCCTTAATTCTGAGGTGAGATTTTTACAAGGATTAGATTCCTTATCGTACGAAGACCAACTTCAAGCAGAGAATATTCTTAAGGAATTTAAAACCATTTCCTCTGAAGAGAAAGGTTTAGGGAGGACCCATCTGCTTACCCATACTATCGACACGGGTGACGCGAGACCCATAAAACAGCGCTTTTACATGCTATCTCCTTCTAAGCTTGCTGAGTTGAACAGGCAGCTCGATGAAATGCTTGAACTGGATGTTGTCGAACCAAGCAGCAGCCCATGGAATAATCCAGTAACTATGGCACCTAAAGCAGATGGTTCCCTACGATTCTGCTTGGACAGCAGGAAATTGAACGAGGTCTCGAAACATGATGCTTACCCTTTACCTTTAATTAATCAGATACTTGACCAACTCGGAAATGCCAAATTTTTATCATCGTTAGACTTAAAATCAGCCTTCTGGCAAATAGGTCTTGATTCACAGGCATCCAAGGAGAAGACCGCCTTTACAGTTCCTGCTCGTGGCTTATTCCATTTCAAAGTCATGTGCTTCGGCCTAACTTCCGCGCCGGCGACGCAGCAACGCCTGATGGACATCCTATTTGGTCCGGAGTACAGTGGTCGTATCTTTATTTACCTAGATGACATCATAATAGTTTCCGAGACGTTCACTGAGCATCTTACCTTATTACGTACAGTACTAGAACGTCTTCGCTACGCTAACCTTACTATAAATTTATCAAAATGTAATTTCTTTCGTAGGCAACTTAAATATTTAGGCTTCGTGGTGGATGAATACGGTTTACGCACAGATCCTGACAAAGTCAAAGCAATTATTGACTTCCCTATACCGACATCTCGAAAAGATGTCAAGCGTTTTCTCGGTACCGCATCTTACTACCGTCGTTTTATTAAGAATTTCAGCAACATAGCAGGGCCTCTTAACCAATTAACTTCAACTCGGAAGGGCGCTCCACCTTTTCGTTGGTCACCAGAAGCCGACAGAGCTTTCAGCGAACTAAAGGTAGCCATGACAACTGCACCTGTCCTAGCCTGTCCAGACTTCTCCAAACCATTCGCGGTACATTGCGACGCGTCAGACTTCGGAATTGGTGGAACCTTGACTCAGGACTTCGACGGTGAAGAGCACCCCCTGGCGTACTACAGTCGTTCACTTACGCCGCAGGAGAGGAACTACTCAGCCACTGAGAGAGAAGCCCTAGCTGTCGTCAATGTTGTTGAACATTTTAGGCCGTATCTCGAAGGGGACCGTCAATTTAAAATAATAACGGACCATTCGAGTTTAAAATGGTTCCTTAACCTTAAAAATCCTACAGGACGCCTCGAGAGATGGGGTTGTCGTCTTTCTCCTTATAACTTCGTGGTCGAGCACCGTCGTGGTTCGGAAAATGTCGTGCCGGACGCCTTATCAAGAGCAGTTCCGGTACACTTAATCGATACCAGCACCATTGCGGATGCGTGGTACTTAAACCTATATAAAAAATGTGAGGCCAATCCAGGGTCGGTGCCTAATTTTCAATTGAAAGACGGTCGCCTGTATCGGTATACAAAAATTAAAAATATTTTAATATCCGAATTCGAATGGAAGGAGGTTATCCCTATGGAATTCCGCGATGAGATAATGCACGATAATCATTCGGTTCCTACAGCAGCTCATCTGGGTACGGCGAAAACTTATAAAAGGCTGAAACTCCGCTACTTCTGGCCAGGCATGTACCAAGATGTTGTTCGGTTTGTCGCTAATTGTACTGCGTGTGCAGCGTATAAGCACAGTCAACATCCGACCCCAGGTTTCATGGGAAGCGCGAAGCTCTGCTGTCGTCCGTTTCAGTGCCTAAGTCTGGACTTAGTCGGACCCTTACCGCCTTCAAGACAATTAAATACGTACCTATTTGTGGTCGTTTGTTGCTTTACCAAGTACTGTATGCTGTTTCCAATGCGCCGCGCAACCGGAAAGGTGATTTCTCAGAGGTTGGAAAACCATGTATTTATGGTCCACGGCATTCCGCAAACCATCATTGCGGACAATGCCTCCTATTTTACTGGCGGTGACGTTCAGAAGTTATTTGCCAACTACAACATTCCTCAATTACACTACTCCCCAGTTTATTGTCCCCAAGTTAACACCGTAGAACGTTATAATAAAACTGTGGTGACTGCGATCTCTACGTTCGTCGCATCGGATCATCGTACGTGGGATATTAACATTTCAAGGATCCAGTTTGCACTTAATACCTCTGTAAACGAGTCTACCTCGTTCACTCCATTCCTACTAGTTCACGGACGTGAAGCTGTTCCTGATGGTACTATCTACAATGACTCTGAAGCGGTAGAGGAGATCATCTTCGCTTCCAGACGCGATTACTTTGATAAGATAAAGGTGCTAAAAGAAACTTATCCAACCGTCAGAGAGTTATTGCAGAAAGCTCACGATCGTAACATCAAGTATTACAATGAGAAGCGACGTGACATAGAATTCAATGTAGGTGATGAAGTGTGGAAACGTACATACAAGCAGAGCAACGCCGGGAGATATTTCGCTGCAAAGCTGGCTCCTAAATATGAAAAGTGCCGCGTGATACGGAAGGTGTCCCGCTTGGTATACGAACTGGAGGATGAAAATGGGAAGCGATTGGGAAAATGGCACATAAAAGACTGTAAGCCAGTTTCTATCAACGCTACCTAATGTTACAATTTAACTAAATTAACACAAAAACCCCCGGACCGTAAGGTAAATTTATGGATCGATAACAACTGTCCTGGGCGTCGGATTAAACATGGAATGATTACTGAATGGAAAGTTTTTTTTTTGTGCGGAGATTTGCGGGCACGTTTTTTTACTACTTCTCGTAGCTTTACTAATTCTTCCTGGACCCCATCCAGCAGGAATAAGCCTACACCGGTGCGGATTGTGACACCTTAAGGAAGCCTATACTATTTCTTTTCAGAGCGGGTGGTGACTCTACAATTACTGCGATATGGGACGCATCTTCTCTCTTCTACTTACTTACTAACTCTTTCTTTCTCTTATTTTGATCTTTTGAGTAGCTTTCCCGACCAGCACCATCTTAGGCCTAAATAAGCCTTTTCACTGATGCGGATCGTGACATCTAATAAAGCCTACACGTACCGATACTGAGCGGGTAGTGACTCAGATACCTGGATGGTTGCTTCGTCGTTTCATACCTTACAATACTTTGTTAGATTCTTACCCTTCTTGCCAAAACGGTTTATTTAGCGCATTTTTTTTTAATTCCTTTTTTTAAGGTCATCTAGTAACTGGTAGCAGCTAGTTCTAGTTACTATTCTACTGCAGTTACCGTAGGCCTCGACGCAGTTGTTTCCAGCGTCGGCCGCGCGGACTCAATTGATGCCAAGGTACTGCAGGACGTGTGATTCTGGGCCGGGAGTCCTCGTCAAATTGTTCAGGGTAACTTAGTTAAGGGATTCACCTGATTTTATTGTTGTAGTTATGAGTGTACTCAGCTCGAGGGCGAGCTGGAATTTTCCTCTTTCAGTTCCTTTCTTCGTAAAATTCTCCTGGTTGAGGGGGTATGTAATGTATAATTTTCAGGCGTGAATTAACGCATCAGCGATACACAATTTATCCCATTTCTTGTCAAGTTGTTATGTTGGTATCTTAAATTAATCTTATAATCTATGGTCAATTCAACTACCAGTGGACCTGTATCAAAAAACTACTGAATCTGTGGCATATGCACCCGGTGTTGCTAGGGGCATATTTCACTCTCCTCGTTTGTAAGTAAACCCAGGTCACTGTATTAGTATTATTTTAAATAGTTATTTCCAAAATTGTTTATGTAGTCCAGTTTTAGTCTTCTTTTTTATTCCTCAGTCGTTTCAGGGTTCCAGCATATTTTAATGACAGACGAAACCCGAGTTTGCTGCCTTTACGTAACTATCAACTAGTATCTGTACTCGTATTGACGTTTAGTTTTTACCCCGATATGTGGAGATTTACAACATTAGAAAGTGGTATTGATCTAGATATCGATTTCGGCAGGTCATCACCGGGGTCGTTCTTTTCTTATAAGCCAGCGAGCTAGCTACATGTAATTTTATTACATATTGGAGAATTACATACCATACCTCCATCCCTTGTAAGTGTTTCGACGTTTTGCCTGAAGTGTCTAGTGAATTATTATTGTGTATCGTATTGGTTTTGACCACGCATTCTTATATTCCAGTTACCGACAGTCCACATAGTATTTCTACACATTATAACTTGAATAATAATCTACGTGGCAATTATCACAGCAACGGTAAGTGTTTATAACCCTTTCGCTCTTCAGAGCCGTGTTGTGTGTCGAGTGTTACCTAAAAGTCATGTCCATATTTCAGCATTTATTAAATACCAGCGGAGTACGCTAAGAGACACTTGTGCCACATCCTGCCACGTTTCCCACGGACCTTTCGGCGTTCCGGAGTCGACATTGGTCAGCGCAGACCGTAAGCAAGGCCATTATCCTCCAAAAGGTCAGTTCCTCTACTTATTTTACAAGTTTTGAGGTTATTACTTGTGTGCCACGTCATGTCTGTCTCATACATCTCTTCTCTTGCTAAACATATCCAGCTAAACCTCCTTGGAACGAGCACTGTTAACTATTTAAATTATTGTGCAAGGATTTATGGTGTTTTCTTAAATTTACTCTGCGTTTGGACACATAATGCCTTCTTGCATCAGCTACGAACCATGAGGCAGTCTCTTTATGCCTAGCGAACTGCTGAGTCATCTTCTTAATCTTCATGCCACCTTTTCTTTACCGTATTCTTAAATTAACCCTCTCAACCTATCATTTAACTTCCGCATTGCCTGCGTATGGGTCGCTTACACCTACTCCCGGACCATTCCAGGAGGTGCTTGGTACGGGCCTAGCCATAGGCCACGCCAGTTCATCCGGCGAGGTGTCAACGTGCGAGCGTAGCCGCTCGAACAGGGACAACTCTGCGCGACCACACCCGCAGCTAAGCGATTTAATGTTTTAACGTCCAAATTTGATTACTTACTAGCGTCATCGACCAAACAACAACAATACCCTAAATTACTTAAACTAATTATCTACATAAACCATATTTTCAAAAATAAAATTGTATTTCTAAATTATTGTGTTTACTTGTTTGACACCCAGTTAGGGCGAAAAAATATAGTATTTCAATTTTCAGCTTTGAAGTGAGAGACCACTTCAGATTTTTCACGCCGTCCAAGTAGGCGATAGACACGTTCACGTAATAATTTCCTCGCGGATTTTTTTTATTAAACCGGCTAATTTTTTTTTGCCTTTTTAACAATATTGACATATTTTCTTTTTATTATAGCTGTCAAAATTCTTTTTGTAGTTTTTTATTGCCTGCTATTGCGAGTTGAATACCTTCTCATTACTTTAAGCCAACCCGTTATATTACTTTCATTTGTATAGAAGCCTAACACATCAACATTTTAAATGTCGTGTTATGGGATTTCAGACAAAGAAATAATCAGAATAGAGTAAAGCACTCCTAGATTAAAACAGTATTAACTCAAAATAAAACTTTATTTCAAAATCAACTTTAAAACAACTTCAATGATCTTGAAATAAAACCAGCAACTTTTTTGAGTTGATACAAGTAGGTTAAAATTAGGGTATCTGGATACAGATCTGAGTTATCCAGATCCCCTAATTTCAACTATTCAAAAACTGAATTCTTCTAATTATGATGTCGATCAGGGTGTACCGATCTATTTAAAAGTCGTAATTCATCTATTAAAAAGACGTTGTTTAAACTGTACCTTAACCTTTTCGAACTTATCAAATCATTCATACACAATGAGAAGTGACTTAATGTATTTAAGAAGTCGATCAAGTCTAATCATCTATTCGAAGTTGAATTCATCTATTCAAAAAGTCTTAATTCATCTATTCAAAAGTCGATGTTTCAAACGTCAAAGTTAAGTTATTAATAGTACTAATAGTCTCCGGATATAGGAAGTAATCTCATAACGTTTCGAAGTCTAATGCACCGGCTGTCACTAAGGATTATAATTGAAAAGGCATAGAATACAACTTAAGCGTAACGCGAGCTGCATTCCAGCGAGCTCTGACAATTATATTCTAACTAGTCATCCGGCCTGGCTTTATTCTTGGATAGATTTTATTCTCGGATTTTGACTTTAGTCTTTCTGTATTGAATTAGTTTTTAAGATTTGCGTCAACATTCAAAGGCGATAGGAACTTTAATTTAAAATGTGGCAGTTTAAACATGATGTTAAATAAACACTACACTAAAGTGTTAACATACCAAAGGCGTCAAACGGACATAAATAAATTAACAACATGTTACCCCAAATGTCATTTTTTTAACGTAACTACATAAAATATACTTTACTTACATACTACTTATATCTATGTACACACACACACATAGAGCCTAATTTAAGTACCATAACACTTAAGCGTAAAGCTTAACAATTTAGGTACGTTTATAATAATGTGTAATTATTACACGTGTCCGATGTTATGGACTCCTCCATCTTTTCAATAATTCTTCGTGTCGACGCGTAAACATCGTCAAGGTTTTTCACCACGTATTGCGCGCACAACTCAGCATCACACGTACATATTTGGTTATTCTGGTCTATTTTGTCACTATCAATTATTTCAATTTTGATTACTTTAATTGCACCGCTGCGATGTGGTTTTTTAACATAGGAGTAAACAGTAGGTTCTGATTTTCTTTTTAGTCCCAGTCCCAGCCGTCGTTCGCTCGCAGACTTTTTTTGTACCGGAGTGTCCGGTATAAAGTTGAAAAGATGTTCTGAGGTATCCTGAAATGATAAGTAGATTATTGTATATGGAGAAATACTTTTTTTAATTGGTATTCATTTCGTATATATCTTAAAAGATTATAATATGTACATGATTTTAATAGAGTGTATTTTTTTAAATTGCTCATTTTTAGTTTTTATAAAGATGAACTATTTATTGTATTTAGTTAGTCTAAGTAGAATAATTTAATATTAGTTAGTTGCCATTTATTTTAATTAGGTACCTCATTCTCACTCATTCACTCATTTATAAGATAGGATTTGCGTTATGCATTCAACAAGATTTGTTAATGAGAAAAATAAATCAATCATAAGATATTTAAGAGATTTAAATGAATATAAAAATCACAAATAAAATATCTTTTACAAATTATTAACTTACCGACATACTGCTAACAGGACCGTGCACTAGTTAAAATGTTTTTTAAATAGATTTCTTTATGTAATTTACGCGATTTATATTAGAAAACCAAAGTGTTAATAGAGTTGAAAATCTGACAATTAGTACACATTTCATATAGAATTTCATATAAGGTGCGATCGGCGCCAAGAGTAAGATGATTCCGTCTGTGTTGACATCATATATAACATGATGACTTTTGTCTGCTTGTACGACACATTATTTAATTATAAGTGTAACTCTAACCAAAATTTTAAAAGTTGAATCTAAACCCCGACCTTAGTAACGGTTAGAAGTAGTTTTTTGGGTTTTAAATGTACACAAGCAAAGACACAGAACAATATTAGTATTTCGAATCCAGATTGAGATACATGTCAGTAGTTGCTATTTCTTTTTGGTTTTTTAAATGTATACAAGCAAAGACACTGAACAATATTAGTATTTCAATTCCCAGATTGAAATGCAAACTTATGAATGTTTTGATGAACCTACCTTATAGACACACAAATAAAATCGATCTTAGATTAAACTAATCAAGTGATTCCCCATTATGCTGCATTTCTCGTTATGGGATATATATTGACAGTGCATTTTGTCTATAATTTGAAATAAAATTATTGTATTATGGGCATGGATGACGCAAAATCAGGGCTTATATAAACCTTACTTAGAGCATCCAAGATCATTGCTCAGATCTCCATCCTTCAGGACAAGCTCTGCTGCTCGCTCAAGATCATCAAGAACCCCGTGAAGCACGCAACAACCGTTAAAATGTAAGTACATGTATGTGTATTACGTTTGACGACGCGTTGGCCTAGTTGGTAGTGACCCTGCCTACGAAGCTAGCGGTCCTGGGTTCAAATCCCGGTAAGGGCAGATATTTTTGTGATGAGCGCGAATATTTGTTTCTGAGTCATGGATGTTGTCTATGTAATTAAGTACCCATAGTTCAAGCCTCGAGCTCAGTTTGGGACTAGGTCAATTGGTGTAACATTTGTCCCTTGATATTCATTTTTATTATTTTACTTAAATCTGTTAGGTATATATTTTAAATAGAATACATTTATATCATTTCATGGGTTAAGTAGTATACTCTTCGAATCATCAAATTATGCAGTTATCTATTCGAATTAAATACCTAATAGATCTGCTTTTCATCATTTAATAATAGATTGTCTTGTTTATTACTGCATACTTATCACTTTCAAACAGAATGTACATCTATTCACGACATGTATGTTTTATGTATTCATGACATTTGTATTTCAAAATTAATACTATTTATTTTATCCTGTAAAGTCATCTATTCGAAAATATGACATAATGAGAATGTAAGTACTTTTCATTCATGTCCCTATTTTTTTTTTTAATGTAGCTTAACAATATTTTATTAGATGTTATTTTGAACACAATTACAGGTTTTGGTATTTTTTATGCACCTATTTATTCGTGTATATTTTTTTCTATTTCAGGTCTCTTGCCCAAGATCTATTCTTTTCTGACGACGAGCGTGAAACAGAGCTCAAGACAAAAAACAAAAAACACAGCAAGCGTCCTCGGTGCGAGAGTACTGAGCGTTCTATCCCATCGGCTTCGACTTCGAGTAAGAAGAGCGACGAGTCCTCCGCTTCAAAGAAAAAGAAGACGGTTATCAACCCTATCACTGCTCCCATGAAGCCAACGATGACAGATTTGTTCGGCAGTGACAGTGACGAGGACGGTGTCAAGGTTCCATCTGAGCCCAAGAAGGGTACGCCGATTTATTCTTATTTGACCAGAAGGCTAGCTAACGGTATTTCGCGGCAAATGAGTGAAAGTAAAACTGGATCTCATTACATAGAGTTAAAAGTGTACTCATGTAATGATATCGAGCATATACAGCCTATGAATCGGTGGCGGCATAGTGTCCTAACTATAAAAAATAGAACAGATACCGACACTGAGGCTTGGTCCCGCCTCACAGAATTTGTTGCTGCCACTCAAAAAGAGTTCAAACATTGTCCCGCAACTTTTAACAATACTTATTATTAGAAAGTTAAATATATATGTAATTAAACAATGTACTTACTTATATTACTATACCTATTTCATTTATTCAATTATGTTTAAAAATAATAAAGTCTTTAAAATTGAAATTGTATCTTTAGAGCTAAACTATCATCCCCTGAGTCGAGACGAAATCTACTTATGAAATGTGATAAATGTAATGTCGCAATTTTGAAAGATAAATATAAATATCATATGAGAACGAATATACACCAGAAAAATTGTTTGATAAAGTCAGAGTTCAGAAATATCGACATTATTAGCGCAATTAAAAACAGAATTGTAACATATCGCATCAATCCCGCAAATGAAGTCGAGCACCTCACCCCCGAGGCGTTCCTGTGCGACCGCCAAAATGATGTTTTAAAAGTTATAAATTTATCACTGCTTAAACACACATGCATTAAGTTAAATTTTGAACTGTTTGCTACCTTTGAGTTACCTCTCTCGGGCACGAAACAGTTGAAATCGTTTATTACAAAATATGATTGTGTATTTAATAACAGTGGTACTAATGAGTTGTATTTGAATGCTTTAGAAACATTTAAAGAGAAGGTTACAGAATTTGAGCATTGCGAATCTGGTTGGTCTCTTGTTTCAGTGAGTCATTTAGAATTAAACGTAAATAAATACTGTCCAATGCCAGGCGGTATATTTATAGAGTCACCTGCAGTTGTAAAAAATAATGAAAGTTGTTTGAATATACAGAACAAAGATGAACGCGAGGACTTGACAGAAGCGCGTGGAGCTAACCCCATGTGCTTCTGTTTAGTCCACCAGAGTGTCGTGTTCTTCCGTCTGCAGCTGCCAAAGATATGAATGCCCTCGCCTGGTCATTCCATCCTCCCTGGTTATCCCTACTCCTTACCTTAGTGTGGCCAGTGTACTTACCTAAATTACCCAACTATGCAATTACGAAGTCGAATGTTGCCAGTATATGTTTCTAAATTAGCCACCTTTTCCATTTGAAAGTGACAAATCATGACATTCGGCCATCCGTCATCGTGCTGACTCCGGCGCACGAACTTCTCCAATATAGTCCTAATAACCGAGTGTGGAAAATAACATAACTCATAATTTACAAATAATGTATTTAATAACCATTTGGAATAATATCGATACATCATACATCACATACATCGGTATTTATTTTAATTACGAATGTTACGAATACATAACGCGATTTTAGCTAATATATTATGTTAACACTGCCTACAATAGATTGCTGCAGTATTCTTTTAACTCATAATTTATAATCAATTTTAATAGGTATTTAAATGTAATACAATTTAATTTATTATCAATACAATTTAATAAATTATATAGATTTTTACTATTCACAAACAACAGAAACAATTTAATAACTGTACAGGTAAATAAAGATTAAACTTTGTAATATTAACAATAAAACTGAGACCATAATAATAAAATAATATTTGCAAATGATATGAATCATAATTATCATGACATTAGGCAACTTGATTCCTTGATTTTATACTATTTTAGTTTGGGATCATTTACGTTTAAGATTTGGAAGTCGAAGAATCACTGTCGCTCTCGACATTCAGGCTTTAACATTGATCCACGGTCTGATACGGTCTGTTGCAACTACAGCAGAATACTTTTTACTCGCAGTAAACCCCGGTACCGAATCTATTTGGTAACGATCGTTACCAAGTACTTTGGTTATTTTGTACGGTCCGATAAATTTTGGCAAAAGTTTTTTGCTTTGCCCTGGATTGTCATTAAATGATACTTTGGTTATTTTAATCAAATCATTTAAGTTATATACCTTAGCGGGTACTGTTTGAGAGTCATGTTGAATTTTCATTTTACTCTGCTTCATTTTAATGTTCTCAGAAACATCGTTCCTGATTTCTTCCATATCTATGTCACTACTTTTATTTTCATTTAAGATTTGTTTAAATACGTGATCAGATTTTCCTCTAAGTTTTATTCCGAAAAGTATCTCCGAAGCAGTTTTATTTGTAGTTGCGTTCACCGTGTTATTGATTCCGAATTGAATATCAGGCACCACTAGATCCCAGTCTTTGTCATCTTTATCTGTACTTTGTGTCGCAAGAGCATTTAAAACCGTTTGGTTGAACCTTTCTACTTGTCCATTGGCTCGTGGTCACGCTACAGCATTCAAAATGTGATTGATTCTCATTTCTCTACAGAACTGTGTGAATTGTGCGGATGTAAATGCGGACCCCCGATCAGATATCAATCTTTCGGGTATCCCAAAATCTTGAAATATGTTTTGCAACACTTTAATTGCAGACATACTTTTGGTATCTTTCACCGGTTTTACAAATACATATTTATTTACATATACAGATTCAAACCTCCTAGAGCCAAGTACTTTATTAACAATTTTCTGAAAAACGGCCGGCGCATTGGCCAGTCCAAATGGCATGCGGTTAAATTCATAGTGGCCATCTGGAGTCACAAAGGCCGTTAAATGTTTAATTTTTTCTGATAGTGGGATCTGATAATAGCCTGAAGCCATATCTAATGTAGTAAAGAATTTATTACCACTCAAGTTAGATATTTGATCATCTATGAGTGGAAGAGGATATCTATCCTTTACAGTCTTAGCGTTTAACGCCCTAAAATCTACGCAAAGTCTTTGCTCTCCTGTCTTTTTCTTAACCATCAATATGGGGCTCGTGTAGTCTGAATTTGATTCTCGGATAATACCGTTTTCCGAAAGTTCTGCAATCATGTCCCTTACCTTAGAACGTTCCGAAAAAGATAGATTATCTTTTTCGGAACGTTCTAAGGTAATGTGGCCTATAAACCACGGGTTTGTGATCGGAAAGTTGTATTTCCATTTCAAATTGTTGACTAACGCAACCAATTTCATCTAAAGAGAGTGCCAAACAGTCCCGATAGTTATTCAGTAGCATATGAATTCTATCCAAAACATCATCGTCAACATCAGTTCCTACTTTAATATCTTCTTTTAAAATTGGGTTTACACTTTCAGGGGCTAACTTATTTAACTTTCTGACGTTAAAGACATCTTTATCAATAAAAAGATTGCCTCGAGCTATTACTTGGTTTTGCCTAAAATTAATTGATTTACTAGTATTGTTTGATATTAAAATTTGACCTTTTCCTTTCACGATACTATAAACGCCTTGATGTACGTAAAATCCTTTATTCGGCACAGTTTGAGTTTTACCTTCCAAATAAATATCACCAGAATAACTCGGCGATGTGTAAACTTGTATAAACTGAGTACTGTTTAAATCAACGGACTGTGTAGTTATCAATTTAACACTCGTACAATCAGTAGATGTAAGTGGTTGGTTATAAAACGTCAGAGTTTTATTATCTTTAAGTACAATTACGTATGTATGTATGTAAACACTTTATTGTACAAACAAAAGAGATAACAATTATAAAATAGACAAAAATATAACAGGGATGTACAAAGGCGAACTTATCCCTTTAAGGGATCTCTTCCAGTTAACCTTTGAGCGATTGAGAAATAACTATTACAACGAATAAGCAAATAAGTACAACACTAAAATACATTTCTATAAATATTAACAGATATAATAAATAAACACATATATATATACAATATAACTAATAATATAATAAATAAATATATACAATAAGCAGGAAAAAGTTCAAGAACAAGTGTCAAGCCAGAACTTCTTTAGTGTAGATTTGAAAGAATCTACAGACTGAGACTGCCTAATTTCAGTAGGCAACAAATTCCACAACCGCACAGCGTGAACCGAAAAGGATTTAGAATACGTTTTGGATTTATTTGATGGGAAAGCAAGGGAAAGATTGTCACTTGAACGCAAGCGATTCTGAGATCCAGAGGCCAGAAAGTTAAAACGTTCAGAAAGGTAGGTGGGGACTGAGGATAAAAAAGGATGTTAAAAAGCAACGACAGGACGTGAACATTCCTTCGAAAGCGAATCGGTAACCACTCAAGTTGTGCACGAAAATGAGACACGTGGTCAAATTTTCGCAACCCAAATATGTAGCGAATGCACAAGTTAAGGAGGCGTTCCAGTTTGTTTAGCAGGTCTTCATTTAAGTCCAGATACGCGATATCACCGTAGTCGAGGAGAGGGAGGAGTAGGGAATGAGCAAGAGTAATCTTGGTGCGAAGAGGAAGGAAGTTCTGCAAGCGCCTAAGCGAATGGACGGATCCATAGACCTTACGACTTACCGCAGCTACCTGAGCCGACCAAGAAAGGGTCTGATCCATAATGATACCTAAATTTTTGACTGAAGAAGAAAAAGGAATTGCAGTACCGTCAAAGATTAATTCAGGTATCATAAGATCAGACAACTTTGCGATGAAGTGAGGGCTACCGACGACAATTGGCTGCGACTTTCTTGCATTGATCTTCAAGCCGAAACCAGCCGCCCAGTCTCGGATAACCGCGAGGTCACTGTTAATTAAAGCGATCAGGGAGGGGAAATCATCAATACAAGCCGCCGCGTAGATTTGCAGGTCATCCGCATAGAGGTGGTAGGAAGATTTAAGAGAAGCAGTGATGCTGTTGATAAAAAGTGAAAAGAGAAGAGGGGATAGTATAGCTCCCTGAGGGACACCAGCAGTTAGGTCAGACCACGAGGAAACAGAATCATCTACTTTGACAAGCTGGCGCCTCCCAAGGAGATACGATTGAAACCACGAAATGGCTGCAGGGGAGATATTGTAAGTCTTCAGTATGCTAAGGAGAATATCATAATCTACGGTATTAAAGGAACTACTGAAATCTAACAGGACAAGGACAGTAAGTTTCCGGTTTTCAATATTCAGACGAATGTCATCAGTGACTTTGACCAAAGCAGTGACAGTGCTATGCCCGGGGCGGAAGCCGGATTGGAAAGGATTGAAAAGTTTGTGATAGTTGAGAAAGCGGGACAGTCTTCGATTTGTGAAGTGTTCAATAACTTTGGAAAGGGCAGGGAGAATAGAAATTGGTCGAAAATCGGAGACAGACAAAGGGTTAGGAATTTTTGGAAGAGGAGTGACACGCGCTAGTTTCCATGATAAAGGAAAAGAGCCTGAAGTAAAGGAGAAGTTAATAATATTGGATAGGATAGGAGCGATGAATTCCGCAACGAGCATAAGCATGTCTACACTCAGGCCGTCCTCACCAACGGCTTTCGTCTTTATACGTTTTAACAGGTTCAGAGTGTCATCCGGAGAGATCAGACCTAGATCAAAAGGAGGCAAGTCAGGGTGACGAGTATTGGCGAGAAGTGACAACGTTTGCTGCTTTACAGAAGGGTCCAAGAAAACAATGTTTATTGAGGGCGTTGAGATCAAGTGTAGATGAACCTGGAGAGTTATGTTGAGTATTGCCCACCCCTAATGACTTTAAAAACTTCCATAATTTAGGAGGGGGACACCTATCTATGCGTTCATAGATGTAGCGGCGTCTAGCGTCCCTAAATCTTCTGTTACATCGATTACGGAGGGTGACGTATTTAAGATGATTTCCCTCAGAAGGATCATGACGCAGTTTCAGCCGAGCCCGGTTCCGCTTCGCCATAAGAGCCCTAATGGTTGGAGTGAGCCAAGGCGCTGGCAAACGTTTAACCCGCGTCGGTTTCAAAGGCGCGTGCAAGTCGAAAATCGCTAGTAGAGAGCTGGCAAACATATCAAGCTTGAGGTTAATGTCATCGAGAGCGTCTAGGGATTGCCAGTCAATACTGCGAAGATCGGCAAGCAAGGCCTCCCGATTCACATTGCCAAGATTGCGGCGCAAGATAACCTTATGTTTACTTTTAGGAGGACGAATTTTAAAGGAAGCAAAGATTAGATCATGGTTGGAAAAGGCAGCAGCATTGAACTGACCATGAAGTGGGACAAAATCTGGGGAAGAAGTTATGATCAAATCTAAAAGAAACGGTGGACCGTTATGAGGGAAATGAGTGGGGCTAAGAGGAAGAACATTAAGGTTTAAGGAACTTACAAGAGACTGGAGCTTGACTGAGCGGTTGTCGTCTTTTACAAGACATGTATTAAAATCCCCCATGAGAATGGTGTGCTCATACTGTGGACAAAGATCATCCAAAGTCTTCTCAAGAGCATCAAAATAATTGATATTAGACGAAGGAACGTAGTATACTCCGAGAAGAGCTTTAGTATTGTGCAAAGAGACATCAATTTTAAATTTAAATTTAAAGAACGTAAGGACATTGTGTCCTTATCTGTTGAACGTACAATTAGAACTCGCTGCAATAGAATTACAGCAATTCATAGTAGTTTGTGTATATAGGCCACCCTTAGGAAATTTCGAAATTTTTGAAAAGAACATGGAAACTATTTTAATCAATTTATCTCATTTGAGTAAAAAAGTTATTATATGTGGAGATTTTAATGTTAATATTTTGGAAAATAGTTCACTAAGCTCCAGATTAATAAATCTTTTCAAATCTTTCGGACTGGCTCATACTTTTATGGAGCCGACTAGAGTGACTGACACTAGCGCCACGTGTATTGATAACATTTTTACTGATATAATTCCTATTAGTAAGAGTTTGATCAGTAACCTGGAATCGGATCATCTAGGTCAATTAATTAAATTGGAGTTTGTATCGCATAATGTTGTGAATAAGGAAATAACTTTTGTGCCGCTTACTGCAGGTCGTGTGGAGAGAATGCGACATAACCTAGTGCATAATCTGCCCTTTTTAACAACTGATAAGGGCCCTAATGACATGTACAACTCATTCTTTCACACATTCATGAAACAATTTGACATGATATTTACATCTAAATCAGTCATGGTCGGTGGCGCAAAGGTTTTCAGTGACTGGGCTACTGCGGACTTACATAAACGAAGAGCAATACTGTATCAACTATATGAGGAACGACGGTTTAACGCTAGTGAAGAGTTTAAGGAACATGTCAAAGAGTATTCTAAGAATTTCAAGTCAGACTGCCGTATAGCTAAGCGAAACTTTTTAAGTGATAAAATCTTGAATAGCTCTGATGTCATTAAAACGACTTGGAAAATAATTAATGAAGAAACAGGTCGCCGGAAAAAGGAATTTAATGACTTTCGTTTAAAAGTAGATGGTAAAATCCTAGAGTCTAATTTAGATGTTGCAATTGAATTTGAAAATTATTTTACCAACATACCAGTGTCCACGACTAAGTGTCTGAACTCTTCGCCGGCGTCTGCCATTTTATTATTAGAAGATAACGTGTCTGAATGCAGTATACACTTTGAATTCAAGCACGTTACTGCCTTGGATGTAATCAAAGCATTTAAATCAATTAACATTAAGAAAACCAATGATCTTTGGGGGGTTTCGGTTCACGTCCTTAAATCCTTAATGGAAGTCATAGCATCTGACTTAATGATCATATTTAATCACTGTGTTGATTGTGGTGAGTTTCCTGATCTTATGAAACATAGCAAGATAATTCCATTATTTAAAACGGGTAGTACTTCTGACCCCACTAACTTTAGACCGATATCGATACTACCCACTTTCAGTAAAATCTTTGAGAAATTAATTTTATCACAGTTAATGCAACATTTTCAAGATAATAATTTATTACATAATAAACAATTTGGTTTTACTCGGGGTCGCTCGACAACCGAAGCTGGTGTTGAGCTAATTAAACATATTTTTGATGCCTGGGAGGGGTCACATGATGCTTTAGGTATTTTCTGTGATTTGTCCAAGGCCTTCGATTGCGTTGACCATGACACATTGGTCAGGAAGCTACACCATTATGGAGTTAGAAGTACTGCGCTAAACTTAATTAAAACGTACTTATTCGGGAGAATACAAAGGGTAGACGTGAATGGAAAACGATCACCTGGGTCTTTGGTCTCAATGGGCGTGCCACAGGGCTCAATTTTGGGTCCATTTCTATTCCTCATTTACATAAATGATTTACCATACCTTATAAAGGACAACCATGATATAGTATTGTTTGCTGATGATACCTCACTCGTATTTAAAGTCAAACGACAACAGGAGTTTAATGTGGATGTAAACAATGCTATATCAAAAGTAGTAGATTGGTTTAGTGTTAATAATTTATTACTAAATGAGAAAAAGACTAAATGTATTAAATTTATGACTACCAATGTGAAAAATAGACAAACTACTGTAACTATTAAAAATGACAAATTAGACTTAGTTAATGATACAGTATTTCTTGGTATAACGTTAAACTCAAAACTCCAATGGGGTCCTCATCTGGCTAAATTAGCGAATAGACTAAGTTCTGCAGCTTTTGCAGTTAATAAAATTCGGAATCTAATAGACTTGAGAACCGCTCGATTAGTTTATTTTAGTTACTTCCATAGTATTATGTCATATGGTATTTTACTATGGGGTAGTGGTGCTGACGTAAACAGCATCTTTGTTCTACAGAAGAGGGCTATTCGTGCTGTTTACAAGATGGGTCATAGAGACTCGCTTAGAGATAAGTTCAAAGAAACGAATATATTAACCGTATACAGTCAATATATTTATGAAAACATTATGCATGTTCATAAGAACATCAGTAATTTTAGAAAGAACTGTGACATACATAATGTTAATACCAGAAATAAACATAAGCTCGCAGTGCCCTTTACACGGCTTCACAAAATAAAAAACTCTTTCATGGGTAATTGTATAAGGTTCTATAATAAGCTCCCAAGTAGTGTTACTCATTTATCAGTACATAAATTTAAGAGTTACGTTAAACGTAAACTAATTTCTAAAGCTTATTATAGTATTAAAGATTATATGAATGATGACAATGCTTGGGACTGATATATATATATATTTTTGTTTTACAATTATTAATGACCGTGGAGACTATATACATCTCCCTGTATGATTACCTATTATTTTAATATGACATCTGGAGACTCTTTACCATCTCCAAAATTGACCGTGGAGACTTTCTACATCTCCCTTATTTTTTAATTTGACATCTGGAGACTCTTTACATCTCCAAAATTGACCGTGGAGACTTTCTACATCTCCCTTGTTTTGTGTTTTTTTTTTAAATTATGTTTAATTCTTAATTTTAATTTGACATTTGGAGACTGTTTACATCTCCGAAATTGTATTATTTATTATAATCTGACATTTTGATATATTTAATTATTATTACTACTGGGACCTGTACATCCCTGTGACATTTAAATTATGTAGCTTAAGTTTAGTATTGTAATAAGTGATTTATTTGGAAAAAACGGCTTACTGTTGAGTTTCTTGCGGCGCTTCTTCTCAACAGTGGTCTCTTTGGAAGCGCTGGTAGACTCAGACATGTAAAAGTGCCTGCAGGGCCTACTTACTGAATAAATTATTTGAATTTGAATTTGAATTTTCAATCATTCTGGGGATTTAGTATAGATGGACGATGACTGGGCAACAATTTCGCAAGCAATTTCGCTTCTGAGGTAAATGGCAACACCACCACCCCGTACAGTACCGAGCCCGCTGTCACTGGGTCCAGTCCTGTCGTTGCGTATCAACATAAACCCTGGAAGCTGATAGAGCGCAGAAGGCAGAGATGGCTTAAGCCATGTCTCCGAAATTAGAATGGCGTGGACATTTTTACAAGAGAAGGAAGAAAGTAAATCAGGGTAGTGAGCCGGAACACTCTGTGCGTTGATGTGAACGACATTGAAATTTTTCACCGACGTGGAAAAAGTGCTGCTCAGTCGGTCAGCAAGATCTGGCATATCAGACACGTCACTTAATGAATCGTAAAGGCTTGACGAAGATAGAGAGAAAAAAACACTGTCATGACTGGCATTAATTACGTCAGACATGAGAGTGCGATCTAATAAATCTATATATATATATATATATATATATATATATATATAATAATAATAATAATAAACGTTATTGTAATTAATACTTATTTGAGACGCCCCTATTTCACCAAGCTTGACAAGTGCGACAATTGTCTAAATGATGTGACAATTGTATTTCATGAAACGGCAATTGTAATAATCAGGTGATAATTGTCGAGAACTCGAAAACTCTACATTATTAAACCACGCTGACAGGTGCGACAATAATTAAAAAAAGATGACATTTTTATATAGTGAATTGGAAATTGTAAAAATCCTGATACAATTGTCGCGTTGTCATTACATTTTTAAACGTTTAAATCAACCGTATGTTGATTGATGACAGGCGTCCACCATTTCCGCCTAGTTAGTCCACAATTATACAACAACAATTATTATATTAGTTTGGAGTGGCCAAACTAATTTTTATTTATTTTAATCAATCGCTCAACAAATGCAACACACTATGTGTGAGATTGTCCCTTAATATTTATTTAATATTTTTATGATTATACACACTTTTTTTCAATAAACGAGAGCGGTTAGCTTGGCTGTAGCAAGAAAAAAGTTTTTTAATAGGTATCTACGCTTGTTTTTCTCCTAGGTTGAAAGTTTTTTTTATTAATTTTTATGCCTTTCCGACCCTGTTTGAGAAAATGTATTTTTATTGATACTAGTCATTGTTTATTTTTTTTATTTCAAAGTAGGTACGTGTGTTTTTGAAGCGAGCGTTTTCGAGTATATCCAAGTAAATATAATTACCAATTACAAAAATTAATACTTAATTAAGTACACTGATGGTTTATTTATTATAAATTGGTTATTTATTTTTGAACGTACGCTCAAGAACCGCTTTAATTTTAAATAGATAGGTATATTAAATCACTTGCTGAATACGAATACCTTTGATCACTTTGCATGAAACTTACTAAAAACTATTGAACTATTTCCCGCGATTATAGCTACTTACATATAAGTAAATCATTTCGCGAACAATTGCAATTCCTTTCGTGCACCATTTTTTAAAGTGCCTTGATTAAAAACATTGTAATGAAAACACTACAATTGTAACGCAAGCCTGACACAGCTCTAATCTCATGTCAATAATTACCGACAAATTTGCAAATATGTCGACTTGGAAAAATTTACATTGATTCACAACATAATTGTCCTTAAATTAAATTATGGACAATTGTCACGAGTTGCCTATCATGGTTACACTGTAATTGTAGAAAATTATGTAACGTCCATAGAAATAAAATTGAGAATTTGTCTACTTGTCACCTGTCACATGACAACTGTCATGTTACATTTGTCGAATTATCAGCAGACATATGTCATTGACAATTGTAACTTGGTGAAATAGGGGCCTGCAAAAGGCCTGACTAAATACTATTATAAACTCAATCGCTCACCAACAGCTGGCCAGATGCAAACATTACGAACTAACACAGATTTGACAAGTAAGAAAATCATAAATAGACAATGTAAATGCATCCGAATAAAAGTAATACAAAGAGAAAAAAAAAAACCTACAAGTAACAACAACAAGAAAAATATTAGCGCGTCAACTAACACAAAACGCAACTCCGACACTACAATGAAACGGAACGCAAAACTTATGTCAAGTGACAGGTGCCAGTGTCACTGTCAAGTGTCAAGTCAACGAAACAGTCGACCTACCGGCGCAAACGACGATACGAAACTACGACACAGCACTCAATTAATAATACTAAAACTAGAACTCCGCGCACCAAATGACCATCCAACAGTTACAAGGTCAACTATTGTTAACGCTATGAAATCGATGCACGGATAACAACAGTCGTTAGAACAGGATCACTTTGACTTCGGAGCGATTGCGGCTGCACGCTTAGGAGGCTTCGAACGCATAACCAGCGGCTGCTTACTAGGGGCCTCCTGCGTACGGACAGAAGATCCTGAGCTCCCGCTTCCTGATGCCACGGCCGGAGACGGCAAAGCACGAAGCTCTGGCATGGTGGCGACTCGGCGGCGAGAACCATCCCGGCACAGAACGACAATCCGCCCATCGCTCGTCCAACTACCCTTCACTCCATGGATCCTCCTTGCCTCGACGAACACTGCATGTCGGCTGCTGGTCAGGAATTCCGACAACGTCATACCAGAACCCTTAAGCCTCGTCTTAGACGCCCACGCTGCATTCCTATGCACCAGGGTTGCAAACCTTAATAATATTGGTCTAGGCTTAGAGTCCCGAAGCTTCCCAAGGCGATGGCACATGTGAAAGGACTCCAACGAAAGGCTCTGCAACTGTAGATTCTGAGTGCAGATAGCTACGGCAGTCTCAATAGTGCTTTCATTAGCAGCCTCGGGCACCCCATGCAACAGCAGTACCTTGTGACGCGACCTCATCTCCAGATCGTCCAGGGATTTAGCCACAAGCTCCATTTGTGCCTGAAGACTGGAGATTGTCTTCCAAATGAAGCTTTTAAATACCTGGAACTCGCTGTCAACTGAATTGGTCTGGGAGTTAGAGCGACTGCTCTCAAAAGTGTCCATCCTAGCAGCAAATAGCTCCTTCATCTCGTCCATGGACTTCTTGAGTTGAGCCAGAGTGTCCATTATAATTTTATTACAGAGTGAATTGTGAGAGTGGTGACAAGATTTTTATTAATTTGGTAAGTTGTTACTTAAAAGCAGTGATAACAGCTGAGGGCAGCAATAAGATTTTATTTAACACATTTATTGATAATACAGTCTTGTTTTATATACCAACGTTTACGTTAGGGTTTTCTGTAAAATTTTGACCTATAAGAAGGGGCTCTTGTAAATAATTGTCATCAACCACATATATGTCTATACTAGACTGAACATCATCAATTTTTACCAAAGCTTTAAATTTGTATAGTGGTTTTACAAAATTGTTACCAAAGCCTTTAATAAACGGGAGGCCATCCAAGTTTTTTAAAATGTTTAATTATTCAGCCTCTTTATGCCTAATCAAGGAACAGTCACTTCCAAAATCAACATAGGATCTCAAAGTTTTATTGTTAATTTCAACATCTTTACAATATTTATCATTATAAGCATTAGAATCAATTGCAAGAACTTTTTCCACTCGTGGTGGTATGCCAAATTTGGTAGAAGAGGGATATCGGTTTTGACAGACGTCCGACTTGTGACCAACTTTTTTACAAATATCACATTTAACCAACATTTTAGGACAGTTGGCAAACCGATGTCCCTCTTCATTACAATTAAAACACTTAATTCCGGGAACCATATTGATCGGCTTTTCAAAAAATCAAAAAAAATCAAATTCATTTATTTGTCAGAATACAGTAATACACGGTCTTAGTTATAAAATTTAAGCACTTGTATTCAGCATGCAAGCAAGCGTACAAATATTGTAAATATTATATTTTCAAAAATACTTTCCAATTTTATAAATTCTAGTCAATAATAAATAATACAAATTCAAACGTCTAAATATTCCTTGACACTGTAAAAACATCTCTCCATTAGCCATTTTGTCAAGTTACGTTTAAACATTTTTCCCGACAAATTTCTTAATTCATCCGGTAAATGATTAAAAATTACAATGCTCATGTTAAATATATTTCTTTTGTACATATCCTTGCGACAGGGAGGTTTGTACAAAAGAGACATAATACGTGCTCTTGTCTGCCTTTTAATGACTTGACTCCGCTTCATAAAATATTCTGGGTGGGAGTTGACGAAAACACATACATCTCTTATGTACACGCACGGTAGTGGTAAAATATTAAGTTTTCTAAACAATGGGACACAGCTGTCGTCTAACCGAGCATTACTCATCACCCTTATGCACTTTTTTTGAATTTTAAATACTCTATGAAACTCCACTGAGTTTCCCCACAGAATCAAGCCATAACTTAGTACTGAAGACACATATCCATGGTAAGCCATTAGCGCCGCTTCTATAGAAACCGTTTCTCTTAACCTTTTAAGCGCAAACACAAAACGGTTTAATTTATTACATATTTGATTAATTTGGTCTTTCCAATTTAGGTGCTTGTCAATCATTATGCCGAGAAATTTAATTGAATCTACTGCGTCTATTGTCTCATTTTTATATTTAATTTTAAGAGGTATAGAATTAGAATTATATGAATTATATTGTATTAATTTAGTCTTATCAATATTAATATGCAAATTGTTATTATTCATCCATTTGATAGTGTCAAACAGTCCTTTATTAATATTAAACTCAAATGTATCCATCTTTTCATATTTCACTACAATTGTTGTGTCATCAGCGAACATAATGGCTTTTTGTGTGATGACTTCTGGTAGATCGTTGATATAAAGGAGGAAGAGTAAAGGCCCTAGAATACTCCCCTGAGGAACTCCTATATTGTTAGCTCTGTATTGAGATCTATAAACCCGTTTTGACATTTCCTTACTTGAACTACCCACTGAAAATGTCTTAATTTCTACACATTGCAATCTATTTGCCAAATAACTCCCTATCCAATCAAGAACTTTTCCTCTTATTCCATATACCTCAAGTTTATGTAGAAGTTTAGAATGGTCAACAAAATCAAAAGCCTTCGACATATCTAAAAATATTGACACCACCGGGGTTCCATCATTAATACTCTCTGTTATGGCACGTACAAGGTCAAAACACGCGAGTGTGGTCGAACGGCCATTGCGAAAACCGTACTGTTCTGGACAAAGTATATTATGTTTAGTTAAAAAACCATTTATCCTCTTAACTACCGCCTTTTCTAAAAATTTTGACAATATTGGGACTAGTGTGATGGGTCTATAATTGTCTGTATTTAATTTATCCCCTTTCTTAAACAAAGGTTTAACTATGCAATATTTTAATTCTTGTGGGAAGATTCCATCAGAGAAAGATAAATTAATGATGTGAGTAAGAGGCACCGTTATAAACTGGGCACATAGTTTTAAATTTTTTGTGGTAATGTCATCGTATCCGCTGGATTTACTATTTTTGAGAGTCATAATAATATTATATGTTTCGTTTTCGTCAATTGGTAATAAAAACATTGTTTGGGGACTATAGTTACGCAAATTATATTTATAAGATAAGTTATCCGGCGGCGTTAAGTTTTGATTGCATGTCAGGTCTATGAAATAATTATTAAAAATATTACAAATATCAATAGGATTAGAGTAAATATCATCATTATATTTAATTGTATTTATGTCATCTTCATGCAATTTGCTCATTATAGTGGACGATATCGTATCCCAAGTAGCTTTACATTTATTTTTACTATTTTTTATGAATTTACTGTTAATATTTTGTTGGGCCTTTTTTAAACATTTCTTTAAAATCTTAAGGTAATTTTTAAAATTTATTTTGTTTTGTTGTTTGTCATGTTTGGCGGATCTATATTTAAAGTAAAGCATACGTTTAACTTTACACGACCGTTTTAAGCCTTTTGTGAGCCACTTGTTTTTCTTCGGTTTGTTGTTTATTTTAACCTTGATCAAAGGGAAGCATAAATCATAAAATAGACGCATTATATCGTAAAAGCAAGTAAACGCATCCGTAACATTCGTTGACTGTTTTACATCCGAAAACGAAAGAGCCGATAAGCATTCACAAAACTTTCGCACGTTATCAGAGCCGTAATCTCGCTTGTACTCAAACCAAGTTGTGATGGCGTTTAGTTTCCTTACTGGCAGGGTTATTGATTGGGCAGTTTCATGATCAGAAAGCCCTAGATGGTGTATACCTGATTGAGCAGATTTAACATTGCTCGCAATTTGGTCAATGCAGGCATTTAACCTAGTTGGGACTAATATATGTGCGACAAAGTCATAATTCTGAAGCGTACCTGAGAGCTCAGCAGCAAAAGAGTTCTGTTTTAATAAATCGATATTCCAATCACCACATATTATGATTTTCTTATTATTGTACTTAGATGTCAAACAATGTAATAAATTATTAAATTTATGCAGAAAAATGCCTACATGAGACTTAGTTTGTTCTGGTATTCTGTAAATATTAACAATAATAATTCCCATGCCAACGACTTCAACACCACAGCATTCAAAATAAAACTTAGTAGCCAGCAGTGAAATACAGGGTAAAATCTTAGTCTCATACATATTTTTAATCAAAATGCAAGTTCCACCCCTTCCCTTGTCACGACAGTAGGACGAAGCTAGCTTAAAGTTTTTTAGAACGACATTACATTCAGAGCCCTTACGAACAAACGTTTCACTAAGACACACCACATCAATTTCTTTACCATTATCATAAAATTCTTGCAAAGCCATCTCCAAAGAGTCTAGCTTGCCGCACAGCCCTCCTATGTTTTGATTTAGAACCGTCATAGTATTTAAGTTGCAAACAGAGGTACAGGCCGAAGTCTTATCACTTGACCTAGGGACACCATTTCTAATGTGAGAGACGAAAAAAGTTATTCGACCCATTTGCTGCGTTTGTGTTTTTTTCACTCATAGAAATATTACTCATAGCAAAGTTATTTTTTAACAGGGCAATCTCTTCATCAATCTTATAACTAATCCAACCGAGATAAAACGCTAAAGAAAAGTTGCTTGACTTAATATTTTTAAATAATTCAATGATTTTACAGTTTGCATATTTTCTTTCACACATATGTAATTCATGGTGTATAAATTTACTGTAATGATTTCGGTTGTTATATACATTTAATATAAATATGTTATTTTCTTTGAATTTTGTTAAGATGTTACATATGTTTGACAATAATAAATAGGGATTTTTATCATGACCTCCCACGGACAAAATAATAATATCATTCTTTGTTATAATTTCTGATATGGAATATAGACACTTAAGGATTTCCGAGCTTGGCGCGTGAGGCTTGACCGTCGCTGTCACGCTGTACTCATCATTGTTCCTTCTGGACCCGGAGTGAACTAGTCTGGTTGACAATCCTCGCACATGCTCATCACCAAAAATGTATATGCAAGGCTTCTTCAAGTCATTATTTGTAGTTTTAGTTGCCACGGGTGTACTAACAAGTAACGGTTGATTAATGGGCGATATATGACGGTCTGGATCATGAGAAATCCTAGCAGGAGGGTCATTTCGGGTGGTACGTTGAGTGTTTAACTCGACAAAGCTCTGATCTAAACTCTGTCTGTTAGCAAGTTTTCTTTTGGTGTTTTTTAGCTTACTTGAACCTTTTTTATTTGTATTTATAGATTTACTCAGGGTTTTTAGATGACTAACTTTGCTTTCGTAACCTTTTAACTTATCTTTTAATTTGAAATTTTCTGCGAGTAAATTATCAATTTCATTTTCGGCTATTTTCAATTTATCCTGCAGGTCCGATACAGTTTTCTTTAACTCTTCCGTCCTAACATACGTACACAATCGTTCTGGACAACTTCTATTTAATTCACGGTCAGACAACGGAGAAGATTGTTCAGTATCATCCTCATCAATCGATAAGCTAGACAAGATGTCAAATGAATTATTCGTCGGGATCATTGCGCGAAATGTCCTACGCAAAGTAACATTTTCGTCTGATATACTGGGTTTTGTTAGACAGGGCCTACATTTCCAGGACATTTTTGTTTCCGCTTTCATTAGGAGAAATCTTTTTAAGGATACATTACAGCAGTCAAGGTGATAGTGTAATTTACAAGAAGAACAAACCAGAAACTCTCTATTAATTATGTTTTCATTACATTTGTCGCATCTCAGAGCCATTTTCTTTACTGAATGAGTTCTGTTTGTTTATATATGAAAAATACTCGCCGGTAGATGGAGGGTAGGCGCACAACTCAGCGCGGCGCCGCGCAGTTTCGGCACCCGATAACGGTCCGCGGCCGCTGTCCGTTGCCCGCTCCCAAAACTAATCGCGATGATTCATATTTTTTTTACTTAACACCACTATATTTCCGAAACTACACAACTGTTTATAAAATAAATTTCACTTCTAGATTCTACACCTAAGGCCGGTTATTTGTATATATAACACATATTTCAAATAACAGTTTATACCAATATTTCGTCTAATTATTCGGGCCCACTAACAAAACTGTGTTGTTTGTTTAAACGTCACGACTACCCTTCATCACGCTTTTCTTTCTTCAGTTTATAGCACCTATTCGACGTGTGCCCATCAATACCGCAATAAAAGCATCGAATTCGTTTCATCTGAGGATAGGTATTGTCGTTTCCTTCAAGTACTCCTCGTTTCCTTTGAGTATTAGAAAATGAATGTAGAGTAGGTTGCTGGACGACTAAGTATTTTAGTAAATCTTCTGGCTCTTCACACATAAATGCTTGAGCAGTGTTACGCAATGACAGATCCGATATACCATGTATTATGCAGACAACTGCTTTTTTTCCAGTTATTCCGCATCTATTTAAAAGCATCAACTTGTCATAAAAGTAAATGCGTAAGCTCTCGTCAGATTTAGTCTTCCTGTTTAAAATTTCTTCTAGAAGAACAGCAAAGTTATCTTCAACAGGAAATGCCCGTCGTAACTTAACTTGCCATTCTGGCCACGAAAAATCTAAACTAGGCAACGAATACAGCCAATTCTTTGCTGTTCCTGTTAATTTCTGAGTCGCGAAATGAGAAGTTTGCCTATCCTCCCATTTATATATGTGTGCGTATTCGTTAACTTTGTGCAGCCATATTTCTATGTTCTGGGCCTTATTTTCGGGATCGAATTCGGGTAAAGCATTAAGCATTTGATGAGCATTCCAACTCGGTTTCATATTGCTCTTAGTTTCATTCAAAGCAATTATCAAATCACCAACATTTAAGGATCCATCACTAGAACATTGTCGCTTGGGCGTTGATGAAGTATTTTCGCTGGTTCTATTTAAACTATCTTCGTGAGGGCGCTTGCGACGTACAACAAGAACTTCGTCTGACGAATCCGACGAAGCACTAATCAGTCGGTTCCTCCTGACCACTAGCCGCCCGCGAGCCTTGTTTGAAGTGCTTGACTCAGCCATATTCTAATACAAAACATAAGTACCATAAGTACAAAGTCTCATTTCTTACGTAGTAGTTAGATAGTGATAGTGCTCTCTAAAACTACAATATCTGTTGTTTCTTACATCACCATTACCATCATCATAATTAAGTATAGCATCATCATACCATCACTATCATCACCGTCACCGTCACCGTCACCGTCACCGTCACCGTCACCGTCACCGTCACCGTCACCGTCACCGTCACCGTCACCGTCACCGTCACCGTCACCGTCACCGTCACCGTCACCGTCACCGTCACCGTCACCGTCACCGTCACCGTCACCGTCACCGTCACCGTCACCGTCACCGTCACCGTCACCGTCACCGTCACCGTCACCGTCACCGTCACCGTCACCGTCACCGTCACCGTCACCGTCACCGTCACCGTCACCGTCACCGTCACCGTCACCGTCACCGTCACCGTCACCGTCACCGTCACCGTCACCGTCACCGTCACCGTCACCGTCACCGTCACCGTCACCGTCACCGTCACCGTCACCGTCACCGTCACCGTCACCGTCACCGTCACCGTCACCGTCACCGTCACCGTCACCGGCACCGGCACCGGCACCGTCACCGTCACCGTCACCGTCACCGTCACCGTCACCGTCACCGTCACCGTCACCGTCACAGTCACAGTCACAGTCACAGTCACAGTCACAGTCACAGTCACAGTCACAGTCACAGTCAGTCACAGTCACAGTCACAGTCACAGTCACCGTCACCGTCACCGTCACCGTCACCGTCACCGTCACCGTCACCGTCACCGTCACCGTCACCGTCACCGTCACCGTCACCGTCACCGTCACCGTCACCGTCACCGTCACCGTCACCGTCACCGTCACCGTCACCGTCACCGTCACCGTCACCGTCACCGTCACCGTCACCGTCACCGTCACCGTCACCGTCACCGTCACCGTCACCGTCACCGTCACCGTCACCGTCACAGTCACCGTCACCGTCACAGTCACCGTCACAGTCACAGTCACCGTCACCGTCACAGTCACAGTCACAGTCACAGTCACAGTCACAGTCACAGTCACCGTCACCGTCACCGTCGTCATCGTCGTCATCATCGTCATCATCGTCATCATCATCATCATCATCATCATACGCCAATCATCTTTTGTCATCATAGTACAGTAGTAACTCAATCAGTCTCTCAAAGTGGGTAAAGTAAACATCCATCATATTAGCTCCATAAGTACCCTTTTAATGATTATCAAGTCAAGGAACAAAATGTTTACTAGGTACGCTCACCGTGAAAAATACATACAACATACAACTCACTAAGCTAACGCGGGCTGCTCGTTTTTAAAGGTATTTATTTTAATATCCGATTCGCTCGCTCACGCCCTCTTCACTATTTATGCTCAAACGTATAACCTTTTCAAATCGATGAACTCCTAGCATCAGACGCCCTCTCACGTCGTTCTTTGAACACGCTCGCTCGCGCTATATACCAGTCAGTCTCTTTCGACGCTCGCTCACGCCGCCTTCAGTATTTATACTCAAACGTATCAATTTTTAAATACAACAATCTCTTAGCATCAGACGCCCTCTCACGTCGTTCTTATTAAACACGCTCGCTCGCGCTATATACTAGTCAGTCTCTTTCGACGCTCGCTCACGCCGTCTTCCGTATTTATACTCAAACGTATCAATTTTTAACTTAGCATCAGACGCCCTCTCACGTCGTTCTTATTAAACACGCTCGCTCGCGCTGTATACTAGTCAATCTCTTTCGACGCTCGCTCACGTCCATATTAAAACTCGCTCAATACACCCTTACATTTTTTTTAAATATCCATTGCACATGATATGCGTACACCTTATTTGCAGTAACATAAACATTAAGTTATGTCTCTGGCGGGAATCGAACCCGTATACTGTGGCTTCTTATTCCACCTCCCGACAAACTAATCTATTAAGCAAGGTACATGGGCACGGGAAATGCCTTTTTTTTTACAGTCCTGTCAGTTGGAATTAAGTTGGGTATTACGAGTAAATATAATCGTCAAAAGTATCATGTCAGCAGTTATGATATTATCTTAAAGAAAATGTCTCTGGCGGAATCGAACCCGTGTACTCTGGCTTCTTATTCCACCTCCAGACAAACTAGTCTATTAAACAAGTTACATGGGCAGAAAATCTTCTTTTTTTTTTACAGTTTTGTTTATTAGAATTATGTAATTACGAATAGGCAAATATAATTGTCAAAAGCATCATGTCAGCAGTCATGTTGTCTTAAGGAAATCACTTTTTAACTCGACAGACTAATTATTAAACGTCTAGTTTAAGTTATCCTGTCACAGCGTTCAAACATCATTTTAAATTAGGTACCTTAACCGTCGAGTGATCTAGCTCGTTCGACCGACTGATCGACAAAAAAAACCGTTATTTTTTTAAAGACTACACTTCTGGGCGCGCGGTTTACAGTCAACAGCACAAACAAGCGACCACCCATGTACTCTGTCACTTTAACGTCGTGTTTGAAATGTTATACAAAATTGTGAAACGATTGAGGGCGACAAGGTACACAAACGATCACCCATTCACGCCGCTGACCGTACCACTTTCGTAGACGTAATCCTACCGTTTAGCCTTACAATAGACATACCACACTTAAGTTCATGTTGTAACACCCCAAAAGTGTGATGTCACCTTTTCTTGCTTGGTTTACATGAAGACGGGGGAGGCGTCAGCCCTGGCTCGCTCAGAGCGCCGTTTTGACGCCTACCATTGACTACTTACAGCTAGTATTCGAAAAGGACTGTCGGTACAATACCTGATCATTTAGTTCATCCTTTCTTTTGTTTGGAGGCTTTCCTCGCTGGTTCCTGGCCGAGTCTCGTGGCGGCTATTTAACGAGCGGACGAGCCTCACGCCCATACTTGAAGGAGCCGGTGTACTTCTAATAACTTGTAAATTACTCTCTCGTCTTGAATAACAAACCGTCGACATTGAACCGGCTTGATTTACACTTAGGAACTCACTTTATCTCACGCATTTCGACACCGAGCGTTTATTATCCTAGATCTAGGTTCCTCTATCCACATTCTGAACTCATATTTAACCCGTTTTACAACAGTAATTCCTTGTTATTTTCAATGCAAAACCCGGACAGCGGTATTGTTTGGTTAGTTGTTTTGTCATAGTATAAAACGTCACTTTGACGTTTGACATTAGACTAAGGCATCGTCTAGTCGGCGTGTGAGCAGATTGATTTACCGGTTTCCATCTTACATTCTTATTTACTAGTTCCAGATGTTTTATTCACTTAATTTCAGCTAAGCAAAAGTCCTTCTTAAATGGGAAGGATCGGAAGTGTTAGTGCTTTTCTCTTCGATTTGAATCAGCTAGGTTGGCAGCAACCGGAGATCCATTGGAATGCGGCAGGAACATCACTACGGCGTCACTTACGTTTGCAGGCCGGTGATCGAGAGATGATTCAGATCTTCTGCTGTGATTCCGTGTGAATAAAAGCCGATAAATGCCGTGGCCGAGTAAATCATATCGTTGCTAATCATGTCTAGACGTTTACTTTGCCTTTGAGGCCGGGTTTCACAGTGAGTATGCTGTAACTTTCGCGTATATTATTCACGGTGCCGCGCCGATGCCGGCTTTTAAATAAAGACTCACTTCGATTCCTTTCAGGTCAGGATGCCTCTTGTTCAACACGAATAACTGCTGTGCTCGTGTCTAGGGTCTTAACGTGCGCTGTCGCGCGTCTTAAAGGTAAATTTTCATGTTGAAAGTGTACGTCGCAATAGCGTCACGTAATCGCCACGTTCTGTTTCTAAAGTACGCCCGGTCTGTTTCAGATGGTCAATACGGTGTTATTGCTAACCCAACTCTGCGGTCTCTGAGTATAAAAGCCAATTGCTTCTAATTTACTGCCCGAAAAGGTAAACTTTATTCATTAAAAGTGATGAGTTGTCTGTCGGGTGAGGTGTCTGTGTTTGTTTCTTTTCTGAAATGTTATATTATACATTTAAGGGCTCCAAGGCTACCCTGGAAGCTCCAAGGCTACCCTGGAAGCTCCAAGGCTATTCTGGAAGCTTCAAGGCGGAGGTTATCGTCTTGCATGCTGCGTGCCCGTGAGTGCTGCGACGTGGCTGTGCATGAGGGAGTAACCGAGCGGTGATGCGCACACCTCTCGTGGGATCCTGCAGCCCCGCGTACATGGATGCCGCGTGACGTTGACCTTATTTTCCTTACTTTCTATTTTTCACATTAACCTATTATGCTACCTGAGCCATCCTTAGACTGCGTAGGTAACAAGCGCCTCTTTTGTCCTCGATAATAATTCTAATAGGGGATAAGTGTGGCACGGGTTTACTGATGCTAATCTCGTAGGTGACCCGGGCTTCTCTTTACTTACCCATTGTTATCTATTTTTGTAACCTCTAACTGTGCAGGCCTAAAGGCATGGTTGATTAGTATTTAAGTACCAATCAGGGGGGACGCCCTCTATTCTTATCACTCTTGTTTGGATTGAACCTAATTATAGTTGATTTATTGGGGATGTGAACCTAACCTAAACTTATTAAATTACAACGAATGAACTAACGGTTTATTAATTAACTCCACCATCGATCCTGTTTGTGGCCGGTCGCTCTTTCTACGGCGCCCAATCCTCTAGCGATTGGCCCTCGAGCCAAGTGACCACACGACCCCAGTCTCATGCCACGGGCAAAAATCAAGTGTTACAGTGGCGTACCCAACGTATGGCTCGAAGGATCGTTGGTGTGGTTCTAGTTACTAGGTCCATAGTCAGGCAGGTCTAAGGATTGGCATATATGTGTGGTTTCTCAAAACTTAAATAGCGCATTAAAAAAATATATAATTTATGTTCTTATGTGTTAAATGACTTTCATCGCTATTTTAAACTTATAACTGCTTACTTAAATAAGCATTAACTATTAACTACCACAGGGTGTATTAACTGCTACACTAAGGGTGTACTATAAACTTCTGTGTAAAAAAAAAAAAGGCTGCTTGGCCCCAGTATTGCTTGTTGGCACTTACGCCTTTCTTTCTAAAATCTTATACACTTTGTTATAATGGATTTGTCAATGAAAATAGAATGGTTGACAAAAGAGGAGCTTGCGCACGAACTGACAAAATTGCAAATACCTTTTAAAACTTCTGACACATGCGACATCCTACGAAAGTTGTTCCGTCAAACGCGGTCTCTCATCCGACGTGGCAGCCTCAAACCGGGCACCAGCGCTCCAGTTGATCTTGCTGGCGAACTAGCACTTTGTCGCTCTGCGATTAAAGGCCTGCAGAAGGAGGTGGCTGAAGGAACAACACTGTCGGAGGCTCGTAGAGAACGGTTAACAGGTCGAGTCGAATATTACTTAGGTCGTTTGGAGGGAGTCTCAGATCAGGGAGATGAGGTTCAAACCCTCAAAGGTGTTCTGGTCAGTTGCCTATCTTCTCTTAATCCCGCAGGGGACTCTTCAGATTCGGATGTTGAAGTTTTCCGCTCTCCGATGAAGCCGCAGTCTACGGTGACGTGTCGAGCCGAGCCGCGCTACAACCTTGCTAGCTTAAACCTTAAATACAAAGGGGATACGTGCGTGCGTGCTTTTCTTACGCGCCTGGAGGAACTCCGGGTGGCGCGCGCGATCCCCGAACGGGTTATTTTTACCGGTTTTCCGGATATTCTGGATGGACCAGCTCTCTTTTGGTTCCGTTCCCATAAGGGTGACTTTTCCCGCTACGCGGACCTTTTAACTGCTCTTAAAGCAGACTTCGATATTCCGGATTACGACTTCAGATTACTAGGCGAGATAAGGGCCCGCACCCAAGCTAAACACGAGTCTATCGTCGTGTACCTGTCCATCATGGGTGCGCTGTTTTCTCGATTGACCGTACCGCTGGCAGAAGCCGAACAATTGGACATCTTACTACGCAACATAAGGCCTGGATATAGCCGTGAGCTGGCCTTGATTGACGTGACCTCTATACAGCAGCTGAAGGACCTGTGCATGCGTCTCGAACTTGCAGGTTCGCGCTCAAGTAATTTTACCGAACCTTCTTCATCCGGTTACACGGTAGCGCCGGACGTGCAAGTGCGAACACGCAATGCCCCTGCGTTTCGTAGACAGGAGGTTGACTCTGTAGACAAGCCCGCGGGTCCGTATTGTTTCAGGTGTAAGCAGGCGGGCCACAAAACTGGTCGCTGTCAGCGATCTCGCGACTTGGTGTGCTTCGTGTGCGGTCACCCGGGCGTGCGTACGCCGGAGTGTCCTAGGTGTAGGGAGATTGGCTCTTCTCCAAAAAACTAAATAACCAGGTCTCGCATAAAACCCGCAATGCGCGACCTGTCAAAGTTTCTTTTCTACCTTCTGCTGACGACTATCGTCCCTACTTGACTGTGCAGGTTCTCAACGTGAACGTGTGCGGCCTTCTTGATTGCGGCGCAGCGTGCTCTGTGCTTGGAGCGAATGCACATGTCAAGTTCTTAAATTTAAATATAAAAATGTTACCATTCGACCGTCCGCGCGTCTTACGTGTCGCTGACGGCGTTGACTACGTTTGTCGGTTTTACATGAACTTACCGATCCAATACAAGGAGGAAGTTCAACTAGTTATGTTTCACGTCCAGCCGGAGATTAAGCTGCCGATACATTTCGGGATTAATTTTTGGAAGGCCTTCAATCTCGCGCCTGACGTCCTTGCGTGTCTGCCGACTTCTATTTCTTCGGTCGAAACCATTGTAGGTAGCGTGGAGGAGGATGGCTTGCGCAATTACGAGGAACTCACGCCTGCGCAAAAACGTGAACTCGACTCGATCCAAAATTTATTCGACGAAATCAACACCGATAGGATAGGACTAGGTTGCACGTCTTTAATCCAACACGTGATTAACACCGGTGATGCGAGACCGATTAAGCAAAAATACTACAGGCTTAGTCCGGAAAAGCTAAAATACTTAAATGCGGAGTTGGACCGCATGTTAAAAAATAAGGTCGTGGAACGGTCTTTCGGCGAATGGAACTCTCCTCTTACTATGGTCCCTAAGGCCAACGGGGAGGTTCGTCTCTGCTTGGACAGCCGTCGACTTAATGCGGTGTCAAAGACTGACGCCTACCCTTTGCCCTACATCAACTATATTATAGATAACTTACGCGATGCTAAGTATCTCACTTCCCTCGATTTGAGTGCGGCGTACCACCAAATTCCTTTGCATCCTGACTCGAAGGAAAAAACTGCTTTCACGGTGCCAGGCCGGGGCCTATTCCATTATAATCGTATGTGTTTCGGTTTGGTGGGAGCCAGTGCTACGATGCAACGGCTCATGGACAGCTTGTTCGCCGCGGAATTTGATAACAAGGTGTTCGCGTACATAGACGATATCGTCGTTTGCACCTCCACCTTTGAGGAGCATGTGGATATTCTCCGTCGCGTCCACAAAAAATTAAAAGACGCTAACTTAACTATAAATATGCAAAAATCGCAATTCTGCCGCAGCGAGCTGAAATATTTAGGTTACATGGTGGACCGCTTTGGTTTACGTACTGATCCTTCCAAGGTGGAGGTGATAATGAACTTTCCTATCCCCTGCGAGGTAAAAGAACTCAAGCGTTTCCTAGGCATGGCTGGTTGGTATCGTAGGTTCATTAAAAACTTCTCTCAGGTAGCTCGCCCTCTGACTCGGTTGACGAGTAAGAAATGTAAGTTCGAGTGGACACTGGAGGCTAACGCGGCGTTCAACACTCTGAAGTCTGCTCTCATCACTGCCCCTATTCTGAAGTGCCCCGACTTTAGCCTTCCTTTCTACCTCCATACGGATGGGAGCTCTTTCGCGATTGGCGGGATGCTGGCCCAAAGGATAGATGACGTGGACCACCCAGTTGCCTACTGCAGCCGTACCTTGAATGCGCAGGAGGTTAACTACACGGCCACTGAGCGTGAACTTCTGGCGGTCATCTATGCTTTGGAGCAGTATCGCCCATATGTCGAGGGTTCCAAATGTTACATCGTTACGGACCACGCCTCTCTCCAATGGTTTTATAAATTAAAGAACCCTTCGGGTAGACTCAATAGGTGGGCCTGTCGCTTGAGTCAGTTCGACTTTGAGATTATCCACCGCAAGGGCAAGGAACACGTGATTCCCGACACTCTCTCGCGAATTAAGGTAGACTCCATAACTTTTGACCCTACTACTGTACAAGATCCCTGGTATTCTAAGGTATTCAAAGGCTGTAGTGACACTCCTAGGATGTACCCTAACTTTACGGTTACTGATGGCAAACTTTTCCGCCTCTCAAAAAATAAATATAGCCTCACCTCTAGATTCGAGTGGAAACTGGTGGTGCCTAGTGAGCATCGTGAGGAAATCTTACGGCAGTATCACGATGAGCCGACTTCGGGTCACTTTGGTGTCGCCAAGACCCATAAGCGGATAAGTGCAGATTACTTTTGGCCGAACTCGTACCACGATGTGGAGAAGTACGTCGCCTCCTGCGAAGTGTGTAAGTGCTACAAGCCTGTCAACACGGCTCGTGCTGGTCTCATGGGCAATCCTCGCGTGGTTACTAAGCCTTGGGAAGCGATCTCCTGTGACATCCTTGGTCCTTTTCCTCCATCCTACGCTCAGAACCAATACCTCTTCGTCTGTGTCGACTATTTTAGTAAATTTTCACACTTGTTTCCGTTGCGTAATGTCACGGCTAAGTCAATCGTTAAGTGTTTGGAGAAAGGGGTGTTCTTGCGTGACGGGGTTTGTAAATATATCTATGTCGATAACGGCCCACAGTTCATTTCCCGGGATTTCCGGGATTTGATGACTAAATACAATGTGCCTAACATATTCTACAATCCCCGTTACCACCCCCAGACAAATCAAACGGAACGCTTGAACCGCGATATCGTGCGTGCCATAGCATCTTACGTGCGTTCTGATCATCGTAAGTGGGATCAGAACATACCCGAGATCCAATGTGCGCTTAACACGGTGGTTCATGAAAGTACCAAGTTCACTCCGTTTTACTTGAACCATGGTAGGGAAATGGTGTTGGATGGAGCTCTGCTCAATCTCGATGTTCCTGTCGACCCGGTGTCGGTAGTTTTGGAGCGCGAGCCATTTTCTTCGAACCTGTCTCATCTACGAAGTATTTTTTCTACTGTACAAGGCCATATACGAAAGGCCTACACTCGGAACGTAAAGTACTACAATCTGCGGAAGCGTCCCGTCCAATATGAGGAGGGTCAGATCATTTACAAGAGGTGTTTTCCCTTGTCTAACGCAGATAAATATTTCAGTGCAAAACTCTCACCTAAGTATGAGAAGTGCGTGATCAGCGCAAAGCATGGCCCTTTGGTTTATTCCTTAAAGTCTATGGAAGGTAAACCTTTGGGGAAGTTTCATATCAAGGACTTGCTCGAGCGGGGCGAGGATCGACTGGAGGCCGGTGCCTCCCAATAGATTAATCTTTTAATATGTAGGTCAGTTTGTTTATTTATTTATCTAGTTCCTAGCGAAATATGCTACGTGAACGATAAGTATACTACTGTCTCATGTCGTAGGTTTATTTTATGTCCTTTGCACGCCTTACCCGTAAACTGTTAGCCGTAGTTATGTGTTATATTTAACGTGTATTTGTCCGGACTTGCTGAGATTTTTGGCGTTGGTAGAAGATTTGTCCTGACCGTTGGTTTTTTTAGGTGTGATTTACTGGTTTGATTGTGATATTTTGTCCGGACTTGCTGAGATTTTTGGCGTTGGTAGAAAATTTGTCCTGACCGTTGGTTTTTTTTAAGGATTGTATTACTGGAAGGAAAGCATGATGAAGTAGAGAGAGGTAGGTGTTGTCCGGACTTGCTGAGATTTTTGGCGTTGGTAGAAGATTTGTCCTGACCGTTGGCTCTTTTAAAGGATTGGATTACTGGAATGGAAGCATATTGAAGTAGAGTGGAGTAGGCTAAGTTTTAATCTTAAGTAACCAAGGATGCGCATCCGTTTAATTTTAGTCGTGCTGTCGTGTTAAGTCTGTAGTAGGGTAAGACGTGTAGAGATTAGTAATAACAGTTTTGCCATTTAGTTGTAGGATTTCTTCCGTTTATGCCATAGGTGCAATCGGTTCGAGATAAAATTATTTTAAAGGTTTTATCTTGTCTTTGTATAGTTTTTGTGAAAAGGACATTCTGGGTACAGAGTGCGTCCTATTTCCATTTCCTTTTTTTTTAATTTCTCTTTACTGGTTTCAGTTGAGATTTCCCTCTCCAGTTTAGGTTGAAATTGGTATGTTATAATTTCAACACTTGGTTCTAAATAGTATCACTTAAGTATTCACTTAATTAATAGGGTTACTTCCACAGTCCTTATAAGTGGTTGTTCAATCATGGCACTTAAGCCGCTTAAGAGGTGGGTAGTGTGTCACACCCCTCATTATATTTGCAGCTTCTTTTGCAGAGCTGTAATTCCGCGGATGTTTCTTTCAGTTGAGACAGTTGTGTACTTAAACAGACACTAAGTTTAGTACATCTTTGATTTTTGAGCGTTTGGTTGGAGACAGAGTCAACCGACACTTAAACAATAGGTTATAAGTACACTTTAGCAAGTAGTAGACTTAGATTTCTTATTTTAGGTTCTGTTCGGTAGAACGTTGTGTATTTATGCGTAGTAGGCGCGAGACTGGCAACCACGTCTCACGCTAGTGGACCAGGATCGGGCCTATGATTTAACGGATTTCCCCATTAAGGCGAAATCTATTGTAGGAGCAAGTAGTAGGGTTAGGATTTATTTTCTTATGTTCTTTTTGGAAGAACGTTATGTGTTTATGCGTAGTAGGCGCGAGAATGGCAACCACGTCTCACGCTAGTGGACCAGGATCGGGCCTATGATTTAACGGATTTCCCCATTAAGGCGAAATCTATTGTAGGAGCAAGTAGTAGGGTTAGGATTTATTTTTTTATGTTCTTTTTGGAAGAACGTTATGTGTTTATGCGTAGTAGGCGCGAGAATGGCAACCACGTCTCACGCTAGTGGACCAGGATCGGGCCTATGATTTAACGGATTTCCCCATTAAGGCGAAATCTATTGTAGGAGCAAGTAGTAGGGTTAGGATTTATTTTCTTATGTTCTTTTTGGAAGAACGTTATGTGTTTATGCGTAGTAGGCGCGAGAATGGCAACCACGTCTCACGCTAGTGGACCAGGATCGGGCCTATGATTTAACGGATTTCCCCATTAAGGCGAAATCTATTGTAGGAGCAAGTAGTAGGGTTAGGATTTATTTTCTTATGTTCTTTTTGGAAGAACGTTATGTGTTTATGCGTAGTAGGCGCGAGAATGGCAACCACGTCTCACGCTAGTGGACCAGGATCGGGCCTATGATTTAACGGATTTCCCCATTAAGGCGAAATCTATTGTAGGAGCAAGTAGTAGGGTTAGGATTTATTTTCTTATGTTCTTTGTGAAAGAATGTTATGTGTTTATGCGTAGTAGGCGCGAGACTGGCAACCACGTCTCACGCTAGTGGACCAGGATCGGGCCTATGATTTAATTGACTTTCCCATTATGGCAAAGTCCTTTGCAGTATGTGGTTTTTACACATGGGAGTGTGTATAATAATTTTATTTCAGAATCTTAGCGATTCTGAAATAAAATTATTTTTCCCAACTGAAACCCTACTGTAACACCCCAAAAGTGTGATGTCACCTTTTCTTGCTTGGTTTACATGAAGACGGGGGAGGCGTCAGCCCTGGCTCGCTCAGAGCGCCGTTTTGACGCCTACCATTGACTACTTACAGCTAGTATTCGAAAAGGACTGTCGGTACAATACCTGATCATTTAGTTCATCCTTTCTTTTGTTTGGAGGCTTTCCTCGCTGGTTCCTGGCCGAGTCTCGTGGCGGCTATTTAACGAGCGGACGAGCCTCACGCCCATACTTGAAGGAGCCGGTGTACTTCTAATAACTTGTAAATTACTCTCTCGTCTTGAATAACAAACCGTCGACATTGAACCGGCTTGATTTACACTTAGGAACTCACTTTATCTCACGCATTTCGACACCGAGCGTTTATTATCCTAGATCTAGGTTCCTCTATCCACATTCTGAACTCATATTTAACCCGTTTTACAACAGTAATTCCTTGTTATTTTCAATGCAAAACCCGGACAGCGGTATTGTTTGGTTAGTTGTTTTGTCATAGTATAAAACGTCACTTTGACGTTTGACATTAGACTAAGGCATCGTCTAGTCGGCGTGTGAGCAGATTGATTTACCGGTTTCCATCTTACATTCTTATTTACTAGTTCCAGATGTTTTATTCACTTAATTTCAGCTAAGCAAAAGTCCTTCTTAAATGGGAAGGATCGGAAGTGTTAGTGCTTTTCTCTTCGATTTGAATCAGCTAGGTTGGCAGCAACCGGAGATCCATTGGAATGCGGCAGGAACATCACTACGGCGTCACTTACGTTTGCAGGCCGGTGATCGAGAGATGATTCAGATCTTCTGCTGTGATTCCGTGTGAATAAAAGCCGATAAATGCCGTGGCCGAGTAAATCATATCGTTGCTAATCATGTCTAGACGTTTACTTTGCCTTTGAGGCCGGGTTTCACAGTGAGTATGCTGTAACTTTCGCGTATATTATTCACGGTGCCGCGCCGATGCCGGCTTTTAAATAAAGACTCACTTCGATTCCTTTCAGGTCAGGATGCCTCTTGTTCAACACGAATAACTGCTGTGCTCGTGTCTAGGGTCTTAACGTGCGCTGTCGCGCGTCTTAAAGGTAAATTTTCATGTTGAAAGTGTACGTCGCAATAGCGTCACGTAATCGCCACGTTCTGTTTCTAAAGTACGCCCGGTCTGTTTCAGATGGTCAATACGGTGTTATTGCTAACCCAACTCTGCGGTCTCTGAGTATAAAAGCCAATTGCTTCTAATTTACTGCCCGAAAAGGTAAACTTTATTCATTAAAAGTGATGAGTTGTCTGTCGGGTGAGGTGTCTGTGTTTGTTTCTTTTCTGAAATGTTATATTATACATTTAAGGGCTCCAAGGCTACCCTGGAAGCTCCAAGGCTACCCTGGAAGCTCCAAGGCTATTCTGGAAGCTTCAAGGCGGAGGTTATCGTCTTGCATGCTGCGTGCCCGTGAGTGCTGCGACGTGGCTGTGCATGAGGGAGTAACCGAGCGGTGATGCGCACACCTCTCGTGGGATCCTGCAGCCCCGCGTACATGGATGCCGCGTGACGTTGACCTTATTTTCCTTACTTTCTATTTTTCACATTAACCTATTATGCTACCTGAGCCATCCTTAGACTGCGTAGGTAACAAGCGCCTCTTTTGTCCTCGATAATAATTCTAATAGGGGATAAGTGTGGCACGGGTTTACTGATGCTAATCTCGTAGGTGACCCGGGCTTCTCTTTACTTACCCATTGTTATCTATTTTTGTAACCTCTAACTGTGCAGGCCTAAAGGCATGGTTGATTAGTATTTAAGTACCAATCAGGGGGGACGCCCTCTATTCTTATCACTCTTGTTTGGATTGAACCTAATTATAGTTGATTTATTGGGGATGTGAACCTAACCTAAACTTATTAAATTACAACGAATGAACTAACGGTTTATTAATTAACTCCACCATCGATCCTGTTTGTGGCCGGTCGCTCTTTCTACGGCGCCCAATCCTCTAGCGATTGGCCCTCGAGCCAAGTGACCACACGACCCCAGTCTCATGCCACGGGCAAAAATCAAGTGTTACAATGTTTATAGAATTATATAAAAGTAATTGAAATTACAGTACATGTAAAATAAACCACTTAAGTAAGATACTGCATTATGTTCGGGCTAAAAGCAAAAATCATTAACAAACGTTGCGAATCGTTTGTTTAATATAACTGCAACGGTGTCTCAACTAACTAATAAATACGTTAATTTCGTAATTCATACGAAAGCAGAAATTACAATGATGCATTGTAATAAAATCAAGCATACTACTGTGCGAGATATATTTTTTTCACTATGAGGGTATGCATAGATCGTCGGCAAATATGGCAGATAATTCGTGTTTAAGCAACAAGGCTGTAACAAAAGGCTACAAGCAGGGTATCTAAACGTGAGGTCTTCAATAGACCAAGCTTCCTAGTTATACTCGTAATCTTACAGCAGGATAAAACATGTAAAATTAATGAAATATTTAAACAGAAACACTTACGTATGCTTAATGAAGTCGTTTCGTCGACCCATCTACTGGGCGGGTGAGGTTCGGTAGCACTTCTGAATTTGTCGTGTTCTTCCGTCTGCAGCTGCTAAAGATATGAATGCCCTCGCCTGGTCATTCCATCCTCCCTGGTTATCCCTACTCCTTACCTTAGTGTGGCCAGTGTACTTACCTAAATTACCCAACTATGCAATTACGAAGTCGAATGTTGCCAGTATATCTTTCTAAATTAGCCACCTTTTCCATTTGAAAGTGACAAATCATGACAAGAGTTAATCTCTTTAACCAAACAATTGTCCTCGCGTGTGATATCCATGGACTTGTTTCTCTAATAAGTTCATGGCGATTGTCTAAAACTCGATACTGGCGAAATACACCTTGTTAAAACAAGGAGTGAAAGCCATTAATTAAGAAAAAAAAAAAAGATGAACGCTGTTTCTTATGGAGCATTGTAGCATTTGTAGCTGCATTGTATCCCGCCAAGAGTAATGTATGCAAAACAAGTTCATATCCACATTATTCAACTGTTCTTAAAACAGACGGAATGTCTTTCCCTCCATCGTGTAAAGATGTTAAATTATTTGAAGACATTAACGATATCAGTATTAATATTTATGGATTAAGTAAAAAGAACTCAGTAACTGGGCCTCTATAATTTAAGTAAAAATCGAAAGAAAAACCATGTTAATTTATTATATTTTCAACAAGAAACCAAAGGTCACTACTGTCTTATTAAAGATCTTATAAAATTAATACGACGACAGTTTAGTAAATATAAAGGTAAAATATGGTGAAGCATGTTTACGGTTTTTCTGTTCTGAAAATAGATATATATCAAATAATTGTTCACAAGTTTTAACTGAATTACCTAGAAAGAATAGCCACGAATAGTACACTCCAATTCAAAAATTTTGATAGACAGCAAAAAATCAATTTTGTTATATATGCCGATTTTGAAAGCTTATTAGTTAATTGTAAAGATCATAATAGGTACTGGAAATACCCGAAATTTTAAAATTCATCAACCTTCATGTTTCGCATATTATATTTGTTGTTCGCATGATCCACACTTAAACAAATTCGTAACATACAGGCGGTCGGATTGCGTGGAGGTTGTAACGCTTGGCTTTTCAGTAGGATAGTTAGAGAAAACACAGTCTACAAATAACAAATTTAATTTGGAAAAAATAATAATTTTACAAAATTAAGCCATGACGTTAACTTTAGTAAATTTAGGTTCTCAGGGAGTGAATCCTAGAATTGCACTTTTAGAGGAAAGCCGTGAACACTTAGCACCGTCTTACTGGACAGCCACTTCCCTGTAGTGCGGCGCGCGGTGAGTAGGTGCGAGCGCTCGATGACGTCACGGGTAGATCCTGACGTCCGTCAGATCAGCAGGAAGGGTTGCCTCGGCTAAGACCGTGTCAGCTGGTAGGAAGTACCCCGATCGGGGTTAACACAATTCACTTTTAATATATTTAAAATGTAGTTTTAATTATTTTAGATTTAAAATATTAAGGAGCTGAAGTAGAATATGCGACCACGAGAATTAATAATTTGAGGTGTCTTCACAAGTCGCCGCTCCGGTAAAGTGAACGAGTTCTTGTCCCCCACCGTCGCGCGAGATCATGCTCTGACGTAGGCTATGACATCGCATTATCTAAGTGTGAAACGCCTGTTGCATTAAAATAGTACAATCAACTTGTGTTGATTATAACTACGGAAGTTAGGCATTTAATTTTAGGGTTTTGTATATGGTGTTTTTATTTTGTATTTACGATACTAGGTAGGTTAATTTGTGTAAGATATTTTAAGTTTGTAAATAGTCAATTACAATAAAACAGTTTACTCAGGGAACGCTTTAACCACAAAATAGATAGGTACAGAAGTCAATCTACATACAAAGTGCGCTCGAGCAACGCACACACAGACACTGCTCACGGACACGATATCTCGGACCGGTTGGGACCAGTGCGAGCGCGAGTGCCATCCGCTTGAGACACGCGTCTGTGAACTTTTTGTACAATAATGGAGCAACAAAAAAAAAGTAATTATAACTGTTCTGTGGACGGTTGTTTAAATTCAATATTAACCGGTGTAAGATCGATTTATATAATAGGTAGTTTCCTATTTTGAATCAGTATAAACGAAGTAACAAAATTTTTGTAAGGTAAATTCAAGGTAAATTCACGCGTAAAGTATTACGTAAGTTGAAAACATGTTTTTTTGTTTGTGTAGATATTGTGTTGTTTTTAGTGTCATTTGACAGGTTTACGTCTAAAACGAATAGGGCAATAGAAATTGTGTAACTAGGGTAATCCGTGTAGAAGTTATTAGGGATTTTCTATAGTCAAATTTGTAATAACATAACAATGACATTAAAATAAAAATATTATTATTAATTTATATTTACATTCTTCCCGTTTAATTTAATTCTCAACGATAAATCAACTAGATACCTACGAGTGCCACTACCACGATAGTTATTTGTGCATAAGCCATAGTTGACAACCATAGAGCGACCGCCGAGCGTAGGTATGAAAAGTGAAGTACATACATGTGATTGACTTCTGTACCTATCTATTTTGTGCTTTAACGGTTACGTTACATACCCCCTTTTTTTGGGTAGAATTTTTCCTAAATAAAATTCTCTTTCGCTACACTAACTCAGAAGCTACCAGTTTATCATACAGTCATCAACATCATACTTCACTGACTTATGCTAGCCGTTTATCCATCATCTATTTTACTGGCCTTAACACATTTAACTGTGTGTTACAGCCACGCCTCTTTTACACTGAGTATTTGTTTAGTTTTACTAAATACTCACCAATAGCTAAGGATGGTTGTTAATATGCGTAAATGTCTCACATTTAAGTTATTTATCTCGATTAGTTGGAGATATTAATGAAGGTACTAACTACAGTAGGTAGCACTTTAACTAGTCTGTATCATTAGAACGATTATTATTGTGGTAAATCCGGTAGAGAATTTCCACAATGTACATAGACTCTTATTATAATTTGTTAACGCCGCCACCACGCATCACCTAGGGGCCTGAGGAAGCGAGGGGATCCCCACGCAGTCACCAGACGGCTGAGGAAGCGCGGGTCTGCCTTTCGACCCGGTGGGGACCGCGTCCCCACGCCATACACCGAGACCTACCACCGACGCGTCAACGCGCACGCAATTTTATATTATTATATTTAAACTCAAAGCTTATAAAAGTCTATTACAAACTAGTATCTTAAAAGCTGGAGTTTTCCTTTATTGTACAAAACCCCAAGCTGAGCTGCTCGTGAATTGGCTCCGACAATTGGCGACCGTGACAGGACTTTAAAAGCTACGCAGCCATTTTGAACTCGCCGAGCGCAACATTCGACACGCACACGGATTACGTAACACTGCCAACGCACGGCCTGCAGTTACCAAGAGAAGTAGCCCATTCCTATTTTATCCTTAACTTTATATCATAATCCTTTCAGTTGTGTGTGTAAAGTGTTCAGCCCTCATTATCCAGGTATTTACGCTAGAAGTGCTCCATAATACGTAGTTACGTAATGTACTTAGACGCTTTAATTGCAATTACCTACCTAAATTTTAGCTTAATCGCTATTGAGCATTAAGATAAGCCTACTTGTATTCTTTAACTTTGATTATGTACTCTCTAGATAGAGTGTGGCCCTGTAATCACTACGACAGAAACAGGCCAGTTTTTGTATGCTTGTGTGCGTGACTGCTTTGTCTGACACTCGCAAAACGTCATTCTATTTATCTCTGTGGGCGTACATAGGGATGCCAGCTAAAGACATATTTCCCATTTTACTGGAAAAATTGATCATGTTAAGGTTTAGTTGTTGTGAGGTGTTTGAAAAACTAAAAAGATATCAATTCAAATTGGAATGGTTGCCTTTAATGTTTTCGATTGACAAAATAAACTCACCGGCAAAATTTGCTTCGCAAAATAAAAGTAAGACATTTTGAAAAAGTTATTTTTTTGCCCGAATAAAATGTTTTAAGTAATTTGTTTTTTATAAAAAAATAACAGATAAGACGTCATTAATTAAGTGTAAAAAAAAATACATACATACATTAATTCGTGCCTGTTTCCCAGAGGGGTAGGCACCACTTCTTCCGACATGCTACGATCCTGACAAATCTCTTTCACTTCTTCCACATTTACACATCGAGTCATGCATGCACGTCGGTTTCGGGTACTTAAGATTCGGCCCTTATCCAGTATTTAAAAAAAAAGTTGTATTTGTGAAACAAAACTATTACGTTCTAAATTAAGACTTTTCATTAATATTTTGCTAAATATGCCGTGCGATTGCGAGTGCGTTAGGCAATAGGCCAGCTGACCCCATGTCATTCCAGTTTGTAAGTCAAAATATGTTTTTATCAATTTCCACTATTCACGACTTTCACTTGGCACTTTTCTATTATTAAGTGAACATATCCAAACTTAACTTCCATACTTCGATACTCACACCCCTAGGGAATTTCGTATTTCAAAACTGGCAATACCAACAATAATGCCAAGAGGGAATCGTAATAATTAGACATATTTAACTGATTGATTTTTGAAAGAAATACTATGAATTTTGAATTATTTATGGGTGGTAGGTGACTTTGCTGGTTGATTTAATACATCCTTTGTAATTTCGACACACTTTAATAACGCAACTCGTCATTTTAGTGCTTTTTTAGCGAAATAAATTCTAACATGTAACACGACCGTATCCCTTGACAACACAATTGACACTAAGGAGCGGAAAGCTACTTATAGGCTAACAGTTAGCTGATAAAAATTTCGACGCATTCATGTCATCAAAGTTCTATCTAGAGAGTAAATAATCAAAGTTCTTTAAGTAAGCAAGCTTGATAAGGTGCATCTACTCAGTGCGAATAAGCTATTAGCGTTTCGATTTTGTGTTGCGTCATCTTCTCTGATTACCGCTTTATAGAATAAAACGAAGTTATTTCTGATTTAAACGTAATTTAACATTGTGTTTCTGTATAATTAGTTGAGCTGACTTCGCTTTAAGCAATTTTACTTTGGTTTCAACTCTTAAAAAATTGCTTGGTTCATTAAATCTCTATAACAATTTAAATCAACTATTGCTTCGCTTAAACGTATCGTTACACAGCATCAATTATTCTTATTTCAAATAAGGTAAAAAGTGAATGAGGTTATAGTTGTAACCATTAGATTCCCGAGGAGTAGGGATTCGCCGGTTCTGGCCCCGGCTCTACTCGGCCAAAAAAAATGGTGCTCTGACGCGCGAGAGGTGGGGTTTCGCTCCTAAAAAAAAAAAAAAAAAATATTTTTTTCGGTTTTTATCCCCCCATTTAGAGCGTTTGGGAAGGGTCCCGAGACTCCCAGATCACTCCTTCCCATAGCTTGCAATAGTCCATGTACTCAATACAAAAGGTTATCAACTAGCTGGGTACCCTTTTTTGTCCCGTGGACGTTGCCTATTGTTTGCGCGTGCGCCAACCCCTTTGTTTTCGGGGCGCCCAACACCATTTTCTTGCATCGGACGCGTTCATACCTTTTTTTTACATATTATCTGATTGCGCTATTAACTGTTGTAATGTGATGTTTAATGTTATCTATGTTTTTCTCATATCATTTAATTAAGTTACCATAGTGGTTTTCTTAACATACTGTTTTTAAGGATCATAGTTCTAACCTAACCTAACCTACCTTGTTGAAGTTAACCTAAAACCGTGAAACCTGTCCTAGCTTAAAATACCTACTGTTTTTTAAGGGTTACAGTTCTAACCTAACCTAACCTACCTTACTGAAGTTAACCTAACATTATACAACCTAATCTAACTTAACATACCTACTGTTTTTTAAGGGTTACAGTTCTAACCTAACCTAACCTACCTTACTGTAGTTAAACTAACATTATACAACCTAATCTAACTTAACATACCTACTGTTTTTAATACTTACCTAACCTAGCTTGGTGAAGTTAACCTAACATTATATAACCTTTTTTTTTTTTTTTTGACGGAGTGGAAATGCAATTTACGCATCCTCCCAGCCTGGGGATGGCTGTGCAATGGGAGGTATGACGGACTCTCAAAAGAACTACCGTCTAAAACCACTCCGGCGTTTAACCTCCCTGGCCAGTAGTGAGGCGCCGCGGAACCGCTAAAAAGCATTCTCCACTGACGCGCCTCCCGGCCTGCTCCGAAGAGCCCTCCCTTCTCCGCCAAAGGAGGAGACGGCTGTGAACAGCCCGCGACCGTCTCCCCAGACCGGTAAAGCCGTGCAATGTGGGCCCCCAACCCACTGGCTCTACAAAAAGTTCGGGCGAGCAGCGAACCGAAGTCCGCTGAGTTCGCCTTCCCTTCAACGGTCTGCCTGTGGTGGATGGTGCTTTCCAGATACCCAACCGCATTGGGTTGGTCCCATACCCTTCAAACACACCCCACCACAGCTGTCCCACCAATAACTACAGTGCCCCCCGGTATTCCAGAAGACACGTAGAAGGACACCAACCGCAAATGTGACGGAAGGAAGCTGTCCAGGGCGGAAACGGCGTCGAAGGCACACGCAACCGCCCCTTTCAACAACCTCAGTCACTGCCCCCTCCAGGCGACTGGTTAAGCTTTCCGGGAACAGAAACGGCCTCGTAGGCACACGCAACTGACCCTTCAAACCACCCCAGTCACCAATCCTCAAAAGGCAACAGATGGAAGCTGTCCAGGGTGGAAACGGCCTCGTAGGCACACGCAACCGCCCCTTCAAACGACCTCTGTCGCCGCCCACAACTGGTGGACGAAGCAGCTTCTCCGAAGAAAAGCCGCTCGTCACCATCCCTCCCCAGGTGACAGAAGGAAACTTTCCGGGGCGGAAGTGGTCTCCACACAACCGCAACCCTTCAAGAAACCCCTGTCACCACCCCCGTGCCGGATATTCGCCATGGACTGAAAGAATCCCCCATAAGGAGAAAGTCTCAGCCGATGCCCAGGGTGCACCAGCCCAGATGCTGCGTTCTCTCCGGATCGAGATCAAGAGAGACTGCAGCACTCAGGCCAACGTGGAGGAATCCGGCCCGCACCCCAACATTATATAACCTAATCTAACTTAAAATACTTACTGTTTTTAATACTTTCAAGAAAATAAAGATGAATCAACCAACAAAGAAGTTACGAGTTGTTTAAAATTTTAACACCCGGTGGCCAGCTGTTATTAAGGATCGCCTAACTTTACATGAGCTTAACCTAAGCTAAGAACTGATTTAAATCTAGCTAAAGTCCTAATTTTCACTTAATTGAATTTACCTAAGTTAATGTTAGTAAATCTAGCTAATCGTAGTATTCGTAGTATTATCTTAAGTCGTCGTTACTTAGAGCCTATTCTAAACAACTATCAAAACCATATATTGCATATAGGTATTTCTAAATGAATGACCTACACTTAGCTTATTAAAAATATAGTGGTTAAATTTATTAACATTGGCTATAACATTATCTATCTAGTACGTGTATGGGGTTCACCTCCACATACATTTTAATTTTATTGTAACACACTGGTATGTAAAACTAAAACGAAGCATGTAAACTGGTTCTGACTTGATTCAAAGCGCTATGGAGTACGTATTTCAATCAAAAAAGCCTGTATCGAAAAGTTTCGTGTACCGGAGTGCATTGTTATAACGGTTTAATTGTTTTATTGGTAGCCGCCTATTATGTTTTATGCTCACAACGGATGCGATTGTAACTTGTGCGTTTTATTATTTTGGGTGTTGTTGAATAAATCGGGCGTCTGTGTTAGATGAACTACAAGTTCAAATGTGTTTTTAGGAAGACGCTTAACTTACGAAGCGTATAAAAGCGGTGGGGTATTGTATCTGAACAACTATTAGCCACGCAACAGTCTTCGTTACCGGAGCTCCCTGTACTTAAAGCAGTATTTAGACATAATAGTCTTGTGTCGTGCAGTGAAGTGTTTATAAAAAGGCCTAATAATGGATGTGAGTATGTACAAATATTTTAACTTAATTGTGTGTTTTTTTTTAGCATTTGTGCACCGTGTTTTTGTTAAGCAGTTGTGTAATTTATTGTTTGATATTGTTTCAGTTCTCTGAAAATACTTTCAAGAACTATTACTACCCGGAAAATAAAGATGAATCAACCGACGAAGAAGGCACGCCTGGTTTTAAAGTTAAGCAGGCCATGGCAAAAAAGCGTTCAGTAAATAACATCGACAGCTTTTTTGAACGTCCCAAGAAGAAAACTAAAGTATTGAAGCGCTCTTCCAATGTCAGTCAAAGTTCTGCTGACGGGGTGGGCTATATATCAACCGGACAAGACGACGGGGCATACACTTCTCACTTGATTAAAATCGAGATATATGATTTGCAAAAAATTAAAAGCATTCCACCCACTGAGCACTGGAAACACGCAGATGTGAGATTAAAATTCTACGCGCCTTCTGAAGAAGACACTCAGCTCCAAACTACACGTGATGTTATATTTAACATCACAAAGCAAGTAGCTTCCAAAGACAGTTGTATGAAATATTTTATTGACAATAAGAAACAATAGTGATAAAAAGTGTTTGTGTAGGTTAAACAAAAGCTTGTTATTGTATTACATGTAAAAACCTTACCTTTTAAGAATTCAAGACCTTTTCCAGTCTAAACAATTATCTTTTCTTTGTAAAATTAAATTGTACGAAATACTTTATTTACTTTATAAGATGCAGTGATAAAAAGTGTTTGTGTAGATTAAACAAAAGGTTATTATTGTATTACATGTAAAAATAAAAATCATGTTTTAGTTCACATATTCTTTTATTTCACAAAAAAGTCTTAAACATATTTCTTAATATAAGATCATTACATAATAAATTTTCAGAAAACAAACTTAGCAAATCTTTCATAGTTTTTCCATGAAATTTAAAATACAAATAAACTAAACAATATTCCCCACAAACAGAGGTAAAATGGTTTTGAAGTGGTTTATAGTTATAAGACCAGCGCTTGGTATTCCTTTTTAAAAATAACTTATGATAACCTGAAGGTTTCCGAGCAAAGGAGTCAAAGTATTCCCCTATACCATTAATGACAATATGTATAGCAACCCAGTGGGAGCCCAGTTTCGAGTCTGGGTCCAAATTACTTACAATAAAGACGGGAAGATTAACCCAAATAGGAATTTTGTTAGCAGCAAAAACGTTTAATTCAAACGAAGGGCTGATTTTTTTCATACAAAATTGAATTTCATTTGTATCCATTTTTAATAAAAAAATATGAATAATTTGATGATGTTGCCAACAATGGCTACAATGAAATAAACTAAATTGATTAAAACATTGTATTTATGTGTTTACTAACTATTGTAATCTACAGATATATCACAATTTTTGTTTATTTCAATAACGTTATCAAATTCTGCATACACAATACAATTAATGGTGCAGGGTAGAGCAACATCAAAGCGAATTTCTAAGCGAACACTTCCATGCCTTACAAGATTCCAGTGTGAAGTTGAACTAACAGATAAATCGGGGGTTAAATCAAAACATAACAAACAATAACTTGCTCCATAATCCGTTCTGCTTATATCATTACCTTCGTTGTGAAAATGAATACCAGTTCCGGAAAATAAAGTGTGATATGATGATGCTATTAACCCAGAACCAGAACCAAATGATGGTTGTAATGTTTTAGAAGGAATTTCATGACCATCAACATATAAACTAAACGAATTCATATTATAGTGTTGAAAATTAAATAGATTCATAGCTAAATTGCCAATAAACCCTGAATTTGATACAAAACCAATAATACATCTTTTAGGAATTTGCCCGAGAAATATATTATACAATGTTTTACCCTGTATCCCCGACGGTAATGTAAGAACCTTAACTTCTGCTCTTGTGATAGGATATTTTGCAGTCGTTGTTGCCAATACTTTTTGATGTGCTGAGACTGGCATCCATTATTTGCACTTTAATTTTTTTATCTTGGTGACAAATTAGATTAAATGACTCCTTCGAACGAACTAACTTAATGCGTATTTCGACACCATTTATTAAGAATTTCTCTTGGTTAAATATGTCGGCATGTAAATGGCCCATCATTTCCACTTCCTTACTCTCTTTGACAAATTCTAGTCTTTTGTGAAACCCTTTGTTATTTGCATCAATAGTATCCATATGATTTGCAGTATCAGCATACCACAATCCACAAGTAAGATGAGTTTCTTTGGCTGCTGGTCCATAGTTTAGAAGATTTTCCATATAAGCACGGTAAGCATATGTATTGTTTGGGGGTGATATGAGTTTTTGATTTAAATATACATCTAGTTGACTGAAAAGGGAATGTAACCAGTTATTGACGGATGCATCCAGGTTATCTGGTTTTAATTTTGTGCCATCCTGATTCAATATTTTAGCATTAATATGTAACATTGTGTGGGATAGATCAACGTAGTCATCTCCTGATCCGGGAACTTGGAATTCGATGGGAGCGTCATCACTTAAAGATGAAATTGGTTTGTAATGAACCCACTGTCCACTTTCAATACTTGTTTGAGTTGATGGAAGGGCAAATATATCTAATTCAGATTTCGCACATTCACAAGAATGACTATGTAGGAATGACATTATTTAGTTTGTAAATATATCCTCAAGAGTTTTGTTTTTATTTTTTTTACTTCCTCTTCGTCTCGATGCTTTCAATGTAAAGAGCGGTTCCCTTATTTTAGATGTCATTTTATACCCAGATCCCGACATGAGGGAATCAATTTTTTCATCGGCTTTTCTTTTTAAATTAGCACTTGCCTCCTTGAATCGTGATCTAATCGAACTATCCATAGGGCGTGAATTTACCATATCGGATAACAAACCAACCCCTGCACCTAACGTTTCTTTTCCAATGGTTTTCAAACCAATAGATAACAAAGGGAGCACTGATCTAAATAGCCCTCCCAAAAAACTCCCTATACCATGCCCTCGTTGAAATGGAACTCTTTTATAGACAATTCCTACACCAGAGCCGGCTTGATGCGAATAATAATGCTGGTAAGGGCAAGAGACTGGCGATCTGTTATAATTCATTTTACTCGTTGAAAGTGTAGCTTCACGCAGGAGCTACCAAATTGGAATGGTACATTAACACCGGTAGTTGTTCTTATATCTATTTCAGTAGTATCGAACTCCCTACGTAAAACCGGTACATAGTGAGCAGGTGAGAAAATGTGAGTTTTATATGCACCATAAATAAACTTAGTTGGATCTAGTGGTATTATTCTAAGCAATGCTGTTATAACATCTCCAACTACTTGCGGATGAATTATATCGGTGTAAACAAATATTTGTGGTGGTAACCCTAAATATAAATTGGCAGGGTTTTTTTCCATATGTAACTTGTTTCAAATTTGATCTCGGTTTGAAACCCAGCTGGAGACTTAGTATCGGGGTTGTTATGATAGAGGTTATTTCATTATTTGTTGTTGTTACTCCAACCATTTTTGTCAATGTATCATACCTAAATTTGACATTATTTTTTAGTTGAGGGTTCTCATTAAACGCTTGAAGGAAATGATCAATATTATCGTATGTAGTGGCTGGTATATGAGTTTTTATATCAACAATTTTCGTTGACTTGTTTGCGGGTGACACCACCTTTTTCTTTATGTAAATTATATTTTCATGATCTTGAACATTATACATGGAACACGGGTATTGAAATTCCACTAATCCAACTACCCACTCACCTTCTAATTTTATGTTCTTAGGTAATTTCGTTAGAAAATGTGCAGTCGTGTTGTCCGTATAGTAATCCGTTGAACTGTTGCTTAACAAAGTTAAATAAAAACTATTTTCATTCATATTTTTTTCAAGCTTGATGCGAGTATCCAAGAGTTAAATTTATTGGGATAACCTTGCCACTTCACTAGTATTTCCTTTATGCCTCTAATATGACGCGAACGTATTATTTTATCAATTTTATACTCGGTGGAGGGGAGGTAAGTCACTTTTTGTAACTCTTTAGAATAAAATGTACCAATGATGGGTTCGCCTTCCAAATCCTTTAACATATAAACAACTCGCGGTGATCTATTAATAATTGAATTAATTATAAATATTTCATCACTCCAGTTACTTTCATAACCCTTTTGGAATACATGTTTATATTTAGTTATTCTAACATGATCGCCTACATTCAATTTTGGGGTTTCCAATGAAATTTGTCTATCTTTTTATCGATAATATCGACCGTCGATACGAGTAAAATCGTAGCTACAAAACAGAGGTTTTCAGGAGAGCGAAAAAACGTATTTTGCAACTTCAAACCGCGATATTTTACTTATCAGTTTATGTTTCCGTACAAATGTACATATGATGTTTCTCAGAATTTGGTGCTCTTTAATTCTAAATTTTAATTTTTTTTCTAAACTGTTTATTTTAAATTTTAGATCGAGTTACGATCACGTATTTTGCGTTATCGATTATCGAGTATTATTGTATATTACAATACCATCTTACAGCTCTTAGTTTTGCCATTATTTGTTAGGCCAATATCATCGTATCTAAAGAAACCATGTTACTTGCAACAGATTCGCGGCTATTTTTTTGTATTTTATGACTTAAAATATAGTAACTCCAGTTAGAAAATATAAAAAATATATATTTATACAGTGAATTGTATTAGTTTCAAGTAGATAATTGCCAATTATCATTATTATTCATTTAAAAAATATTTTTACTGAATATTGAAAGAATAAAAAATATTTAGGTACAAAATAGTTAAAACATTTTTTAACTTTTTATTTAATAAATAATAATTAAGAAACAATAAAAGTACTTTAATACCATTATTTGGTAATTACCACCCTCAATAAGTAGAGACTCAAGAAGAGTAGACTATTAAGTGCTAATATTTAGTATTTTGACTATTTTAATTAACTATTTTAATTACCTTTCTTCTTCAAAGAGATCACAATGATAAAATAAAAGACCAGGTACGTATAACTTTATGACAGTTCAATTAAGTATGTTATGTGTTCATCGATGATCAATATCATTAATACTTAATAAAGTAGTTATGTTTTTAATTCCAATTGACAGTAACTATATAATTAAATATTACGTAACTACATTACATACGGGAGGATGAGTTTACTAGCGAATCTCAATCTTCAAAAGTATTTTGTTCAGTTTCATTTGAGTGAGGCAAGTTTCTGTAAAAGTCTATAGTGTTCAGGTGTCGCTCCACTGACACGGAGAAAACTTAATTCCTAACATTTTATTTAATTATTAAAAATGTTTAAGAACAATGAAGCGACTCCAAACAAAAACATTAATTCAAAGCATCCTAAGTCAGACTAAAGTCGGCTTTTTGGTTAAAATATTCTAGGACGCCGACTTCAGTTTGTTTAACCCAAGATGTCCTGAACAAATGACTCCGTTAAAAGTCGGTTCCTTCTTTTCTTAATTATTTTAATTTTAATTTTGCCCTTTTTAGTGATTATATTATTTAATACTTTCCTACCCTACCTAACCAATATTTTGTCAAAAAACAAGTACGAGTTTAAAGTTTTCCGCAATTAACGCAGCGTGAAAGTTATAGTGCGTTGTATCAAATAACTTACTATCTTAGAAGTATGAGACTTATTTTTTCAAAAGAATTTTGCAAATCGGTGAAGTAGCTTTTTATCAATCCTTTGAAATATTTCAAATCACGCTCAAACAAACGTTAAATACGTATATACACATCGGGGCCGATTTACAAAAAAAAAAGTCATTTTAAGTAATAGTAACGAAATACCGGTCGGAAATATATTTTTAATTGTTTCTCGTAACATACTCTCTAGCGACTTTTTACCTAACTAAAGAAAGTAGGTATTCACTAACAAAACCAGAATACTTAATATTCGAAAAAAAAACAGTTAGTATTACTTAGTAGGCGATTTACACTGAGTAAAAGTTTTACTTGTTTGGTCCAATTAACCTTTTAATGAATTAAACAGGTTTATAATACAATCGCAATAGGTAAATAGTTTTGTTCTTACGGGTACTTCCACCACTCTTCATTCATAACTAGATTCAGTGGAACTTTTCCATATTAATTTAAGTAATTAACACTCACTCAAAAAAAAAAAAAATTTCCAATACACATAAACAGACGTGCTCCTACATCCAAGTCACACGGTGCAAGTAAAAACCGTCTTCAAAATTAATTTTTCGAGGCAAAAAATGCAAATGGAAGGAACGAGCCAGTAAAATCATAGTAAATCAATTTAGGCGCTAAACCGAAACACCCATAGCGCGAGCTCTTAAAGTAGAGTAACATTTTAACCACATTTACGTGCTCTGTACTTGCTAAAACGTTGGCACATTAAAATCGTAACTATTTATGCGATGATACTGGTCTGTGATCGTGACAATTGGAAGCGATTTCGGGTAAAAAAATATTCTTAAGTCTAGTTACAATGATTTTCTCTTAACATAATAGTGGATTACTATTGATGAACCTCGACATACGATGTTATGAAATTGGGTATTTTTTTTATTTCTCAATGTATCAAAAATGTAAAAGTACAGTTTTGTAGATCTTTTTTCACTTAACTCTCCCTGTAAAAGTCAAAAAAACACTTAAATTTAGTTACGATTTTACTCGTATCGACGGTCGATATAAATTATTCCAAACGGTCATAATATTACTAGAATTAACATCAATTGGTCGCATTTTAATGCTAGAATGATAGGTATGGTTGTAAGAATGAAGAAGATCTTGTAAAATTTTAGTGTAATTATATGTATGTATTATTATGAGTGAAGTAACGCCACATTTTCATTTTAAGAGTTCTTTGAAACCTTTCTACTATACTTGCTTTAATGTCGGGATTATTAGTGGTATAATAATTAATGTTTTTGCTCTTGAAATAATCTCTCACCACCTTTGAAACAAATTCTGTACCTTTATCAGATTGTATATGACGAGGAACAGAGTTGGCTTCGGTAAATATGCTTTCAAAACATTCTTTAACTGTTGATGAATCTTTCTTTTTCATGGCTCTCGCAAAAGCATATTTACTGAACACATCAATAACACAAAGAATATATTTGTATCCATGATTATATTGACTATACGTACTCATGTCACTTAGATCAGCTTGCCAGAGTTCATTAAAATTAGATAGGATATATCTATTTCTGGTGAATCGCTTATGAATAGGTTTATGTAGCGTGTACGTATCTTGAAATTGTAACCATTTTTTTACTTCCTCTTTGATCATTTGTTCTTTCATTTCCTTCGCTATATTATTTAAACTACTATAACCAGCTGGATTGGAGACATCATAGTAGATCCTATTAATATCTAATAAGGAGTCCATTTTTCCCAATCAATTTTCTTATGATGACGCTTAAGTAGTCCTGTAGTAAGTGGTGTAGCTCTTTGTTTTTCTTTATCTGTTGACGATCTCGTACTTGTAGATGCAGGTAATGTAATGGGTTCAATCGATTGAGTTGTTTTAATAAATTCCAAGTTTGCAGGATTGCCTATACAGCTTAAAGGAACTCTTATATCTCTTAAAAGTAATGCAAACTCTTCCCACCCTGTTGGTTTAGGACGTTTAAGAGATCTAACCGTGTCACTTACCAGATCAGTAATATTACTATTTGAAATGGTGCGGTTGTTTATTACAACTTCACCAGTTGGCTTCCACCAAATTTTTGGTTTACTTAAAACAATGCAATCCAACAAAGTTCGAGTTTTTTTCTCATATGATTTGGGTAATATATCTATAATTTTTGATGGACTAATTGGCATCGGTTCTGGATTTGTTTTACCAATCTGTGTAACTGCTGTAGTACCATCTCCTTCTGGTAAAGGTGGATTTGCAACTGACTCATTATATTCATTAACCTCCTTTTTGTTCAATTTTGACTTTAGATCATTACTTTCGTAGTTGAGTTGAACCTCCCCCTCCGTTACGATTGGTATTCTAAATGGTTTTCGATCTGTTTCAATAAAATGTAAAAATCGTTGCAATGCTTGTGAATATAAGGTCCACTTTTCACGATCATTCATTTTACTTTTAAGGATTTTTTGCATCTCAGCATCTAGACGGGATAATGAATTTTCAGGTAGGCTCTCATTGCGTTTGAGTCTTTCAATAAAATCTGATTCTACTAATAGCATTTTTTTCGTATTTTCCATTTTGTTTATGATAAAGAGTTAACTAAGGCACTTAAAACTGCTCCTAATATTATAGGTAGAAATGCACCTCCCTTTTGAATTATAACGGTTTTTCTTATTTTATGTTTTCCTTTTGAAACTAATTTCCGTAAGATATCTTTATATTTTTTTAATTTAGATTTTTCTTTTTTTTCTAAAGGAATTTTTCCATTAAGGACGTTATAAATGCACTCACAAATAATGTTGATCTCATCATCATCACAAGATTTAAGTAACGCCGTGCGATATTTTGGTTTAAGCAGTTGCAATGCTTCAAGTAAATGTAAATGTGTTAACTCTCGCATGCATCATGTAGAACTGACTAAAATTTGTTGATTTTTGTCGTATTTAAACCCCTTTTTAGGAACATACACTGTGCAATGTCCATCAAACGGAAATATTTTTGTTTTAAAACGACATATGTCATTTGTATTTTGTTTCAAATCAATCATGAGGTAACCATGTGGTTCTTTAGTAGAATCTTTGTAGGCTTCATCTACAAATTTTGGGTTTTCCGGGTAAACTTGTCGGATTCTTAAAATATACAATGTAGCTTGTATTTAGTGAAATATCTCGTTGGCCTCTCCCCTGATGAAATATGTTTTGAGTAATATAAAAAACACTCAAGTTTCTATGATGGCTACCTTTTGTGAAAATGTCAAGTATTCGTCCATCTGATTCTCTCATCAGATCATCTATTATAAGAAGCTTAGGTTTCTTCCCATCAAATATTGAAAAATCTGGTATTCCCTGACTATAATTTACATTTTCTAGATTGTACAGGGGTTGCATTTCATCATAACACCAAATTATTTCATCAAATTCAACATTACATACTTCTTTGAAATTATTTAAAAAGTTTGTGACAAATTGAGTTTTGCCACATCCACTTGGACCAGCTACAATGGTTGTGAAAGGATGATAAAAATGTATCATAATTAAAACTCGTAATACGTGTTGATATGAAAACAGTTAAACTTGAAATGATACAATGATACAACCAAAATAAGGATAAACACATTAAAAAAAACATAGATATCATAGTCAAATATTTTTATTTTGAAATTTACACTTTTTCGAGTAATATTTTTTTTTTAAAGAAACTGCAAAAAAATTCAACATTACATAATTCTCTTTTCAAGTTACAATAAAAAATTAACTAAAAATCAAATACAGAGTACCACCACTTGATTTTCATTAACCTTCACCAATTTCTATTTACAAAAAACTAAAATGTATTTACATTTTCTACAATTATTACAATTCACAATTCACCATTAAAAATTAAAAATACACAATGTACAAAAAATAAAGTTGAAATTTTTGAATGTTCTGTGATTATAAATTACATGGAAAAATTATTTTGTGATGATCCATGGGGTATTTTATAATGCCCCCACGCTAGTGTCCGAAGAGTTTTCTAACAAGTACCGTTTTGTATCGTTATGAGATAATGATACTTTATTTATATTTTGAGTAAATATTACATGTTTTATTGATTTAAATCTCAGCATTTGAGCATGTTGCATATTTTTTTCAAATAAACACTTTTTATAATCGTTGAGGGTCAGTTTTTTAGTAACACATTTATTGACTCCTTTAGCTTTTGATATAAGACTCATGTTCTCAACATCTAAGGCATACATTTTAGATCGTAGACCAACAAACTCTTTAAATATTTTACCATTATTTTCATCTTTGAAAAACCCCAACCGCTTTTTATTTGTTAATGGTAAACCATATTCATTGTTAGGTGGATAGTCTGATGTGTCAAAATATAAATCGAGCTCTGATTTTACGTCCTCATAATAGTTTTCAGTGAATATTTGATATACTAAACTATCTGTATCTGTATAAAGAAGCCTGAGATTTTCTTGATATTTCGTTTTCATGTAGTCGTAATGAAATTTATATATTTAAGAGCTCTAGATTTATTTTTGTATTTTTTAACATCGCATCCCAACTTAATCCTGGAGCAGTATAATAATGAGCTGGGTCTAATCCATATGTCCTAAGGCATACATTTCTTAAATTTTCAAATACATCAGTAAGTAACAAAACATCTGTTTTTAAATATAAATCAGAATAATCCCCCATATTTTGACAATGAAAATGAGTCCAAACATCTTTCGCATGTGCATAATCGTCTTCTGATATGTTGCAATCAGTCAAAGAACTGTAGAATTTATCTTGAGAGGGAAGAGAATTTAATTTTAACGTTTCATATGATGTCATGTGCTCATAGGGATAGATACCCTTTCGTATTAATCGTTTAAAATCCTCTTCACATGGAAAACTCAATTTTAATTCACGAAATTGTTCAGCTGTCAAGGTTTTGGCTAATTTTTCAAGACTGCAACTCATAAATTTTAGTGAATCAACAAACTTCAATCTCATTGTGCGATTATTCACTTGCAAAGATTTAAAAAAGGAAATATATTTCTCTTTGTTCTCTGGTATCAGTTCAATGTCCCCTTCCTCAAATCCAAGCCCATGTACTATAAAATGACTATCATAGTTGCTCAAATTATGGAAAAATACAGGTACAAAATTAGGTGCCCTGTATTTTTCAGAACAAAATTGATGTGCTACTCCTTCATAAAAACCTGTATGATGATTATAAGAAATAGAAGAATCACCATTTAATTTTTTATCGCAAATGTAACATGTACTACTCAGAGCAATGTCTAAATTATTTGCATCAGATAAAGGCAAAGGGGTTTTGCCAAAAGTATTACTCCTACAAATGTTATCTAAATCTTTTTTAATGTATTTCATAAATGTCTGTGCACAATCTTTACCTTTGTATGTTCTATACATTGACAACTTATCATCATAATGTAACGCGTGTATATTACCCGCTATACATTAATATAAACATTTCATATAATGTAAGATATTATTTAAAACTTAATTAGTTGTATTCTTCGAAATCTTAGAATTACAGTAACAATAGAAAGTTACAAACAAAGAAGCCGCTTTTGGGATTTTAACTCCGTCAGCTGCAGGTCATTTAGACAAATTTCTTTTATCTATATTTCTTTTGCTAGATTGTTAAATACAGACATAGTGTTAAATATCACTTTATGGCGATGGTTTCACAGTTCTTCGAAAGGGTCTACTTGCACGCAACATGTGCAGAAGCCTTTGTCGGAGGGATGATACCGAGACTTAAACAATAGTTTATTGCTTTCTCGGCACTAGCGAAGAGCATCATATCTTCTAAAATAACACGCTGCGCAAATGTATTTCGGGCCTTTTGTTTTACTAGGAATAAGAAAGTCGGATTGCATATTTATTACTTCCTCGGGGTAAACCATTTCTCAATAATTTTAACAAAGAAAATATCGTGAGAGAATAATTTAAGCACAGATGTTGATGACTTCGACGAAGACAATAGGGCCTGGGCGTTGACGTTAAAAGAAGGGTATCGGTCACCGATTGGTCAAGTGTGGTATTAGCCAAGCCTACTTTTAGGGTAGGATAGGAAATTCGGACGCGGAGAGGGAGTCTAGGAAGTAACAACGGGATAGTTGGTAACGAACCAAAGGACAGGCAACCAGGCGGCGCGAGTAAAGTCGGATCTACTATGTCCATCTAAATTTCCAAGTTACGGTATTTTAGTAATTCAAAAGAGTGTTGGTTTTTGTATCGCTGTAGACGGGTTTGTGTGATTATGGACTGTTAGTTTAAAGGACTGTAATTGTGTGTGAATTGTGATTGTTAACTACTAGATAGTTATTTGGAGTCGGCGTTTATACACGGTTGTATCTATTCTATATATTTGACTTGATTTTATGTATTAGATAGTTTATGTCTTTTCAGTATTAAGGGCGGAGTGGTTCTTATATTCTGTGTCTTTGATATTACTTGAAGGGTTAGTAGTTTTTCTTCAGATCGTCTAGACAACTAGGGTTTGAGGGAAGGTTCGTTAGGTATCATTTCATCTCAGCTAATTCGACAAACAGATTGTGAGAGAGAATAGTATGTGTGCAAGAATTATGTGTAGTGATTAAACTAGATTAGGTAAATATACTAATTTTATGCTTGCTTAATTGATTAATACGCTTTTGTTGTCACAAGCTTTGTAAAATAGAGGGAGGAGCAGTTCTATCTTACTCACTATCCTTAATCTGCTCTACCTTTGTTTTATTGAGTGTGTTATAACGCTTCATTCTAAGTAAGTTTTGTATCATGTTTGTGACAAGCTAAGGTTTATAACAAAAAACTATTTTGTGGTTAACTGCACATACATTTAATCTGAACACTCACAAACAGCACACGTGGGGTCAGCCCAGATAGCGGCTTGAAAGCCTTGCGATTCTGGTTGTCTAATTCCACTGCAAGCAATAGAAACACATCTCTTGCCATCGCACTTTCTTACCACCGTTTAGATCCAACAAATTACATTAGCTAACGCACCGTTTACGTCACACCTCTGCACAAGCATTAGGTACTCACTCAAGACCTGGGTCATGTAGGTGTCTGTAACTTTATACTAGTGGCCCTGAGGTGTAGACCCTACGACCCGGCCGCCCGCGCTAGTGTGAAGTTTGGTTAGAACGCACTTTTGTTATGGGGTCACCAAGGAACTGTTATACTCATCTAAATGATATTCAGACTATCTTGACCATATTCGACAACATTCCTCAGTCGTCGTCACAAACCGCGTTTGCGTAATTCGGATTAGGGACGCGTAGAGTCATAGTTTAAGGGCATAGTATAAGCAAGTAGCGTAGCTGCATGAGCGTGCTTAAATATAATTACATTTACTTTAGTTTAGGGTAGGTTATTAGGGAACTAGGAAGCGAGATAGCGAGGCAGGTAGGGTTAGTGAGGTCAGACCCCATCCAAAGCAAGGACCGATTTGATTTTAACTTCCTTTTCGATTAATCCTTACAAGTACTCAAATAATTTAATATCTAAGAATTAAATAGGTTCTCGCTGTAACCGACCTCGTAATAAGGTAGGGGTATAGGTAGGGATATCATTACAATGTGTTACATCCACATAATATAGGTAGGGAATATTATAGGTACACGAAGGGTATACAACAATCAAGGTAGTACAAGGAGAATCTGGGTGAGTCAAACTTTTATTCCAACCGTGTTTTATTTTGTGTTTATTTCGTGTTAAACTTGATTTCTTTTATTTTCGGTTTTAGCATGTTTATTTAGAGATTTAGATTTTGATTACGTTAGATTACCTATTTCTTTTACACAACGTAGAGGGTCCTAATTTAGATAGGTATAATTATAACTAGACGATCACATGTTTTATTTTGGCCGATTCAATTAATTACACAACGTAGGATATTTTACCGTTTCTATGTAGACCGGGGGTAGGAGTGTTACAATAAGAACACTTAATGTAGTATCCAAAACTATATACCTCGTGTTTTTGTATATTTCTTGTAGAGGATGTACTAGGATTGTTGAAACATGATGGAATTGGGTTTAAAAAAGCCTCAAAATCGGCATAAACAACATAAGGCACCCTTAATTTACGTTCATAACTATTGAAGCTAAGTTGGTTTGATGGGACATTTTCATTGAACCAGTTTTTCTTTTTATCCTGTTCTGAAGGTAAATTCGTGCAAACATGGAAACAGTCGTTTCTTTGATGATTCATAAAATTTTCATGTGATGTAAAGCTTGTTAGGCAACCATCACAAATATGTGTAGCATGTTGTGTATTGGATAATTGTTTAGATACTAATCTAGATAAATTTTTGATCAAGCAATAATGTGCTTTACTACCTTTGGTTATATACAATAAGTTTAAGTGGGTAGCTTTTTTACATTTAGTTAAGTGAAATGGTCCTATCATATCATGTTTTTTACTTTGTGAATTGTACTCGAGTCCAAAAATATTAATGCTTATATCATTCATTTTTTTAAATTTATGAACATCCCCTAATTTAAATGAGAAAGTCAAATTTTCAAAGTTTAGTTTATGTTTATGCGCTATATATGAATTCCATGTATTTGAATGATGGTTTGTAGGTGGGTATAACCCTGACAATACGGCCCATCTAAAACATTCATGATCATTGTTTTTTACATTAATAACTGCCTTTTTATTCATTATATCTCTAGGAAATTTTATATAGGAAGAACCACTTAATGGGTTAAATTTATTTACATTCACATCTAGATAGTTGAATTTTACTAAGCTCCATCCACTATCTTTCCTCTCAAAGTTAGATAATCTTGTTAAAATTTCGTGAACTATAGTTATAAAAATATCATTTTTGTCGCTGCTAAGATTCACCACATTGTTACTGAATTGAAAGTCAAACGTATTATTTAGCTGTTTGGTATCTTGAGTAAAATCTGCATTAAGAATGAAATTTACTTTTAAAGCACAATGATCAGTAAGTGATCGATCCAATAATGTAAAGATTTTTTCTTTATTTTTTTGTAAAATTGTTTCGGGGGTAAATGGGTTGCGAATATTTTCATTAAGCAATATTCTATAAGTAGCCACCCTATTCCTAAATGTGTTTTCAATTAACTGTACATTAACCCATTGAATATCAGACCTTAAGACATTATTTTTATGGATATTACTATTCAAATGGTTGGTGAAATATCTTTTGGATACAAACTTACTACACACAGAACATTCAACATAATCATTATTTTTTGTACTCAGATTCTCATCTAAGATTGGTTCGGATGATGTTGATACTGTATCGCGACTAGTTGAAGGGCGGTTTTTCTTTGCCAGCACTTCTTCTGACTTCGAAACTGCAGCTGTCCTCTTTACTCCACCCCCGACTTGGGAAGATCTATAAAAATAAGAAAACATGAAATTAAACATAACGTACGACTTAATAACAAATACAAAGTTTTTAATTAATTGGATGGGATATTATACTAACTCAAATCTTGTCTACATTGTTGGCAGTATGCTTGCATTGTTAAAACTCCATCAATCACATCTGAGCACGAACTATTTTGTTTGCCTTTAACATGACCATCACATGGTGTAAAATATGGTCTTACATCAGAATCTTCTAATTGTGTGGTGGGTAATTGATTCGATATAAACCACAGTCGTATACTTCTATGAAAATTAGTTATAATAAACTGTTTACTTAAACACTCAATTTGATCACGAACTAAATGGATTATGATGAACACCATGATGGAATAAATCGACACCTTAGTAACTCAAACACAGTAACGCAAACAATGAATAATTTCAACATCGAATACCTCACTTATATAGGAGCGCCCCACCTAACTGCTTCCATAACAATAGGATCAAGTTACTACAAGTCAGAAACCCATCCTTTGTCAGGTAAGTACTGGTCAAGCGCTTTTACACAGGTTACAACAGGAATATTAAGAATTAAAAATATAACTTACGCATCACGATGAAGTTGGCTTATGAATTCCCCGATGTCAAGTAATTCTTGATCTTCTTCAAGCTCTTCTTCGTGGCATCGTAGATGTCACAGTTCAAACTATCAATTTTGTTTAATCTACACAAACACTTTTTATCACTGCATCTTATAGTAAATAAAGTATTTCGCACAATTTAATTTTACAAAGAAAAGATAATTGTTTAGACTGGAAAAGGTCTTGAATTCTTAAAAGGTAAGGTTTTTACATGTAATACAATAACAAGCTTTTGTTTAACCTACACAAACACTTTTTATCACTATTGTTTCTTATTGTCAATAAAATATTTCATACAACTGTCTTTGGAAGCTACTTGCTTTGTGATGTTAAATATAACATCACGTGTAGTTTGGAGCTGAGTATCTTCTTCAGAAGGCGCGTAGAATTTTAATCTCACATCTGCGTGTTTCCAGTGCTCAGTGGGTGGAATGTTTTTAATTTTTTGCAAATCATATATCTCGATTTTAATCAAGTGAGAAGTGTATGCCCCGTCGTCTTGTCCGGTTGATATATAGCCCACCCCGTCAGCAGAACTTTGACTGACATTGGAAGAGCGCTTCAATACTATAGTTTTCTTCTTGGGACGTTCAAAAAAGCTGTCGATGTTATTTACTGAACGCTTTTCTGCCATGGCCTGCTTAACTTTAAAACCAGGCGTGCCTTCTTCGTCGGTTGATTCATCTTTATTTTCCGGGTAGTAATAGTTCTTGAAAGTATTTTCAGAGAACTGAAACAATATCAAACAATAAATTACACAACTGCTTAACAAAAACACGGCGCACAAATACTAAAAAAAAACACACAATTAAGTTAAAATATTTGTACATACTCACATCCATTATTAGGCCTTTTTATAAACACTTCACTGCACGACACAAGACTATTATGTCTAAATACTGCTTTAAGTACAGGGAGCTCCGGTAACGAAGACTGTTGCGTGGCTAATAGTTGTTCAGACACAATACCCCACCGCTTTTATACGCTTCGTAAGTTAAGCGTCTTCCTAAAAACACGTTTGAACTTGTAGTTCATCTAACACAGACGCCCGATTTATTCAACAACACCCAAAATAATAAAACGCACAAGTAACAATCGCATCCGTTGTGAGCATAAAACATAATAGGCGGCTACCAATAAAACAATTAAACCGTTATAACAATGCACTCCGGTACACGAAACTTTTCGATACAGGCTTTTTTGATTGAAATACGTACTCCATAGCGCTTTGAATCAAGTCAGAACCAGTTTACATCGCCTAGTGCCTGCTATATGGACACATCTCAAAAAACCAATATTAAGAGAAATCGCCGATCAAAGTTTTGCGAGTTGAGTGTGCGGCAGAAAAATGGGTCTAATTCCTTAAGTTTTGGCTCAATAACACTGTGGTTTAGGTTATTTTGTTGTTCATTATATAGAGCTTCAAATCAATGTGTAATTGTTTTTCAAGTATGCACAGTTTTTAAAGTACTGGACTTCAAATATAGTCACTTCGTGTTGTGGCCATATCGCAGAAAGTATTTTACGAAATTTCGAGATGTGTCCAAAATCGCAGAAGAATTAAATGACGATAATAAGCATAATATCATACAAAAACACATTTAAAAAATTAAAATAAATGTAAAACACGAAAAATAATTATCAGATACATCATAATCATCTTTGGCAGAGTTACAACATTATTAAATGAGATAATCAATGTCTCTAAATTCTTTTGACAGATAGGTACATAATTTAAATTACCTATGTTTGAATATCTGCCCAGCTAAAATCCAGTCTCCTACTGTGTGCACGACAGGCAGTGACCAGATGCTGCGCCAGAAACTAATCATAGCAGCAGCATCCGTTAGGTGTCCGTCGCTAACTTCTTAATCGGTTCCTTCCCACTTTCTGTATTCCTTCCTCTGATCACTTTGTAAGAGGCGATTTTGCTGGTATCTATCCACACGCTCTCTATAGCGACGAATATGGCTTACCCACGCGCAAACTTTCTGCTTCAGGTTATCGATACGTTCCGTGACACAGGCATATAATGCTGGGACCTACTACCAGCAAAAGCCTGGTTCACGAAACGCATGACTCGGGAGCGTTCATTGCCCCCCTGAAGCAGATTAGCTTTCCTATTAGAGTCCACTTATCATTATGCCACTCAATTCGCACTTGCCAAGCGGGGACAGGCCCGCGAGCGCGCGGAGCTCGGCCGGTGTCCGAAAACTTGACTCGAGCTACGCGGCACGCAGCTATGTCCCCGCAGTACAAAATTGAGCGGGTATAGATAATATACTCGCTGGCTTGTAAATATGACGCCAGCAAGGCGTATAGGGCTCCCATAAGTGCTAAATTTCGTTTACTGGCAGGCAAGCGTGGTAAACGAGGCCTAGAGTTGGGTGTGGACCGATACTGCGCGATCGCGTCTTCCAAAGCCCTCCTCAATTGCTCATTTACCTGGCTAGTTACGATTATATTCGCACAATCCTCAAAGTCGCTAACGGGATCATCCTGCACTGACATCAGTGCATGTTGGGCAACTGGCATCGAAGCCGATAACGCAGCAGGAGGGTCCCGTGATGAAGCGGAGGTTGAACGAATAGGTAGCGATTCAAGGCGTAGCCGATCAAGTATAGACTGATCCAGTCGCCGAAGCCGCTGAATGGCCCGCACTTGATCCGATAGTCGTTGGGCGGTAACGGTGATGGCTGGTTAAAGAGTCTGATACAGGAGCAGCATTCGTTCACGGTACGCAGTGAGGTTAGTTCCTCCCTCTGTAGCCCCGTAGTATGGTCGCATGCAATTTTCATTATTTGATGTTGACCATCGCATGCGGCGCACTAAACCACCGGTGGCGGGAGCCTTGCGCGGAGCAAGATGCCCCGCAAGCCCCAAGTGTGCCGGCAGCGGTGGTCGCCCGTCACGCAGGTGGTCGCGACGGCGGAGGCGGCGGCCCGCGCTCGTCGCTCGACTCACTGGTGTCGGGTGCAGTGGCGAACTCATCACCCGACGACGATGGCAAGGAGCTGAACGAAGCGGGCTGGGGTGGAGAGTGTGCGTTCGCATTATCCGCTTCTGTTCTATACGTTCTTGATCTTGTTATCATGTTTTTTTTATGTCATGGTATTAAGGACGGCGATCTCAAGCAGTCAGTGAAGGAGCGCTTCTTCTGCCGCTTGACAAAAGTTCTTAACAGTCTTTTGTCGGAGGGTAATAAGGTGCACGCCTTCAATAGTTGGGTGATGCCACTGCTCACATACTCCTTTGGCATACTAAGGTGGACTCTATTGCTTAAATCACATCGCATGTTGCACCCACGCTCTTCTGTCATGAGATTGTACATCCCGAGGAAATGTGGAGGTCGAGGCATTTTAAATGCTTAGAATCTCCGCAACCGCGAGGTGTGCAATCTCAGGGATTATTTCCTTGGCAATGAGTGTGGGATGCATCGTGGTTGCAGTAGACAGGAGCCTCACCCCTCTCTCCTTGGTAAACGAAAACTGGCGCAGACCAATGTTGTTGAGCACTGAAGACCGCAAGAACGTATGGAAGAGCAAGGAGCTACAGGATCTGTCATCACGTACAGGACTATTGTCACCAATAAGCCTGATATCGTATTGACAGATCGATGTGATTTTTATTTCGTTTATATTTTGACGCATTCATTGTAATCACGATCCCATTTAAGCACTGTTTCCACCAAACGGCCCGCAACGGCTCGGAACGGAATACTTTTACGAAAAAATTTTATGGTCTTTAAACGATATTAAATCATGTTCACAGTAAGGTGAAGTCTTGTAATTGCAACTGTCTGGTTATTGCAACTAACTTAAATAACTCCTTCTAGGATCACTGTTTTGAACAACGACAGGCGTGATATTGTTCTTCCTTACTAAGAAATACAATATCTCTCCTGTCGTTGTTCAAAACATTGATCCTAGAAGGAGTTATTTAAGTTAGTTGCAATAACCAGATAGTTGCAATTACAAGACTTCACCTTATTTAAAGTCTATATAACCAAGCCGCGCACAGCAACTTGACGCGGGTGACTCCCGCGACACGCGATCGTAGCCGAAAGTATGCTGCGACGCGCGATCGGCTTCGTCATAAATAGACAATAATAATTTTAATAGACGCGATCGGCTGTCGCCGCATCCGTCCGTATCCTTTCCGATCCGAAGCGATGCGAGCCGTTTGGTGGAAATCATCCTTTACTGTTGTGCGATGTGGACGTAACTCAAAACTTTGTTCCGAACGTTTATGCTACACGGCCGCAACCCCGAAGTGGCCGTATTGCAGGTAAGGGATAGTCGATTTTTGGAAATTTGCATAAAGCCACAAGTGCATTAAGAGGCTTTAGAGGATAGTTTTCCTTATTTTTTTGAGTTAAGGTGGTAAATTAAACCCGTCTGACCACGAATCTGCAATAATATCAAAAATGTAATTTTTTGAGATGAGGCCGTATAGCAGGCACTAGGCGACATGCTTCGTTTTAGTTTTACATACCAGTGTGTTACAATAAAATTAAAATGTATGTGGAGGTGAACCCCATACACGTACTAGATAGATAATGTTATAGCCAATGTTAATAAATTTAACCACTATATTTTTAATAAGCTAAGTGTAGGTCATTCATTTAGAAATACCTATATGCAATATATGGTTTTGATAGTTGTTTAGAATAGGCTCTAAGTAACGACGACTTAAGATAATACTACGAATACTACGATTAGCTAGATTTACTAACATTAACTTAGGTAAATTCAATTAAGTGAAAATTAGGACTTTAGCTAGATTTAAATCAGTTCTTAGCTTAGGTTAAGCTCATGTAAAGTTAGGCGATCCTTAATAACAGCTGGCCATCGGGTGTTAAAATTTAAAACAACTCGTAACTTCTTTGTTGGTTGATTCATCTTTATTTTCTTGAAAGTATTAAAAACAGTAAGTATTTTAAGTTAGATTAGGTTATATAATGTTAGGTTAACTTCACCAAGCTAGGTTAGGTAAGTATTAAAAACAGTAGGTATGTTAAGTTAGATTAGGTTGTATAATGTTAGTTTAACTACAGTAAGGTAGGTTAGGTTAGGTTAGAACTGTAACCCTTAAAAAACAGTAGGTATGTTAAGTTAGATTGGGTTGTATAATGTTAGGTTAACTTCAGTAAGGTAGGTTAGGTTAGGTTAGAACTGTAACCCTTAAAAAACAGTAGGTATTTTAAGCTAGGACAGGTTTCACGGTTTTAGGTTAACTTCAACAAGGTAGGTTAGGTTAGGTTAGAACTATGATCCTTAAAAACAGTATGTTAAGAAAACCACTATGGTAACTTAATTAAATGATATGAGAAAAACATAGATAACATTAAACATCACATTACAACAGTTAATAGCGCAATCAGGTAATATGTAAAAAAAAGGTATGAACGCGTCCGATGCAAGACAATGGTGTTGGGCGCCCCGAGAACAAAGGGGTTGGCGCACGCGCAAACAATAGGCAACTTCCACGGGACAAAAAAGGGTACCCAGGTAGTTGATAACCTTTTGTATTGAGTACATGGACTATTGCAAGCTATGGGAAGGAGTGATCTGGGAGTCTCGGGACCCTTCCCAAACGCTCTAAATGGGGGGATAAACACCGAAAAAAATATTTTTTTTTTTTTTTTTTTTAGGAGCGAAACCCCACCTCTCGCGCGTCAGAGCACCATTTTTTTTGGCCGAGTAGAGGCGGGGCCAGAACCGGCGAATCCCGTTTCCCGTACTTTCCCGTTTTAGCAAAACTATTTAAATGTATGCATTAACTTTTTTTAAATAATTAATTCTAGTTATAAGCCTTCTGGGCCGGGCCGTGTGACGCCGTCCTGCCCTGACCCTGACGCGTCGCGGTGTCAGCGTCGAGCCCTCGCGCTGGTGGACCTAGTATCAAACCTCTTTACATTGGGTTTGAATACGCAAGTAACCTTATCTCATTTCTTATTTGCCCTTAACGTGTCTTTAGTTTGTGCCTTGGTTCCCTTATAACTTTAAATATGCCAAGGGACGATAAATTGCCGGGTGCATTGCCCGCGGCTGAGATCAGAGAAACTAAACAAGATAAGTTAAAGGAGCTTATAAAGCAAAGAGGGACTTATAGGTCGCGTCTTACAAAATTCACAAATTATCTTTCTACAATTTAACAAATTGATTCGGCTAATATAAATGCGTTGCAAATTAAAGAATTAGATCTTCGAATAACTAGATTGCAAAAGTTATTGTCGAAGACGAAGTGCAAACGCGGATTGAGATGATAAGTGCTAACGTAGACGAACAAATTGATGAACGCGATTTAATTGAGACGCAATTTATTTCTCTTATATCAGCTGCCCAGGCGATAACCGATTCCCACGACCACAGTAAGGATTCTGGATCCGAGGGTGCCAAGACAGCACGATCGAATTTTGAGAGCAATCATTTGGATAACATTAAATTACCGACAATTAAGCTCCCAACATTTGACGGCAACTATCTCAAATGGTTGGAGTTTCGTGACACCTTCGAATCCATAATCAATTCAAACGATTCGGTTCCCGACATAAACAAATTTAATTATTTACGAGCTTCGCTAGAGGCCAGTGCCATTGTCGTGATTAAATCGATCGAGTTTACATCACCAAATTACAAGATCGCTTGGGACCTCCTCTGCGAACGATATGACAACAAAAAAATACTTATAAATAATCACTTGAAAGCATTATTTAATATAGATTGTTTAACGCGGGAATCCCATCGATCGGTTCGTTTTCTTATTGATCACGTGACAAAGAATTTGAGAGCACTTAATACATTAGGTCAACCAACTGATCAATGGGACACCTTAATTATTTTTATGATTGCTGGCAAACTAGACTCAATCACTAGTAGAAAGTGGGAGGAGCATAATTTATCTGACTTTATTAAATTCCTGCGAAATCGGGCAGACATTCTCGAATCAATGCAAGCCGGCCGGAGCGACAAACCTGATCATAAAATAAATCAACCCAAAGTAACGAAGATGTTCGTCGCTGCAGCCGCGCGCAAACATATTGCGCCTACGTGTCCGGTGTGTCTCGATAGCCATCGGATAACGGAGTGCGTCAAGTTCAAGGCCATGAACGTTGAAAGTAGGACAGATGAAGTCTTGAAGTTACATCTCTGTCTGAACTGCTTGCGTAGGGGTCATAATGCCGATCAATGTCGCCTCGGGAGCTGCCAAATCTGTAAAAAGAAACACAATACATTATTACATAAAAACGTACAAGTATTAATTACACAGTCAGAGAAGTAATAGCGCGAGCGCATCGTTAGTCGCAAGCGCAGTGTCGGCGTTTCCCGCCGCCGCCACCTCGTTATGTAACCAGGTTTTGCTCTGCACTGCTTTAGTAAAAATAACTAACATAAATAATAATCGTACTTACATAGCCCGGGCACTCCTTGATGCGGGGAGTCAGTCGTCATTCTTAACTGAAAACATGAAAAATAAGTTAGGATTTAACTCAACTACTCATAAAAAACCTATTTGCGTGTCAGGCATAAATAACACACAAGTAAAAATTACTGATCGCTGTGAGCTCACTTTAAATTCATTAACGAGTTCATACAGTACAAACATAAGGTGCTTAGTTGTACCTCAAATTACGGGCGACTTACCAAATACAAACTTTAATGTTTTAGATTTAAACTTACCGGATAATATCCAACTGGCGGATCCGGGTTTCCATCGTTCCTCCCAGGTGGATTTGCTACTAGGTGCTGATGTTTTCTTTGATATTATCACTTCGAATAAAAATTAGGTACTAATAAACCTATACTTCAAGGTTCAAAGGTAGGCTGGCTAGTAGCGGGGCCTATAGGCAGTTTTGATATTGGTCGCCAAGATTTTTTACACTGCAATTTTACAAGGCAGATAGCAAAGGATCTTACGAGATTCTGGGAGCTTGAAGAACTTCCATCGTCCAATGTTTCTTACTCTGAAGATGATCACATCTGTGAGAAACACTTTATGGAAAATACTCAACGTCTAGAAGACGGCAGGTTTTTAGCTTTGATTATTTACTCTCTAGATAAAACTTTGATGACATGAATGCGTCGAAATTTCTATCAGCTAACTGTTAGCCTATAAGTAGCTTTCCGCTCCTTAGTGTCAATTGTGTTGTCAAGGGATACGGTCGTGTTACATGTTAGAATTTATTTCGCTAAAAAAGCACTAAAATGACGAGTTGCGTTATTAAAGTGTGTCGAAATTACAAAGGACGTATTAAATCAACCAGCAAAGTCACCTACCACCCATAAATAATTCAGAATTCATAGTATTTCTTTCAAAAATCAATCAGTTAAATATGTCTAATTATTACGATTCCCTCTTGGCATTATTGTTGGTATTGCCAGTTTTGAAATACGAAATTCCCTAGGGGTGTGAGTATCGAAGTATGGAAGTTAAGTTTGGATATGTTCACTTAATAATAGAAAAGTGCCAAGTGAAAGTCGTGAATAGTGGAAATTGATAAAAACATATTTTGACTTACAAACTGGAATGACATGGGGTCAGCTGGCCTATTGCCTAACGCACTCGCAATCGCACGGCATATTTAGCAAAATATTAATGAAAAGTCTTAATTTAGAACGTAATAGTTTTGTTTCACAAATACAACTTTTTTTTTAAATACTGGATAAGGGCCGAATCTTATGTACCCGAAACCGACGTGCATGCATGACTCGATGTGTGAATGTGGAAGAAGTGAAAGAGATTTGTCAGGATCGTAGCATGTCGGAAGAAGTGGTGCCTACCCCTCTGGGAAACAGGCACGAATTAATGTATGTATTTTTTTTTACACTTAATTAATGACGTCTTATCTGTTATTTTTTTTATAAAAAACAAATTACTTAAAACATTTTATTCGGGCAAAAAAATAACTTTTTCAAAATGTCTTACTTTTATTTTGCTAAGCAAATTTTGCCGGTGAGTTTATTTTGTCAATCGAAAACATTAAAGGCAACCATTCCAATTTGAATTGATATCTTTTTAGTTTTTCAAACACCTCACAACAACTAAACCTTAACATGATCAATTTTTCCAGTAAAATGGGAAATATGTCTTTAGCTGGCATCCCTATGTACGCCCACAGAGATAAATAGAATGACGTTTTGCGAGTGTCAGACAAAGCAGTCACGCACACAAGCATACAAAAACTGGCCTGTTTCTGTCGTAGTGATTACAGGGCCACACTCTATCTAGAGAGTAAATAATCAAAGGTTTTTAGTTAAAATGCCATTCCGTGAATCACCGGAAACGTCATTAGACGATTCATTTAAAATGGCTAAAAAACGATTCCTTAGTCTTGAACTAAAATTAAATAAAAATCCAGAACTTAAAAAACAATATTCGGATTTTATACACGAGTACGAAGATCTAGGTCACTTGAGCAAGGTCAACAAACCGGACTTTGGTTACTATGCACCACATCACGCCGTTTGTCGCAAGAGTAGCGAGACTACGAAATTGAGGGTAGTTTTTGATTGCAGTGCTAAAACGACATCGCAAAAATCACTCAATGATATTCAGCGTATAGGGCCCGTTGTTCAAGATGAACTATTTCAAATACTTATTCGATTCCGGCAACATCAGTATGTGTTGTCCGGTGATATTAAAAAAATGTACCGGCAGATTATTATGGACTGTTCGCAGCGCCATCTGCGGTTAATTCTTTGGAGGGACGACGTAAACAAACCGCTTGATGTTTTGCAACTAAATACCGTTACCTACGGGACGGCGTCGACTCCCTTTCTTAGCACTAGATGTTTGGTACCAAGGAATGCAGCGACCGGTTGATATCGGAGATCATTCATTATGATTTTTATTACGATGATTTTTTGAGTGGCTCCGATACAGAGGACGAGCTCGCTCATATATATCGATCAGTCACAAATATTCTTGGGTCGGCTTGTTTTCCTATTCATAAATTCCGCACCAATTGTCCTCAGTTTTTTTCTGATGACTGTACTTCATCACAGTCCTTAGACTTAAGTAAAAAATCTAATGTGTTGGGCTTGTTGTGGTACCCTGACGACGACAAGCTACAATTTTCGGTAAAACCTAATATGGACGATAGTGACGTAACAAAACGGACTATCTTGTCCAATACATGTAAAATATTTGACCCGCTTGGGTTGCTTAGTGCATGCACAATCAAACTTAAAATATTGTTGCAAAAATTATGGCTTTTAAAATTGAGCTGGGACGATCACGTCCCACAAGAGATAAAAAAAAGTTGGAACAAATTTCTTTTGTATGTGCACTCACTCGCAGATATAAAGGTACCAAGACACGTTCTAGGTTCTTGACCAGTCTCGATTGAGCTACATTGCTTCGTAGACGCATCACAGGAAGCTTATGCGGCTTGTGTTTTTTTGCGATCTATAGACAGCGGTGATAATATAGGGATTGATCTTTTGTGTGCTAAGACTCGTGTGCCGCCGCTTAAGCCGAGCACTATCCCGCGTCTTGAACTGTGCGGAGCGCTGTTGGGTGCGCGGCTATCGGCCAAGGTCACGAGCGCATTGCGCTGCACTATACATCGGAGGGTTTTTTGGACCGATTCAACGGTAGTTTTGGGTTGGATTCGAAGTCAACCTAGGACACTTAAGGCATTCGTGTGTAACCGAGTGAACGAGATTCATGAGCTCACAGAAAGGGACTCCTGGCGGCATGTACCAACCTCATTAAACCCCGCGGACTTAGCCTCCCGGGGAGTCGAACCTGGTCAACTACAGGTCTTAAACTTGTGGTGGCATGGACCAGCCTTTTTATTAGATAGCGAGAGTAACTGGCCCCAAAATTTAGGTCCTTTAAACACAATCTTACCTGAAAAAAAGAATCAGAGTGATTGTTCAACCTTCATTAATGTTGAGCATTCACCCATTATTAAAATTGAAAACTACTCTAACGTAAATAAATTCTCACCCAATCTCTCACAATCAATCACCTCTGCCCTTTTTCTTTTTCTCAAAAATGTTTTAAAAAACAGTAAACAAAAGCAAGGACTTTTGTCTTTGGCCCTTCAGGCGATTACCAAAAAAAAAAAAAAAACGTAAATAAATTAAAACGAATTGTAGTATACATTTTGCGCTTTATTAATAATTGTAAATATCCTAAAACTAAAACAAAAAGCTATATACAAAGTAATGAATTAGAAAATGCATTAACTTACCTCGTAAAACTAGCACAAAATCAGACTTATGCTAATCAAATATCTACACTTATACAAGGAAAAAAACTTAATACTAAATCTAACCTTTTGCAATTGTCACCATTTATTGACGGCAACGGTGTGATCAGAGTAGGCGGTCGCATTCAGAATGCTGATTGTGGTTTTAATAAGAAGCATCCGATCCTGCTCGATGGCAAGCACTATTTTACGCGGCTCTTAATGGAATCCGAGCACCTTCGTCTGATGCACGCTGGCCCTCAGTTGCTCCTTAGCTCTTTGCGCGACCAATTTTGGCCTATTGGTGGTCGAAACTTAGCTCGTAGTATCGTTCGTAAATGCGTTAGATGTACGCGACTTCGCGGTAAGGCTATGGAGCCACTGATGGGTAACTTGCCTGCGGACAGAGTCTCCCTTGGCTACCCATTTCAGGTATGTGGCGTCGATTTTGCAGGGCCTTTCCTTATATCTAGCAAGAAGGGCAAGGGTAACCGCATTACAAAATGCTACTTGCAGGTGATTCAACAAAAAGCATTCACTTGGAAGTAGTCAGTGACCTCAGTAGTAATGCTTTTATCCTAAGTCTACGTCGTTTTATTGCGCGCAGAGGCAAGCCGCATACGATTTACTGCGACAATGGCACTAACTTTGTTGGGGCAAATAACGAATTGGGTAGGGTACTAAAGTCCTGTCAAAATAGTCTAAATGACTTTGCCAATGATGAAGGCATTAAATTTAATTTTAGTCCACCATACTCCCCTACCTTTAATGGAATCACAGAAGCGGGCGTTAAATCCGCGAAATTCCATTTAAAGCGGATTATGGGCAACGCTAGTCTGACGTTTGAGGAGTTGAGCACTTTATTCTCACAAATTGAAGCCATCCTAAATTCCCGGCCCCTCTCTCCTCTTTCGTCGGATCCAAATTACCACTCTCCTTTGACTCCAGGGCACTTTCTTGTGGGGCGGCCCTTGACATCGCTGCCGTCACCCCCTGTTACCCTTAAGAACCCTGACAGGTATCAAAGGATCGAGCAGCTCAGGCAGCACTTCTGGCAACGATGGCGCAATGAATACCTGGCAGAGTTGCAACATCGCACTAAATGGCACCAACACCAGGACCAGCTGAATATTGACGACTTGGTCGTGTTCAAGGAAGAAAACACGCCGCCGCTTAAATGGAGTCTTGGAAGTGTCCAACGCCTTTATCCTGGGGCAGACGGCGTATGCAGAGTGGCTGATTTTACGACGGCGAGAGGCATAGTGCGGCGAGCTCTCAACCGAGTTTGCCCCCTACCCACGACGGAAGAGCTTGAAAGCAGGAGCTTTCAAGGGGGGCAGGATGTTAACGCCGCCACCACGCATCAACTAGGGGCCTGAGGAAGCGAGGGGATCCCCACGCAGTCACCAGACGGCTGAGGAAGCGCGGGGCTGCCTTTCGACCCGGTGGGGACCGCGTCCCCACGCCATACACCGAGACCTACCACCGACGCGTCAACGCGCACGCAATTTTATATTATTATATTTAAACTCAAAGCTTGTAAAAGTCTATTACAAACTAGTATCTTAAAAGCTGGAGTTTTCCTTTATTGAACAAAACCCCAAGCTGAGCTGCTCGTGAATAGCAGCTCCGACATAATTTTACTTATACACATGAGACATTAGTAATTTAGTAATAGATAGATTTTATTTAGTTAGGTTTTATTATTTAATTACTGATAAATTTTATTTCATTAGGTTTTATAATTAGTAAGTTTTATATCTTTTATATGCCAATAACCTATATTGACACCTTGCATATCCTCCAGGACGTAAACTAATGGTGACTTTTTAGCAATTATACGACACCTAACAAAGGACATGGCTAAACTGAAGTATGGGCGACTGCCCTAGCAATGTATAAACATTGTAACTAGTAAAATGTTATGCTAATGAGCTGAATATTAGTATTCTGCATGAGAAAAGTTTCAGGAACTTTTCATATCGTTACAATCCTGAAAATAAATCGTAGAAACTCCTTCGCATACAAACTGCAACAAGGTAACAGAAAAAGATTTTGCTATGAGCTTTTGGCTTGGCGCTTCTATTAACATTATATTATGTTATGTACATTATACTAGCGACTGTCGGAACTTGGTGGAACACCAACAGCATCTTGAGTAAAACTCACTTGTACTGGTTCCATAATAATAATTTTATTTTATGTTTAATTATATACAAGTGTGTTTTTCTCAAGTAGGCTCTGCTAGGCTTTTGTATGCAAACTTCAACAACTAGGTTAAAAAAAAGATTTCACTATAACTTTTAGCACGACTTTTTATTTTTAAAGACAGGCCTGCGATTGTCCTCTATTTCACCTGGTGTGAATCGATGAGGAGACCGAGGATTATGCTCCCTGGATCAGTAATAACTTATTTACTCTTGCCTTAAAAGCATATAAGTTATATACCTATTCGGAAACACAGACGGAGGCAGTTCCATTTCTTAGCAGTGCATATCATAAAGTAATCAGTTCGTATCATAAAATATTGAAATAAAACAACAACAATAGGATTAAGGATAAAATCACAAACTCAGCAGTCTGGCAAGGGCGCACCATTGTCGCAGCCAAATAATCTGGCTAGTAGTCTGAATGGAGAATGCCAGATTCTGTCCCACTTTGTATACCCAAATAAACGAATTTCACCAGCTATTTCCGAATTCAGAAGTTCAAAACATGGATGGCTGTTGGTGAGTGGTGATACCACGGACCTGAGTGCTCCCAAGGGTAGCTTCTGTTCCTCACCTCACGCTTGCCTTCACCGGCCGGCTGCGGTGTGCAAAGACCAGGAACATACCCTCACTTCTGGCTTGCCTTTATTGGCCCGTCAGAGTGGAGGTGAAAGAGCTATATGCTCGAAGGGCGGATTTGTTGCATAAGTGGCGAGTGGCCACCTTATGGTCGTTTAAAGTCAAGAAGCACCTCTCGACCCTTAGCCCCTCTGGAACTGTTGCATTCCTGCTGCTATGTATATGCGGCTATTTTGAGAGGTTCATTCCATTGAATTGGCGAGTCACCGCCTGCCATTTCAACCAAAGTAATTAGGATTGGCCAGGCAGGTGCCGTTGTTTCATCAATAGTCTTGTTCACCAATCCATATCCTTGTCATTCTCAGCGCCTATTTTTAATGTTCCCATCCTTCTTAAATAGTGTTACACTAACGGATGGTCGTCAATGGAAGCATACTTATATAGTTTGAACTCTGGGACCATCGCCGGATGGTGTCCCATCACTTTACTAAATTCAACTTGTCTAAAGGGCCTCCGCGTGTTGGCTTCGGCTCCATGTACGCCTTCCAAAGGTCCGGGACTCCCATAGTACCGTGATTGGTAAAGACATACCTACAAATGATAATAAAAAAGAAAAAAAAGAAACGAAAGACTGTCACTAATATATACTGGTAAACATCGTAGCATGATTGTGCAAAATATGAGTTTTTGATAATTCAGTAGCTCTGCCTATCCCACTCTGAGAGCAAAGGCGTGAGTTTATGCATGCATGCATGTAATGTAACAAATAATTTCACATTTTAAAAATGTACGACATCTAAGGCAACAATTCTGCTGTCGTGATTTTCAAGATTAGTATTTCTGATCCATTGTCATTGAGCTCTAAATATATTCTGAGAACCGCGGTAAACAACCTACAAACCGCATTAACTCTTCGTTGCTTCTCATATTTATTGGTTGTAGAATGATTTTAGCTAACTGTAGGTTGTACCTCTATTGTTAACCACCGTGGTAGGATGGTGAGTAAAAGGCCAGGCAATGAAGGCATGATATGTCTCCGCAGTCTTTGCGTGGCTACAAGTGCTACAACACAGTTTATACATCTCATGATGAATCGATAGGTAGGCTAAGTCCGTATAGAGTAGCGAGAGGTTAGTAAGTAGGCGAGCACACACAATAAGTCCGATAAACAAGCGAGGGTCAAAAGTAAGAATCAGAATATTTTCGATCAATATACGGAAACAGTGTTGTTTTGAGACTTAAAAAACCAGAAATATATCTGTAAGTGTTGCTTAGGTACTTACTAACAAATCTCATACTGAGGTTTTATCATAAAGCTCGCAAACTTATTTTTGAAAAGGAAAAAATGTAACTATGATTTGCTTATAGGTACCTACATAAAAATAAAGATTTAAAGATGAATGATCTTTAATTATGTAGGCCCCCCGGGCATTTTTACAGGTCCATTTCTACCAGCATTTAAGAGAAGACCACAGCAAAGAATATAATCATCAACTTCGTAATAAAATCATTGAAGTAACTGAGCTAACCATAGTAATATTAATGTGAAGATGTTTAACATATTTTGGTACTTTTGTATTGTTAGCTCGAAACGTATTAAAATTCGTTTTAGTGATATATACTTTATTGCTTAATATCAGCTAGTAGATAGTTCTAAAGCTTGATTGTTACCAACGGCCGTTTATCATTCGGTTTTAGAGGCCTAAGGTTAGAAACCTAACCTAACCTACTTTTCTGGTAGCAGTTCCATGCCGTCCATTCGCGTATCCGTTTATCCACAAGAATGTCCTCCTATCTATTCATCTATCTGTCCGCATGTCCATCGGTCCATCAGTCCGTCCGTCCATGTATGTATGTATGTCACACATGAAAATATTTAAACCACGCGTTTAATTAGTAAAAGTCTGACCTTAACCGGAGGTTTTAACCACCTTCAAAAGAAGGGGATGTTCTCAATTCGTCGGCATTTTTTATGTATGATTTGCTACCGATTATAATGATTCATTTAAAAAAAAAACTTAATTTTTGGTCCTATAGGATTGGCGTGATCTGCCGACGTCGGATGGAACTCATCAAAATTATAGAGTCACATACAGCGTTTTGCGGAGTCGCGCTCTCCACTCAAGAACACTTCTACCCCAGCGGTTATCGGTTCTTCTACAGATATGGCCAGCCCACTGCCACTTCAGCTTGCTAATTCTCTGTGCTATGTCGGTTACTTCGGTGGTGGCTGACTCGGCAAACGTACATAGTGTAGGACGCCCTCCGGCAAGATGGAGTGATAATTTGCGGAACGCTGCTGGCAGATGTTGGATGCGACAGGCCGAGGACAGGGTAAAATGGCGCACATTAGGGGAGACCTACGTCCAGCAGTGGACTGATATAGGCCGATGATGATGATGATACAGCGTTTGTGGTATTTTTAGTACGCATTTACATTCCAAAATCACCATTTGGTAAAGGACAATTGCTGATTAATCTACTTTTACACTTCTAAAATCTATGAACGCTTTCCAAGACACCACTCCTGAGAAGAAGCATCGCAAGAAACTCAACGGTCATTTATTTAATGAATTTAATAGTGCCACCTATGTATGTAAGTGTATAGATACCAAAGTATGTATGTAGGTATGTTTACCTAACTATAATACGGAATAAAAAATCAGATCTTTTTCTGTACCTCCTTAAACATTCCACCGAGTATGGAGTAAGGTGGAATCTTGTGGTTGCTACTGTCTCGTTATTGCAATTGACTTAAATAACTCTCTCTAGGACTACTGTTTTGAACAACGACGCCTCATTAGGTATTAGGCGCCAGTCTGGTTTGATTGTAGTTTTAAAAGTCTGCGTACAGTTTATTTTTTATTGGGTACCTACATCTTTTACTGTATGAATTTAAGCCTATTAAGCGTCGTGCTCGCGCGACGGAGCACCACAGAGTTAACTCCTTTGCCAAGTTCCTAACGAAAAGATGCACTAAGCGACTCTAGAGTAAATACTACTTCTGCTTAACGTAAATTGTATTTTTACGGAATTCGTATGCTTCAGGGTCTAACGGTTTCGTCAATTAATGGCCACTTACCAAAGTGGCCATACGTCTGAAAGACCGCTCCTATAAAGGCTGGTTTTTAGGTAAACCACTTCCCAGAAGGGCCATTGCCCAAAACAACTAATCCTCAAGTCACCCACTTCCCAAATTGACCATTTTCCTATAATGGCCCTTTCCCAAAATGGCTACTTCTCAAAAACGAGAACATCTCTGAAACACCTCTTCCCATAATGACCATTGCTATATAGATTGGTTCCCAGATTGACCACTTCCCAGAAGAGCCATTTCCTAAAACGACTACTTCCATATTCGCCGAGGCCGCACTGGTCAGGCGATGGCGACGCGACAGCGACGTTAGTAAAACAAATACCTTTCAAGCTAAGTTTCATTGATTAAGCGACATGCGACAAGATTTTGATTATGTCTCTCATAGTATTCAAATGTTTAGTAATGCAGTAACGTGTCCGTATTGCATATTTAACAACAACGATAAGCGGCGATATTTTGATTTTGTTAAAGTGACGACGATTCGCGGCGATTTAACGGCGACCAGCAAACAAATGTAAAACACCACGTAAAAGCGGCCACACTGCAATGTCGCTTGAGCGACAGAGCGAGAGGTATTCCGCGCGACTAAAGGCGGAAAGAGACGCTTCGCGACAAAATCAAATTAGTCAATATGGAAGTAGTCGTTTCAGGAAATCAATGGAGGTCAATCTGGGAACCAGTTTTTTTTAAGAATCATGGAAAGTAGTCTTCCAGACATATATGGTCGCTTTGGGAAGTGGTCAATCTGGGAACCGGTCTTTATAGGAATGGTCATTATGGGAAGTAGTCTTCCAGACATATGGTCATTTTGGGAAGTGGCCATTACGTGACGAAACGGGTCTAACCTCTAAGCTAGTAAGCTAGAAAGTCCTGCATTTCAGAGGTCAGCGTCCTTTCCCACTTTAACTCTAATTATAATTGCATGATGTGTTATCAATAAAAAAGTTAAATGTAGATCGGCAAGGCCAGTCGTCTCTTTTCTTTTTTCAGACAAAGTGAAGTCATATGAATCCCATTGATATGAAAACTTCATAATTCACTTGATTCCCGTTCTATATTTTGAGACCAGCTCTAGGTTTCCGGGGGGCGTCGTCGACAAGGGTCCCAGAACTCACCAATTAGAAAAAAGAATAAATTGTATTAGTTTTAATTAAAATACTGTTGTTATGTTAATAAAACAATTTTAATTTTCTGTTAGGTGAAAGAAAATGTTATTTTATTGCTACAGGTTTATAAATATACATATATCGAACGGGATAATGGCGCTCAGATGATGATCAGATCGAACATGATAAACATGCTTTAGTGTACTTCAGTGTACATCGCTTTATACCTGCAGCTCAAAGGCTAACTACACGCAAAGGTCTATCAGCGCCCTTAGAGTCCAGCAAACAATGCGTTTAGGGTTAGAGCATGCAACGCGTCGGGCTTGAAGGCAGGCGAGACGCAAGAACAGCATCCTGCGCATCATACTCGTAGCGGACATTATTTCGGTATCTACAGCATTAAGCAGGCCTGCACCGCACCCCTTGAACCACCCCATTAGGCAGTACCATTGATGGTACAAATGACATTGATCCCACTAGGATCATGAAAAAACATACAAGTGTAACATTCGGCGTTACTTGCATAATATGATGAAAATTCGTACATTGTGAATATTTATTTTATGTATGTTCACCGATTACTCCGTCAGTTGTGGACCGATTTTAAAAATTATTTTTTGGTTTGATAAAGTATACTTCCGAGGTGGTCCCATTGTCACCAAATCTGAATTTGATGACGAGATCAGTGAGGAATTGAGGAAACTCCTCAAATATTGTCGGCATACATATAGCGATTTTAATATTTTTAGTAACAAATCTAGCATTTGCATTCAGAAAGTATGACTTGATAAAGTAGAACTGATAATGAAGACAACAGATGGCCGCGGGAACTTCTTAACGGTACCTATTGCAAGGGTGGCGATAAGATATCTCGATTAAGATAGTTGAGAGACTACAATGAAGAATATTTATTTGTTGAAATATGACTATGACTTCCCCGCGGCGTTGCGTACGCTGCGCTTGAAATAACTTAGTTTCATATCAACTAAGAAGTGGGACTACGTAATAGGTACCATTAAATACGTCTTGCATTGTGCCTTCGGTAGTAAAAACGAGTTTTGACAAAGTATTCGGAACGGACTCATGGACACACTGCTTGTTGTCCCATTGCTATTCGTGGGAGCCCTGCCTCCCGGCAGCGCTCCTTTTTCAAGGCAGTTTGCCCTTCGAGCATCTAAAGATTTCCAGCGAACCTAAGCTACCTACTCTTGCGGGGTTTTGGACTCGTGGTGAATGATTTCTGACGAAAGCAAATAGCAGTGGAACAAAAAGTAAAGGGACCACTAAGCCTAACATCAATTTTGTGGTGGTGTGGTCTCTTAACAACATTGTACTTCCACCTATCACCAAGTAAAACTGCTTGTTGCCGAGCTAACTATTAAGCTTTTTATGTGGCCATGACACTGCAGCGCGCCACTGCGGTGGACCTTATTGGAGCTGATAGACTTTAGCACATTCGCTAGTATGCTCGAGTAAATACTCAAGTCTATCAGCACCTCTAGGTATGATTCCGATGTTGGCGACTGCAACATAGGTAAATGAATTTTGACCAAGGTGAGCGACCTGGGCCTCCATTCTACTCGGTAAAACAATATTGCTTTTGATATGTTATCCTGTCATCAACGTTATAAACTCTCATTTAGGTACCTACTTGACATTAAAGGCGGCCGAGTTAAAAACCATGATAACACTTCAAAAGCAATATTGTTTTACGGCATAGATTAAGAGTTCCCGGTCGAGCGAGACGTCGCGATCGCATGGGTTGGTTACCGTTTCATATAAATTCAAACTAATCTCGAGCGACTGGAATGATAGTGGCGCCCTCATAACACAATTGATAGGATAAATAGCTTATTATTGCTGTCCCCGCCTATGCCTTGCCGCACCCATGGTGCAGAGGGCCTCAGGCGATGACAAGCTCACTCTCGACAGAGCGGCACCACTGTGATCGGCTCTAACGGCTCTCCGTCGACCTCCAGACTTCCAGACCTCCAGCTGCTACTCGTAAGCAATATTCGCGGCCCTGGGTTTCCCTCTTCGAATGGTTTGGTCAATCCATCACCGCGCTATTTCCGCTGTAATAGGTGATTGTCAGCACAGTACAGTAGATCTTTGTTACGCATTGTTATCGGCCAGAAAACCCGAAGGATCCACCTCAGAGGCTTATTAACTATAACTTGGAGTTTAATTGTTAAGCCCCTAGTCACTCTCCATCTCTTGCGGCCAAATTGAAGCAGGGACTTCACAGTGGATTCAAAGAGAGAGATTTTTATTTGGCGTGTTAGCACATTGGACTCCCAAACGGGTCTAGTTGGACAAAATTAACCTTCGAGTAAGCAACTTAAAGGAGCGTCCTCACTGAATGCTCTCAGCGCGGACGCGCTCCTTACGTAAGCTAAGCTAGTCAGCTATATTTAGGAGACAATGATTTTAATGTACCTACGGCATTCATTTACGGCACATTTCAGCCTAATATGCGTGAGGCAAGAGTGCATGGCATTCGCCAGTAGTTATCCTTCAAGTAATTCCTCAACAGTAGTTTAACAATGAGTGGATTTTTATATGTTTTAGTAAATGGAAAACCTCTTAAAACGTGGCGTTACGGATTCAAAGTAACTGGTTTATCCAGCGATGATATAATCTCTTATTGTAAATCATTCTGACAGAGCCATCTATTGAGACACTTTGTAAATAAGTGATCTTGCGAGTAACTAGTTGTTACTATTATTTCTAAATATCTTTTTGTATACTAGTTCTTCAGAAAAATGAATACCACCGCATTGTTTTAAATATTTGTCTAAACTACATCACATAAAACCCAATATTATAACTATATTTTCTTAGCCAAAGCTTCTATGGACACATGGCATTGTTCATCCGATGAACGCAACCAAAAAAATTCACGTTTTGGGACGTACTGTGATAAAAAAAAATGTTAATTAATACTGTTTATTTCATTTATAAATGCACGTTCACTGTCCACATTTCACGTAAAACGGATCGTCATACTTGATCATATTGTTATCTGTTATCTGTCAGGTCTCGATGGCAAAAAAAAAACATGAAAAAGCCAAGTAACCAACTTTTAATTACTTTATTATTATTCGAAAGTTCTAAGAGAATTCTAAACATGTAATAATTTATTAAAGAATTTTCGAATGTTACAAGCTAGTAAGAAATTTCTATACATGCTTAGGGCAGTTGTTTAGCCATGTCCTTTGGCGCTAGTTTTATGCAAACTTGTTATCCTTATCGCTTTGATAGTAGGTACGTTTCCAGATATAGTCACCAACATTATAGTCGGCGTGTTTCCTACGTAGGTTATAGCTGCCACTGTTCCTGGTGTGTGATTTTATCAGGGAACTTGGTCAAATATTTTCCGAAGCACACCCAGATTTTCTGCATATTCTTCTCTTGACGAAAATATCAGATCATTGCATTGATGTTATAATTTTCTAGATAGTGGGATCCACAGGTAACTAATTCACGGGCGTAGACTAGGAATGATGGTGTAAAACCAAACCAAACAATTTTTTTCGTGCATAATACTCTCTCATTATTGCACCAAAATATATCAGGGCTTCTTAATAAGAGTGATGAATTGGCAGTACAATTGAATGAACTTGAAAAACGCATTTCAATAGATGTAGTATGCATAACTGAACATAATATGACGGCAGACATTGAGATGTTTCTCTCGATCCCGAATTTCTGCCTAGCGACGAGTTTTTGTAGAGATCGAACTAGAGGTGGGTCTTGCATCTTAGTAAGAACTGGTCTCTGTTACAAGGTACTAGATAACATTAAAAAATGTTCTATTAAATGCTTACTTGAGTGTTGCGGCGTAGAATTGTGTGAACATAATATATTAATAATATGTGTATATAGAGTTCCTGGCACTTGTCTCGACACGTTCCACGAGAAGCTTGAATGTATTCTTGAATTGACTTGTGACTCAAAAAATAAAAAAGTAATTATCTGTGGCGACTTTAATATCGATATATTGAAAAACACGCCTAAAAGCAGGGATTTTATGTGTCATTTATTAAGTCGAAACCTAGCACTAGAAATTAAACAGGTAACACGGCCAAGTAGTGGAACCTGCCTAGACAATTTTGCACATAACATAAAGGGTTCAAAAAGCGAAGTAGTTGAAATGGCTCTCTCAGACCACGCAGCACAAATTCTTAAATGTCCTACAAAGAAAACGTGTAACATCTCATCATGGCGCATTAGACGTCGAAATTATAGTAGAGAAAATATGGACAAATTTAAGCAACATTTGGGAAATCTATCATTTAATGATGTATTAATTTCCAATAACCCGGATGCTGCTTACAACAACTTTATAGATTTATTCAAATGCCTATATGACCTATGTTTTCCTTTCATAACAATAAAAAAGACACTGAAAACAAAACATAAATGGATGACTAATGGAATAAAAACGTGCTGTTGGAAAAAGAGAAACATGTTGTGGTTGTATAGATCAAATAAAAATCACAACAAGGAAACTGCCCTTAAAAATAAATTGGCACTCAAAACATACACGCGCAGGCTAAAAAAGATCATTAAACTTACGCAACGCGCACAAAATGATCATTATATTAGAACTGCTGAAAATAAACCTAAAGCAACGTGGCAAGTCATAAATAAGTCTAAAACTTGCTTACCTAAAGAGCCAATCCACAAAATAAAAGTAGAGCATAGTTATCTTACAGACCCGACGACTATAGCTACTGCTTTCAATAAATACTTTGTCAGAGCAATAAAGCCATTAAATAAAAATAACCAAGCTGGGCGTCGTACCTTGAATATACAGCAGAATACGCATACAATGTTTTTAGCACCGACTACACCTCATGACGTAATTAAAGTTATCTCGTCATTAAAAAATACCAGAAGTGTCGGTTTTGACGATATTAGCACAAAAGTTATAAAACATGTCGGATGCCACGTTGCTTCACTACTAAGTCACATTATAAACCTAAGTTTTGAGACGGGCGTCTACCCTAGTAAGCTAAAACCGGCAATTGTTATACCTCTCTACAAAAAAGGTGATAAAGAAAATCTACAAAACTACAGACCTATTGCACTGTTATCAGTATTTTCTAAAATATTTGAAAAAATTATTTATAACATTATGTATAATTTCTTGGATAAATTTAACATTTTGATTAAAGAACAAAAGGGTTTCCGTAAAAATACGAATATTAATGCTGCTATCTTTGACTTGGTTAAACGAATCACTAGCATTCTTGATAAAAGGAAGCCATCATGTGCCGTATATATGGACATGTCTAAAGCTTTTGACCACGTAGATCACGAACTTTTGATAGAAAAATTAAGTCGTTATGGCATCCGTTTAAATCTTTTAAAATCATACCTTAGTGATAGGGTCCAGTGTACAGAGTTAACTCAGATATGTATCAACACTAAAGAAGAAAAAAAGTATAGATCAGATATTATGAAAATAGAATATGGAGTACCACAGGGAAGTGTTTTAGGACCCCTACTATTTCTAATATATATAAATGACATTACTTGTACACGACATCCAATGGTACTTTTCGCAGACGATAGCACGGTATTTATTGAACATGACAAAAACTGTGATTACGAAACTGACATTAATAACACTATTTACAGCATATTTCAATGGCTTAATGACAATAATTTAAAAATTAATTTGGAAAAGACTAATCTAATGCAATTCACTCAAAGAAAAGTAGTACCTGAAATAAATGTTGAATATCAAGGACAAACCATAGGCAAAACATTCACACAGAAGTTTTTAGGTATTTACATAAACCACAACATGTCGTGGGAGACACAATGCATTGAAATTTGCAAAAAAATGTACAAGTTTTCCTATGCCTTATACAGATTAGCGAAAACTGCGGATCGTAGTACAGTGCTAACTGCCTATCACGGTTTCGTTGCATCCACCTTGCGGTACGGTATAATCTTCTGGGGGAATGCAACGTATAAAACCATATTATTCAGAGCCCAAAAAAGATGTGTTAGAGCGATCTGTGGATTGAAATCCTCGGAAAGTTGCCAGACTCATTTTAAATCATTAAAACTATTAACTTTACCATGCCTCTACATATATGAGTGCTGTATTTTCGTAAATTCTCATCCTGACCTGTTTCAAAGGCGAGAAGTAGTACATGGACTCAACTTTCGTCCAAGAAACCCTGGTGTGCACTTTGAAATCTGCCAAACTAGCCTTATGAAAAAAAGTATTTTAACGATGGGTCCAAAGCTATTTAATAAATTACCAGGTGATATGAAAACCAAGAGCCCAGGTCAATTTAAATCATTGTTGTTTAGACTTCTTCTGGAAAAATGTTATTATAATATTCTAGATTACCTTGGTGATATTGATATTAATTAACTGCACTGACATTTCCTAATTTAACTCTTATATATTCCTTGTTATTGTGTTCTGGCTTGCATATTATTTAATATTATATAAGTAATTTGGGATTAAGTTTGTGACCTTTGTATTTGTATTTGATTCATCGTACGCCGAAAGGTACATCATAGTTGTAACATTTTTTTTTTATACCTATCACCTGTACATAACCTACCTATGATGACGAAATAAAATAAATGATAAAATGATAAATGATAAAAAACCAGTTACTTCATTTGTTGAACAATTAATAGCGAATTGTACTTTAGAAACGTTAATGTCCCAAGATCTGTGATCGCCATTTTCGACAAAAGAAGAAATAGCTGTCATTATTGTTTTATTGTACCGTTCCACGGTATTCACTTGCGGAGTGTACTTTGGAGTATATAAGACATTAGGAACTTTATATTTTGTAAATAGCTGTTTTAGGATATTGCTGGTAAACTGTCTACCATTATCCATTAAAACAGTACTAGGAACACCATGAACAAGAAGTACCTGCTCTTCTAGAATGGATGCAATAATCTCTGCTGTAGCACGTCTTATGGAAACATTAGGCAGTATTTTGTGAAACAACAGGTGACCACGAACAGGAAAGTATTTTGTTTTCTAGATGGCGGTAATGGGCCAACTAAATCCATGCTTAGCATCTGGAATGGTCTGCAACAGTCTTTTGGGCGTCCCATAGTACCCAGTGTTGTATGGTTAGCATATTTATAAGATTTACAGACATGATAATTGCCTACGAAATTAGTCACATCGCGGTTCATGTCAGGCCAGAAATATTTAAGACAAAGCCGTTTGTAAGTCTTTAGAATACCAAAATGACCAGCTGTAGGGCAGGAATGGTTTTGTTCTAGTATTTTTTTCTATTTTCAGCGGGAATTACCTCCTTCCACTCAAACTCCTTAGTGAGCGGATTTAAGGTTTTCTGGTAGCGGTATAATTTATTATTTACGACCTGATAGTCCAAAAACGATGTGGATGTATTTTGGCAACCATTAAAAATGTTTCGATACCAAGGGTCAGTGATATTCAGGGTTGAGTTTACTTCTGAAGAATCTAAAACTGAGATAGGTAGGTATACGCGAAAGGCTATCCGGAACAACGTTATCTGAACCGCGACGATGTCTAATTTCGCAGTCAAAGGCAGAAAGTCTTACACCCCATCTAGCTAAGCGACCTGTAGGGTTGTTAATATTTAAAAACCATTTTAGTGCTGAATGGTCAGTGTATATAACAAACTTCTGTCCGTTTTCTAAGTAACATCGCCAGTGTTCAACTGCTGTTAGAACAGCTAACGCCTCGCGCTCCGTAGCGCTATAGTTTTGTTCCTGCTTTGATAGGGATTTACTCATGTAAGCTACGACCTTCTCAACACCATCCAAAGTCTGTGTAAGGACCGCACCAATGCCTACATCGCTAGCATCTGTATGCACTTCAAAAGGTTTAGAGTAGTTAGGACATGACAATACAGGTGTAGAAATAAGACATTTTTTTAGAGCTAGAAAGGCGTCGTCAGCTTCAGTAGTCCATTTAAACGGAGGTGCAGTTTTGGCTTGAGAAGTTAACTTATTTAATGGAGAAGCCAGGGAACTGAAATTCGGTATAAACCTGCGATACCACGAAGCAGTGCCTAGAAATCTGCGAACCTCTTTACGGGTTTTAGGTGTAGGATAATTAACAATCGCTTCTACCTTCTCAGGGTCAGCATGCAAACCATTAGAATCAACGACGTAACCTAAATATCTCAGCTGTTGTCTAAAAAACTGACTTTTTTCGTAGTTGATGGTTAGATTCGCTGTTATAAGTTTTTCCATTACGCGCACTAAAAGTGAGATATGTTGCACAAACGTAGGTGACACAATTATAATATCGTCAATAAAAACGAAAACTTTATGCTCAAGTTCTGGCCCATAAAACAATTGATCAACTAGGCGTTGTTGTGTAGCTGGCGCGTTAGTTAAGCCAAAGGGCAACGATTTAAATTGAAAAGTACCGCGTGACGGAATATAGAAAGCAGTCTTGCACCTATCTTCCTCCTTAATTAAAATTTGCCAAAAACTTTTAGACAAGTCCAGGCTAGTTAAGTACTTGGCATCACGTAAATTGCCTAAAATCTCAGATATGTATGGTAGGCTGTAAGCGTCTTTTTTTGTAATAGCGTTAAGTTTCCGACTATCCAAGCAAAACCTCAGCTGACCATTCTTTTTAGGGGTTAATAGCACAGGTGAAGACCATGCGCTTTCACAGGGTTCAACCACGTCTTCCTTAAGCATTTCATCGAGCTGTTCTACTAACACACGCTGTTTCTCTAATGGCATCCTATAATAGCGTTGACGAATGGGGGCAGCATTCCCAGTGTCAATGGAATGAGTGATTAGAGTAGTCCAACCTAGACCTCGTTCCTCATAGGATATATTTCAGAACTGCGAAATAATGTGATCAGCTGTGATTTTTTGAGCTGGAGATAAGTGGTCGTAACTACACAGGTTTTCGTTTTTGTCTATAGCTAGTTCAGCAAGAGCGACTTCTGATTCCGATCGCATGATTACAGAAGTTACATTTTTTGGAAATAGACCAAAATTATTCCAAAAATCCATGCCTAGAATTAAAGAATTTTGTATTACTGGAACAATGTACATTTCCAAAATGTGTGACTAATTTAAAAATACTACGGGCAGGTAAATAAGACCTATATTTTTTAATTTATGGCCACCGGCTGCTATAAATTGTAAAGGTTAGGTGTCATGTAGTACATAACCCTTACCAGTAAAATATTTATGTGAGTTATTTCCTAGTATAGATACTGAGGATCCGGTATCAAGTAAACCAATTAGAGGTTTATCATGCAACTCGACAGAAACGTGCGGACGAGAGTAGTCCAATTGTAAATTATGGATTGAAGAGACCGTATAGCACGTAAAGAAGTTTGAGATGAAATTTAGCCAATTTGACCAATCAGAACTATCAAATTTAGTAATTTTAGCCTTAACATACTCACGGTCACCACAATCCACAGGTTTTAGTTTTTTGGGTTAGAAGTCGCTTTGCAGTCTGAGCAATCCGGGTAACGGACACCTTTTTTGCCACATTTGAAGTATATCGGAAAATGCGGTTGGTGACACTGGCCTAGAGAATGAGTGTCCACGCGGCATCTTGGGCAGTAAAGGTTTCTTGTGTTGGAGTTAATCGGAGTGCTCAATGCATTAATATTTTGAGTTTTAGGTTGTTCATTAATATTTGGATTTTGACAGTTATTATTATTATTTTGGTAGGGCCTGTAATTTTTGTATCTATTGTTATAATCATGTTTATAGTAGGTAGGGTAACCTTTATTACTATTGTTTTTAGTAAAGGACGTGCTAGGATATGGCCTATTGTAAGCGAATTCTCGAGCTAGTAAATCGGAATTTATTTTAGGAGGTTCGTGAAATTGCGCCATACGAGATTGAATATTTTCGTAGCTGCGGCACAAGTCTTTAAGGGCGTCTATACTAGTAATATTAGGGGAAGCAGCTAGTGTACTGGCATAAGTAGGACGTATATTATGCAGCAGTATTTCCAGTTTGTCCTCCTCTGATAGCTGTTTACTCAGTCGAGAGAACATGCCGTGCATTATAGAGATATAGATTGAGATATTCTCTTGTTCACCCTGTGTACGCATTCTAATCTCCGATAGTAAACGGTAATCGTAGTCACTTTGACTAAAATCTTGTTTGAGGAACAAAACGAGATCATCCCACGTCTCAACTTTGTCTTTGATGCAGCGGTACCAGTGCAGGAGAGCATCATCCGTGAAAATTTCATACGCAAAAGTTAGTAATTTATCTTTAGGCATGCTTCTAGAGATCACTAATTCCTCGGCTTTCTGTATAAAGGACCTAACACACGTATGTCCAGAGTATTTAAGCTTACCAACAACTTCGGACACAAGTTTTTTCTCGCAAGTAACAGTAATGAGATTTGACAGAGGTTCAGAGTTTGTTGACGTGGAAGGTGCTTGTACTTTTTTTTTTTTTAAGTCTAGTAAATGCTGCTTAAATGTTTGAGAGCATTCCGCGTGGATGGGATCTGTAGCATCTGCCCTATCTACCCTAATAAGTCTGTAGTAAACATGGTGCAGCACTGTTTCCGTCCGAGAGTAAACGTTTTTATCGAACTTTGATTTTAAACTGTCTAAATTTTCTTTAGTTTTTAGTAGTGTCTTTTATTTGTGCTAAATCAACACTTGCCTCCAAATGAGACTCTAAAATATCCTCTGGTGGTAGTAGTGGTGCTAATTTTACGATTTGTTTCCTAAGCTCCTGTACTGATTCTCCTGTGGAACCTCCTCTAACACCAACCTCATACTCCAGTTCCGCTTTTTGTAGTGAAAGATATTTAATCTGGTAAGACATTTTTCCTCGTAGCAGGTGTGTGTTGCAATTTAAAGAGATAATCAAAACAATAATCAACAAAAGCAGAAAATTAATAATCCACCAGCGCAGTAATTAACTAAAGATTAATTTACAAAGAACACCTCAAATGTGGGTAGGAATAAAAAAATCGGTTAGTGTAGTAACAGCAATCGAGAATAGGCACAATAAAGGAATACTAAACGTAGATACAATCAGAAGATACTAGACTACTCACAATTTTTGATGATCAACTGATTGACTTAAACTAAAACAACCAACACCAATGATAACTATAAAATACTTAAAACTAGTGTAAATGAACACGGCTCTGTACAATACCTATAAAATGGGCGCCATTGTAACGCTTGGCTTTTTAGTAGGATAGTTAGAGAAAACACAGTCTACAAATAACAAATTTAATTTGGAAAAAATATTAATTTTGCAAAATTAAGCTATGACGTTAACTTTAGTAAATTTAGGTTCTCAGGGAGTGAATCCTAGAATTGCACTTTTAGAGGAAAGCCGTGAACACTTAGCACCGTCTTACTGGACAGCCACTTCCCTGTAGTGCGGCGCGCGGTGAGTAGGTGCGAGCGCTCGATGACGTTACGGGTAGATCCTGACGTCCGTCAGATCAGCAGGAAGGGTTGTACACCACTCTATTTATCCACTGGACTTCCTTTAGGTTCCAATAAAACAACTAGTAAGTCGGTAAGGTTTATATTAAAAAATAATAACAAAAATGTAATATGCGATCTGAGGGAACCAAACGCTTGCGCGAGTTAATGTACCGGCAGCGACATCTATCGCCGTGATGGCACCATGGTAAATTATACGTTTAAAGGATACAGGTGGCGCCATCTATCTGCTTACTTACAAACTAATAATAATGCTAGTGCAATGGGAATTGGGAGCATGCTGCTTATCGGACAAGGGTTGTCTCGGCTAAGACCGTGTCAGCTGGAAGGAAGTACCCCGATCGGGGTTAACACAATTCACTTTTAATATATTTAAAATGTAGTTTTAATTATTTTAGATTTAAAATATTAAGGAGCTGAAGTAGAATATGCGACCACGAATTAATAATTTGAGGTGTCTTCACAAGTCGCCGCTCCGGTAAAGTGAACGAGTTCTTGTCCCCCACCGTCGCGCGAGATCATGCTCTGACGTAGGCTATGACATCGCATTATCTAAGTGTGAAACGCCTGTTGCATTAAAATAGTACAATCAACTTGTGTTGATTATATCTACGGAACATTTAATTTTAGGGTTTTGTATATGGTGTTTTTATTTTGTATTTAGGATACTAGGTTAATTTGTGTAAGATATTTTAAGTTTGTAAATAGTCAATTACAATAAAACCGTTTACTCAGGGAACGCTTTAACGGTTACGTTACAAGTTATTTATTGAAAGATCGAAGATGTTAGACGCTTATATAAAATTTTAAATGTTAAAAATCCCATGTCACCATTATCGGAAGAACAAAAAAATATATATCGGAACGCTACAATATGTCACATTTGTAATAATTTATTATTCGATGATAAGGTTCGCGAGCACGATCATGTTACAGGTGAATATAGAGGCCCAGCTCATTCACATTGCAACTTAATGCTTAAAGTGTGTCCATTTATACCAGTAGTCTTTCATAATTTAAGTAACTATGACTCACACTTGTTTATCAGGGAATTAGCTAAACACAATGGCGCAATTACAATTATACCAAAAACGAAAGAAAATTACTTGTCAATTACTAAATACATTGAATGTAAGGACTATAGTCGTTCAATACGAATTAAATTTATAGATTCATTTCATTTTCTGAGTTCAAGTTTAGACACTCTAAGTAAAAGTTTGGCCGACAAGGATTATATTTATTTAACAATGATGTTTGATAATAAAAATCTACATTTACTTAAAAATAAAGGTATATCCATACGATTATATGGATTCCTGGTAAAAATATAATGAGACATCACTTCCAGCAAAGAATAATTTTTATAACACTTTGAATTTGAAGCATATAAGTGACATAGAATATACTCATGCACAAGCGGTGTGGAAAGAGTTTAAAATTAATTCTCTTGGTGAATATACCGACTTATACCTTAAATGTGATGTTCTATTGCTATGCGATATATTTGAAAATTTTAGAAACATAAGTTTAAAACACTACAAGTTAGATCCAGTTATTATGTAACATCACCTAGCCTGAGTTGGGACGCCATGCTACTTTCAACTGGCATTCAACTTGACCTAATCGATGACGTGGAAATCTATCAAATGCTAGAAAAAGGAATACGTGGAGGATTGGTTCAGTGTTCCTTAAGAAATGCTAAAGCTAATAATAAATACTTACCAGGATTTAATGATTTCGATCCGTCTTCTTATTTGATATATCTAGATTGCAACAATCTATACGGACATGCAATGACTAAAAGTATGCCTGTTTTAGACTTAAACTTTTTAAAAGATGATGAAATTAAAGATTTTAGTATTTTCAAAGTACCGGAAAATAGTGATATTGGCTATATACTGGAAGTGGATCTAGAATATCCTGAAAATTTTCATGATTTACACAGTGAATTACCATTCGCTCCAGAGAAATTTATTCCTCCAGGAGGAAAATCTCCAAAGTTGATTGCTAATTTATATGACAAATATAACTACATCATTCATTACAATCATTTAAAAGAATGTTTGAAAAATGGTTTAATTTTGAAAAAAAACATCGTAAGTATATTAAGTTTTAGGCAAACCAACTTTCTAAAAATATACATTGATTTGAATACCAAACTGAGACAAGGGTCTTTAACTGATTTTGAGAAACAGTTTTTCAAACTGATGATAAATCCAATCTTTGGGAAAACTATTGAAAATAGACGCAAGAAGGTAAATGTGAAATTGGTAACAAAGTGGAGTTATACTGACAACATTACAAATAAACGAATCGGAGCCGAAAAGCTTATTTCTCGACCTAATCTAAAGAACATTTCAGTGTTCTCTGAAGACTTTGTAGCACTTCAATTTCGCCTAGAAAAAATTAAGCTAGACAGGCCAATCGATATTGGATTTTCGGTCTTAGAATACGCAAAGCAACATCTATACAAGTTTCACTATGATTTTATTAAAAATAAATACAAACAAAATGCAAAACTCTGTTACACAGATACTGACAGTCTTCTTTACTTGGTTTTTACAGACGATATTTATCGAGACATAAAGAGTCACCAATCAAAATTTGATACCAGCAATTTCGAATTAAATAATCCTTACTTCGTACAAAGACTGAATGCTAAAATTCCAGGTTTATTTAAAGACGAACTTGGAGGAGATGTCATTAAAGAATTCGCTGGTCTTAGAGCAAAACTTTATTCCATCGAAACTATGAAAACACGAATCAATAAAGCTAAAAGTGTTCCTAAGTGTATATCCGAAAAATTTACATTATCACTTTAAAAACACTCATTATTTAATGATAAAAACTTTAAATGTAAAATGAATTTCATTAAGTCAATTAAGCATGTAATTTACTCGCAGGAAGTAAATAAAACTATAATAAATAATAATGATGATAAAAGGCAGATACTTTCAAATAGGATTGATACAATACCTTGGGGCCATTGTAAAGCTATGCTTTAGTTTACAAATACGTAATTAGGTATTTGACTTTGTTTAATTATCTTTTGTAGATATTGATTGATAAAATCAATAAATAATGTATTAGATGATAATGAGTTAATAATGTATTTCCTATTTGTAATGTGTGTTCATTATGTTTTCAAACTTGTTATAGATTCATTAAAAATGTGATTGTTTTGTTTATATTCCCAATTCCCCATTATCAATTCCCTTCAATACACTTAGACTAGAAGCCTATATAAAGCATTACAGTATTACTTATTTCGCAGTCACGATGAAGTTCGTTAAGCATACTCAAACTCTTGAAGTAAATAATATAAAAGTGGTACAGCATGCTCGAAAAGTAAAACATAGTACACTGTTTCCTAATACAATTCGCTGTATAATATGTGGTCCTTCCAACTGCGGCAAAACTAATATCATGCGAAATTCATTGTTACATGAAAATGGCTTAAAGTTTAGGCATATATATTTATATTCAAAGACAGCCTTTCAACCAAAGTATCGATATCTCCAGCTTATCATGAAGAGCATTCCGGAAGCAAAGTTTTTTTATATATAATGACAATAGTGAAGATAACTATGATTAAAAATGAAGATGAAGCTAATATTAAATTCAAAAAGGTTTTTAAATCGATAACAGATCCTTTAGAAACACTGGTTGGCATAAATGGGAAAGTTAAATCACATGTTAATACTCCATCATTGATGGATGTGAATAATACAAACGAAAATTTGAACTCGTCTGCAGGATACGAAAATTTTAAAGACTAATTAAATGCCGATTCTAATCAACATTCAGAATATTATGATTATACTGATGAAGATAATGATAAATTAAAAAACAAAAAACCGCCTTCAAAAACCCAAAAAATAACTTCTACTACTAGGTACTTAGTAGTAGGTACCTATCCTATTAGGTTAGTCCAACTAAAGTCGGCTTTTTGTTGAAAATATTGTGGTCGCCGACTTCAGTTAGACTAACCTAATAGGATAGGTACCTACTACTAAGTACCTAGTAGTAGAAGTTATTTTTTGGGTTTTTGAAGGCGGTTTTTTGTTTTTTAAAACATTTATTTTATTTTACACTTTTTAGTGATCATAATAAGTCCCACTTCTTATATGAAACTTTAAGACATTTCAAGCTCGCCGCAAGCAACGCCGCGGGAAAATCATAGTCATTTTAAAACAATTAAATGTGCTTCGTAGTAGTCGCTCAACTATCTTAATCAAGATATCTTATCGCCACCCTTGAAATCGGTACCGTTGAGGAGTTCCGGTGGCCATCTGTGGTCTTCATCATCAGTTCCGCTTCACCAAGTGACACTTTCTGAATGCAAATGCTACACTTGTTACTAAAAATACTAAAATCGCTATATGTTTGCATACAATATTTGAGGAGTTTCCTCAATTCCTCACTGATCCCTTCATCAGATTCAGATTTGCTGACAATGGGACCACCTCGGAAGTATACTCTATCAAACCAAAAAAGAATTTTTAAAATCGGTCCACAATTGACGGAGTAATCGGTGAACATACATAAAAAAAAAAAAAAAAAAAAATACATACAGTGGAACGTATAACCTCCTCCTTTTTTGAAGTCGGTTAAAAATTTATAAAAACAAGTGACGACACACTCTTGTCTCTGAAAAAGGAAGACATGATTGATTTGTACGAAAACATCAACGTTCGGTATTCGTAGCGTTAATAAGAAACTTATGATGGGAAACACTCCTGTAAGCTTATCATTTATTAATGATGCTACGAACTGTCAAAAAAAATACGTGGTTACCATAAATAATAAAAAATATGACTTAACCGCGGGTTTGAAGGAGCTTTTAATGCGCAACAAACCTGATCTTAATCTTGTAACTGAAAAAGATAAAACTGAGTACAAAGAAATGTTAACTAAAACAAATGTGCACAAACGGGACTGGGACCCAAACGGACAATTAAAAGGTGATAAAGGATTAAAATATTGTAAAAAAATTAAACCTTTATTTGTTCAACCGATTGATGCAAATGAAGGCGTGCGGAAACAAACGCAAAAATTTAAAATTGGCGGTTATTTACCTGAATTAAAACAGTATAAAAATAATACAGATTATATTTATTGGGATGATCCGAACGAGCTGATTGAAAGACTAAAACTTTTAATCGCATCTAGAAACGCGGGTAACAGCAATCACGATAGTGAAATTATGTCAATCATTGAAGAATTAAAGGAGGCAAGATTGTTGAACAATCGTCATTTTGATAAGTAAACTAAGGCATATTAGACATGAATATCAAACACAATATCGAAATTGGAAACATTGATAATTATAAAATTCCAAGTAATAAAACCTTGGCTGCGAAAGAGTCTGGTTTGTATAATGGTGTTGATAAAGAGTATGTTGATAAAATAGTAGAGGATTGTTTGAAAAAAGTGTCATATCTTACCAAACAAATTGTGATTTTAACACAGCTAGTAAAAAAAGTTGAAAAAGATATTATGTATAAAGAACTTGAAGAAAAAGTTAGCAAGCATCTTGGGTGTAGCATACGTTATAAATAAAGATCTTGTCATCAATATTAAAAATTAAAAATAATAAACAAGCACTATGAGTAAAGCAGATGTTGTAAATGAAATTCATAAAAATGTTAGAGTGAACTTCCCTCGGAGAAGTGTAATATTAAAAGATATAGATGATCTCTGGCAAGCAGATTTGATAGACATACAGAGTACATCAAAATGGAATGCTGGGTTTAAATACATATTGGTGATTATTGACGGTTTCTCGAAATATGCTTGGGCATTTCCACTCACGCGAAAGACTAAAGAAATTGTTTCTAAACAGTTTCAAAATTTTTTTGCAAAAGGGCGTTTTACGAAAAATTTACAAACAGATAATGGTACAGAATTTTACAATAATACATTTAAAAAAGTTACTGAAAAGTACAATATTAATCATTACTCTACATTTTCTACAAAAAAAGCTTCAATAGTAGAAAGATTTATAAGAACCCTAAAAAATAAACTGTACAAGGAATTTAGTTTAAAAGGCAATTATAAATGGTTTGATGGAAATCTTGACAAGAAAGTTTACGAATATAATCACACTTTTCATAGAACTGTAGGAACCCGAACATCAGAAATTAATCATAATAATAAAGCAACTGTATTACAGAGATACATTAACAATTCAATGTCTAAAGGTACTGATACACATGCTCTATAATAGCATGCTTAAAAGTGTGCTTATGAGCATGCTTGGTTTGAGCGTGCTTTGCACTGTTCACATTTGCTACAAATAAGCATGCTAATTTTGAGCATACTCACGAATAAGCATGCTCAAAGCAATACTCCGGAATACACATGCCATTTAGTAGCGTGCTCTCTGCCACGAACGATGGAAGACGTAGCTTTCCGCCTAGAGCTCAATAAAATAATTATTTTGGTGGCGATACAATGCATCACCAACGTTTTGAGAAATAGAAAGAAGAAAAAAAGCAGGAAGATTTGGGTTCGTGATTGGTTGACCAGGAGACAAGACCTTGGAGCTAGTGTACGTTTGATAAGAGAAATGCGAGAAGAAGATATTGCGGGTTATAAAAATCATTTGCGTATGCTTCCACATCAATTTGACTTTTTACTAAGCAATGTTGAAAGTGCTATACAGAAACAAGACACTCACATGCGAAATGCTATTCCGGCTAAATTGAAATTAGAAGTGACATTAAGATATTTAGCAACTGGAGATTCTATACATACATTGGAAGCACTATACAGAGTTGGAAGATCTACTATATCGCAATTTTTACCAAAAGTTTGTGAAGCTATATACAACGCTTTGAAGGATTATGTGCGGGTAAGTAAAAACAATGACAATTTTACACATTTATTACAAAAAAGAAACAGAAACATTAATCAACCATTGTAGCCGTAGCGTAGCTGAACCAATAAAATGTACCGTCATGTCATGTATTAGGTACATAAAAAACATACTAATACTAAATAACACAAGATTACGATAAGTTCCACGCTTGGCTCAGCACATCTTGCTGTTGTGAGACTGTGTCAGTATTTATGGGTATATTAATCATTTGTGTGTCCGAAGTACTAATTGCTGTTTGAAGTGGTGTATTTGAGACAGAGTTTGTTGTTATAGTCTGTGTGTATGGAGATAGAGTATAGAATGAATTCCTTGTATGCATTTGTGTGTCAGAAATCAGTGTTGTTGGTAGTGTTGTATGTAAAACAGAGTTTGTGGTTAAAGTTTGTGTGTATGGAGTGTAAAATGAATTCCTTTGTGATACTTCAGACAAGTTTTGACACTGCTGGCGGCGTCTTGCTGCAATCACAATATTTTGGATCTCAGCTTGTACGTTAAGTGCTTCATACAATGGCAGGCTTCGTAATTGAGCAGCAATGTTATGTCCAAAATAATATAATTCGTCGTGTTCAGTAGGCATATTTATTGCAGAACTCAGATTTTCCAGTCGGTTCAGTGCCACATTAATCGGTTCATCTTGTACGAATCGTCGTTTACGCCGTGTCGATGTGACACTAGATGAACTCGATTGTGGTCGTTCTTCTGGTATATTGGCGGGGGGTGACATTACGTTTATCGATTCTGGCGAGTTAAGAGATTCTGATGTGCTTGCAGTCGATGCCGGAGAATCCTGTGCTTCCGAATTCTGCGATGAATCCTGAAAATAAGATATTCATTAGGAATTTAAAAATAGTACAACCTACATTATTTATTTAGGTATGTTTTTTTTTTCAGATTCCAAGCCACGAAGACTGGAAACGTATTGAGCATGGGTTTCGTACAAAATGGAATTTTCCGGGCTGTGTTGGAGCGTTGGATGGCAAACATATAAATATACTCGCTCCTGATAACACTTCAGATTACTATAACTACAAAGGTGCCCATAGTATTGTACTCTTGGCATTAGTTGATGATGACTATTGCTTTTCTTACATAAGTATTGGAACTAATGGAAGAGCTTCTGACGGGGGTGTTTTTCAGCATTCGAACTTATCACAAGCATTAGAAAATAATACTCTAAATTTACCGGAACACTCAGTTATTTTAGCTGACGCTGCTTTTCCTCTAAAGTCTTACATAATGAAGCCGTACCGAACTACTCCAACACGCAGAGAAAAAATATTTAATTACCGGTTATCTAGAGCAAGACGAATCGTTGAAAATGCGTTTGGAATTTTAGCAACAAGATTTAGAGTTCTTCTGACCACAATAGATATGAGTCCAAAAAAAGTTGATAGTATTATATTAGCTGCGTGTTCTTTACACAACTGGCTTCGAAAAACATCCGACATGTACATCACGCAAAGGTGTGTAGACTTTGAAGATATACAACAAGGTGTTGTGATACCAGGAGCTTGGAGAACACAAATGCAGACAGCTGTACAAAATTTACCACCACGCAGAAACCGTGCTTCGCAACAGGCAGAGGCAATAAGGAATACGTATGCGGAGCTATTCGAAACGACAGAAGCGGTACCATGGCAAGACTTTATGATATAAATAACTGAAACTATAAATGTGTTTAACTTGCAAAATTTGATTACAGACAAATAAACAAGCAAACAAACATCAGGAAAGGTGCTAAATAAAAGCTTGTAATAATACAATATTAATAAATAATACAGATCTTACAATGTGTTTCTATTTAGTTAGTCCTAAATAGTACTGTTTACACTCATGGAATTTTGTTTAGGAGTTTTGAACCTTATGGAAGGAGGAATTAAGGAAGGAAGGTACATGTAATGTTATTATGCAGTAAATGATTTTTATGAAGAAAAATTGTATGTATGTATGTATGTATGTAAACTCTTTATTGTACAAACAGAAAAAAAAAACAAATCAAAAAGAAACAGAAACACAAAAGGTATGTACAAAGGCGAACTTATCCCTTTAAGGGATCTCTTCCAGTTAACCTTTGAGCGATTGGGATATTAATAAAAACAACGGATGGCTAAACGTACAACAATTAAAGATACAGAAGACTAAAATAATAATAGCAAATAAATAAATAATAAATAAATGAATATACTTATATAAATATAAATAAATACATAATTAAATAAATAAATATAAAATATATATATAATATAAGTATGAAAGGTAGAAAGGACATGCAGTCTTAGATCAGGAACAAGAGTCAAGCCAGTACCTCTTAAGCCTAGATCTAAGTGAAGCAACAGATTGTGATTGCCTGATGTCAGTTGGAAGACTATTCCATAAACGAACAGAATGTACCGAGAAGGATTTAGAGTAACATTTGGATTTGTTAGCAGGAAAAGCAAGGAGTAGGTTGGCACTCGAGCGTAAGCGGTTCTGGGAGCCGGTAGCTAAGAAAGAGAACCGTTCGACAAGGTAAGGAGGGGATTGAGGATTGAAAAGGATATTAAATAGCAACGACAGGATATGGACATTTCTACGCGACCTAATGGGCAACCATTTTAGCCGAGTACGGAAATCAGACACATGGTCAAATTTCCGCAAGCCAAATATGTACCGAATGCACACGTTCTGAAGCCGTTCCAGCTAAGCTAATTGTAATTGTGTGTTCAACTTTATTAAAGTATAGATTTGTATTAACTAAGATAGTATAATAAACTAAGAAATAAGATAATATAACAACTCTTCCACCATGGTACAATGAATAAATGAATTATGAATTACAAAAGTGTCCCCTAATTAAAGTCTGTGACCACAAATATACAATATGTAATAGAAAGTTCAATCAAAAAATATTAATTTTATTTTTAATAGGTAGGTAAGTTTGAAGTTAATAATCTATATGTATCCATGCTTGTAAATGCGAAAGTGTGTCTGTCTGTCTGTTACCTCTTCACGCTTAAACCGCTAAACCAATTGAAATGAGATAGTTTAAATCCCAGGGAAGGACATAGAATATTTTTTATTCCGAAATTTTGAAGAGTTCCCGAGGGAAGCACGATAAATGACTTCCACGCGGGCGGAGCCGCGGGCAGAAAGCTAGTAAGTATATAAACTCTTCCGTTACTGACTCACTGACAGACAACGTTCAGCCGAAACTACTGGTCGTAGAAAGCTCAAACTTGGCATGTAGGTTAGGGAGTATAGGGTAGCACTAAGAGAGGACTTCCCGAATTTCCTACGGGAACGGGAAAAACGGGATTTCGCAAATGAAGTTGCGGGCACACACTAGTAGATTATAAAGTTAGTAAAATTATGTAGGCCTATGAACTTACCAATTCGGTTCCGACAGTTTGCCGATATTCGCCAGCCGTATCTCCCATAAACGCGTGCATTTCTTGAAACCATGGCATCGACGGACGGTACACGCCAGCAGCCCCCGCGCCGGAACGCTTCGAACTTTCTATTTTTTTAAGTTCATTATGATAAATAGACCTTAAATTTTTTATTTTGGTTTTTAAGATCTTTAAAGTTAGAGTAGAATCATTCATATTGTTTGACAAGTCGTCGTAAGCATTGTTTCTTGCGATGTTATTTTTATATTGAGGGTTCCAAAGGCATTCATTATTTCTGTATAAAGTAATAAAACGTATGGTTTTCTCGTCACCCCAGCGAGACATTTTGGCAGACGCAGGCACATTCACCTGTTGCAAACAACAGATCGATACTAGCGTGCTTATTAGCAAACGTGTTCACACTTGCTATTACCATTCCCCTCTCTACCCCCGCCTCAGGTAGCACGCTCAAAAATAGCAGGGCGTGCTATCTTTGAGTATGCTACTAAAAAGCATGCTAATTATGAGCACGTCGTAGACACACATGCTAATAGGTAGCATTTGCTCAATAGTAGCATGCTTTCGTGCTAGTAATTAGCATGTGTATCAGTACCATAAGAAAATACCAAATCGCAAAATAATTCAAGTCGGAGATTTCGTAAGAATCAGTAAATATAAAGGATGTTTTGAGAAAGGGTTTAAAACTAATTGGTCTACAGAATTATTTAAGATTACAAAAGTCCAACCCACTAAGCCGACTACATATTTATTAAAAGACGCAAGGTCAAGACCTATTTTAGGAGCATTCTATGGTCAAGAAATCCAGAAAACTGCATATACTGAAGTATATCTTGTTGAAAAAGTTTTTAAAAGCAAAGGAAATAAAGTATATGTAAAATGGTTAGGTCTACCGTGTAGTGAAAACAGCTGGATAGATAAAAGTAATCAATTGTAAATGTAAATGGCGTGTACAAATATAAAAAAATCGTTTCATCTACTCATTAGTATTTGGTTATTTAAGCAAACAAGAGCTTTTTATACAGAATATTGCATATTATTTTAATTAATTTTTTATCGAAAATGAAACGCAGAGAAATAAGTTTCGATAAGCCAATTAAGAAGCAAATGTTACCAGCAAACACTCAGAAAATCGGAGGTGGACTAAAAAAAAGGTTTAATAATATTTTTTCGCACGCTAAAAGACATATTCGTAATCTGAAGCCCAAATGCAAGAAAATGTTAACGGAATTAGCATATGCAGCTGCTCTATATTAATAGCTTCCGAATTGCCTATACAATTACCTCGAGTGATACCTGTACCTAAAACTGGTGGAGTCCTACCATTAATTCCTATTTTTGCCGGCTTATCTGCTGCGGGTGGTTTAACCGGAGGTGTTGCTGGAATTACTGAGGCTGTGCGTCATTATAAATCAGCTAAAAAGCAATTCACAGAGTCAAAAAAACATAACGTCAAAATGGATTCAATGTGTATTGGAGGAAGATTAGATCTTAAACCGTACAAGGATGGTTTAGGAATTTGTTTAAAAAAAAAAACAACCAGAAACTAGGCTACCCGATAGAGCATTAAGTAATATTGATATACCTACTAAAGCACTCAAAAAGTAGTCCTCATTTTCGCGGTGTATATATGAGAGATGAATTACCAGAAGTGCCATGGCCGATAGAATGCGGTGTTATCAATTTGGATACGTCTAAAAATTCTGGTACTCATTGGGTAGCGTATGGAAAACTTAATGATTACATCGAATACTTTGACAGTTACGGTAATTTGAAAGGAATTTATAGCATATGTCGGATCTAATATTCGGTATAATTATAAAAATTTACAAAGAAACCATTTATATCATTGCGGGCATTTATGTTTGAAATTTCTTTAATCATTTTGGAACAATAGATCTAAATAAATAATTAATGATAAATATATCAAACAGTAATTCTCTACAATAAAAATGACACGTTAAATGAGTATTATACATTCCTTTATGAGCAGTGTTCAGGATTGGATGTTAATTTCTTAATACTAATTAACCAATTTAATTAAAAGGTTTACTATCTGTGCCCTAAATTAGGCATGTATGTTTTTAATAAAACCCCTAACAAAATCAAAAAATCCAATATTCAACTGCCGATATTCAAAGAAACAAGACGGTTGAATGCAAGGATTAATATTACCTACTAGAAGCAATAAAAAGTTTCTCATTTTTCTTGGTTTCAAATTATTAAAATAAAATGCTGCAAATTACCGATCCAACTCTATCGAAAGCTATGAAATCCACAGTTACAATCCCTACAGTCACAGCTTTAAGGAAAACGATGAAATCAGAATACCTATTCATCAGCAAGATGTTTACGTACTACCATCTGCAAGCTCCATATTCATCGAAGGCCATGCGACGGTGTCCGGGTTAGATGCAGCGGGGAAAGTAATATCGAAGGATATTAGTTTTACAAATAATCCAATAATGTTTTTATTTCAAGATATAAGATACGAACTGAATGGTGTTGAAATAGATCGCATTAAAAATGCTGGAATTACAACAACAATAAAATCTTATATATCTCTTTGATTATTTACTCTCTAGATAGAACTTTGATGACATGAATGCGTCGAAATTTTTATCAGCTAACTGTTAGCCTATAAGTAGCTTTCCGCTCCTTAGTGTCAATTGTGTTGTCAAGGGATACGGTCGTGTTACATGTTAGAATTTATTTCGCTAAAAAAGCACTAAAATGACGAGTTGCGTTATTAAAGTGTGTCGAAATTACAAAGGACGTATTAAATCAACCAGCAAAGTCACCTACCACCCATAAATAATTCAGAATTCATAGTATTTCTTTCAAAAATCAATCAGTTAAATATGTTTAATTATTACAATTCCCTCTTGGCATTATTGTTGGTATTGCCAGTTTTGAAATACGAAATTCCCTAGGGGTGTGAGTATCGAAGTATGGAAGTTAAGTTTGGATATGTTCACTTAATAATAGAAAAGTGCCAAGTGAAAGTCGTGAATAGTGGAAATTGATAAAAACATATTTTGACTTACAAACTGGAATGACATGGGGTCAGCTGGCCTATTGCCTAACGCACTCGCAATCGCACGGCATATTTAGCAAAACATTAATGAAAAGTCTTAATTTAGAACGTAATAGTTTTGTTTCACAAATACAACTTTTTTTAAAAATACTGGATAAGGGCCGAATCTTAAGTACCCGAAACCGACGTGCATGCATGACTCGATGTGTGAATGTGGAAGAAGTGAAAGAGATTTGTCAGGATCGTAGCATGTCGGAAGAAGTGGTGCCTACCCCTCTGGGAAACAGGCACGAATTAATGTATGTATGTATTTTTTTTAACACTTAATTAATGACGTCTTATCTGTTATTTTTTTTATAAAAAACAAATAACTTAAAACATTTTATTCGGGCAAAAAAATAACTTTTTCAAAATGTCTTACTTTTATTTTGTTAAGCAAATTTTGCCGGTGAGTTTATTTTGTCAATCGAAAACATTAAAGGCAACCATTCCAATTTGAATTGATATCTTTTTAGTTTTTCAAACACCTCACAACAACTAAACCTTAACATGATCAATTTTTCCAGTAAAATGGGAAATATGTCTTTAGCTGGCATCCCTATGTACGCCCACAGAGATAAATAGAATGACGTTTTGCGAGTGTCAGACAAAGCAGTCACGTACACAAGCATAAAAAACTGGCCTGTTTCTGTCGTAGTGATTACAGGGCCACACTCTATCTAGAGAGTAAATAATCAAAGGACCTACATTATATACCTACCCACTTTTAGAGTTAAATAACCGACCATTTTTCATTAACCAACCGCCGAAAAATAAAATGATTGTGAGTAATTTTTTTAAGTGATCGATCGTAATAACCGCCCTAATATTAAATAACAACCTATAGAAATAATACGCCTTGAATAAGTCTTAAAAATGGCGGAAAAATTGTTAAAATCTGGATATTTCAACGCTGTCAACGTCAATCTGACACCGCTTATCTTATTTTATCTTATCTTACAGATGGGCCCTTTGGGATACACTTCGACCCTTTAGGATCTTTTGTGCAATTACCCTCTTACACACTCAGCTGTTCGAATGTGCAGGTTTCCTCACGATGTTTTTCCGTCACCGTAAGAGCGTCGGGTAATGCACTTAAGTTAGAAAAACTCATTGGTAAATGGCGAACTCGGCACCTTACGATCACGAGTCGATTCCCTAAGCCACTAGGCCACCGACGCTCTTAATCTGACACCGGTACTCTTGACATAATTATAACAAAACAGAATGAACAAAGCCTGTCCCATGTTGTCACACTGGGTGGCAGAAGCAATAGGAGAAATAAATTATTCAATTGTACAATTTTGTCGCATAATTACTAACAATCTACGAAACGCCATGATCCTGAAAAAAAATGCATTAATTCAAAAAAGTATGCAGTATTAGGGTTTGTTTATTCAGTTCTGTTTTTAAGGTTGCGTACCAAAATGGTAAATAAGGAACCCTTATAGTGAGACTTCGTTGTCTGTCTGTCTGTCTGTCTGTATGTCACAGCAGGTTTTCTCAGCAACTACAAAATGTTATCAACTTGAAATTTGGCATAGTTGTACAACTTACTTGCCCGCATCTGTTTTTAGTAAAAAGAATACGAAAATAATTTTATAAATAATAGAAAATGGGTCTAGAATGGGAGGTTGAAAAATGAAAGTAATTTGATAATAGCAAATGGGGTTTCATATGAAAGGTCTTAATATGCATATTTCAAACCAATTTTTTGGTTCATTTTCTGTCATGTAACTTTAAGATTTACAGGCAAAAATGGACGAAAAAAGCCTCATGTATAGAAAATTAATTACATTTTATGGGAAAAATAAAATGAAGTGTTTATTGTTTACAGTTTTTGAGAAATAACAAAAAAACTTAGAAAATGTGTGTTAAAATTTAGGCTAGTCAAAATGGACCTTATTGCATTGAAAATAAAGTTCATGACAAAATTAGTATTTTCTTTTGCGGTTACCAAGCATATTATCTTAAATACGGAAAACTCGGTGCGCGAGTCGGACTCGCACTTGACCGTTTTTTTTGCCTTACCACTGTCGAAATGGGAACATAGTTAGATCGGTTATCTTGACTAATTCCATGTAGCAAACTTTCCATTCGCATTTTTCCCCATTTTTTTTTTCTCCAATCGCATTGTTTTGCGAAAATTGCGAATTTTCCATTTTGGATTTTCCCCACTTACGTGTTTTCTCAATTAAAAATCAGTGTCACTGAGTCGATGGAACTATTTCTGGGTGCTATGGCCCTTTGGGCCTCCTGGAAAACTAACATAACTTAAACCTATCTACCTATTTCGACTTAATTACAATGGGAAATTTTGTGAGTGTGGAAAATCCTAAATGGAAAATATGCGATTGTTAAAAATGACTTGAAAGTTTGCTACGCGGAATTAATCAGATTGAGAAACCAATCTAACTATCCAACGAAATATTTTTTTTATTTCATAATGTGATTGATAATTGATAAACACGTAACACCCAAAAAAAATTTGGTATTTGTGACATATGTTATAGATGGACATGATGAAATTGTAAGGTTTCTCTTTTTACTATAATCAAAATTGTAAAACCCAAGAGTAACAGGAGTTTGGTTGTTCAAATTTGTATTCGAACTGTCGATATAACGCAATTAATACAATGATTTTAAACAACAATTTGACACCGTTAGTTTCAATCATAACGTCGCTTCTATTGTAACGTTAATCTATGATCGCGTGTTTTTTGTCTTGATCGCTCCCATTATGGGAGGAATATGGCTGTCCCTTTCCTTGACGTCACATCATCATTGTGTCACATTTGTTACAACAACAAACTGGAATAATTTGTTTTGCTTCTTTATAACATTTTGTACAATGAATTTTTAAAAATCCTTTAATACAGTTTGTATGTAATAAAAGGAGAATAAAATGTTGATATTTATAAACACGTAAAGTAATCGACAGCCCTCGAACAGGGTTTAAAAGAAATACTTATATTTGGCATAATTTGATAATTTCTTAGTTGTTTTAACTTTACTCGAGAAAACGTGAAAAAGTTATAGTTTAATTTGTTACCAAGAGGTGACGAGTTGAGTTATACAAAGTTTCGAGTGACCAGCTCAATCCGGTAACTTTTTTCCATACTAACTTTGACCCCTCTTTTCCCCCCCTTAAATTATCATATCTTATTTTTTTATTATATATAAACCTGGGCCCTGTTTTATACACTACAAGTTACAATTTTACAGGCGTTTATTGGCAACACTTGTTCTGTTTTTTACAATTTGCGTTTTATAAAGTACTATGTTACAATTTTACAAGCTACAGGTACAGGCGCCTGTAATCGGATCATAGACAAAAACGTGGACCTTTTATAGTTTTAAATTCATAATCGAACAGGCGTTTTATAAAAATATTGTAAAATACAACTGTAGGTTGGTACAATTGTAACGAAAACTTACGTACGTCGTGAGACTGGTAGATTCAATTACAAGTTACAAGTGTAATTAACTCTAAAGAATGATTCGTTTATTGAGGAACTCGTCTGACTCGGACTCGGAGGAAGAGACCCCACAGCGGCGACATAGGGTGTTTCGACCGAGGATAAACATGGAATTTGAAATACCTTTCCAATACAATGAAAGGTTCAGAATGAACTCAACGCAAATGGAGTAGGTACATTCTGCAAGAGATTGGGAGTTCATTAGAATCGTCGAGTAATCGAAACCATCCGTTGAGCTCAAAGGTCCAACTTTGTGTAGCCATGCACTGACTGGGAACTGGCTGCCAATATCATGCAGTCGGCGACATGCATGGAGTTTCCAAATCGAGCGTCTGCAAGGCAGTGCACGGTGTAGTTCGGGCAGTAAACAAGAAACTCTTCAACAAAGTTGTTGCCAGGCCGGAAAAAATAAACGAGGTAGGTTGAGATTAGATTGTTTAAATAAATCTGTCAAAAGTTTGAGAAAGATGTGAGTACCTAGAAGACCTTGCCAATACGAGATGTTATACTTCATATTATGTATGTCGGTTATTATAAATACTTAACTGAAATTGAACAAACACCTACTTAGTTTTGTTCATATAAATTACTAAGAAAAGTTAGTTCATATTTTAAATGATAACTGTACCAATTTGTTTCATTACCTACAGGTAATATCGCAATACCATCCCATTGCAGGAATGCCTCTGGTTATAGAAAGCGTGGATGGCACTTTAATACAGATTGATGCACCAACATACAGAGAAGACCAATATGTGGATCGCCATGGGAAACACTCTATTAATTGCATGGCGGTTTGTGGTCCAAGCGGTAAATTTTATTATGTAAGTGCCCGCTGGCCTGGCAGTGTTCATGATGCCAGGGTTTTAAAAAACTCATCTTTATATAGAAAAATGGAAAGTGGATGGAGACCAGTTCCAAATTGTGTAATACTGGGAGACTGAGGCTACCCATTATTACACTGGTTGTTGACGCCGACTGGAGTAGACATTGATCAGGTTGAAGTGAGGCGTTATAATAAGGCCCACAAGTCGACTAGGAGAATTATAGAAAATGGCTTTGGCATTTTAAAGGAAAAGTTTCCATGTTTAAATTATTTACGGGTTACATTTGCCTGTGAGATATTTAAATGTTGCACTTCATTGTGCAACATCTCCCGCACACGTGAAGACGATGAAGCAATCTTGCAAGAGTTTGATGCCGATCAAGCAGAAGTTGAGAACTTACAAGAAAGGACTCCGCAAGGTCAAAGCAGATTAAGGGAGATGATACAATATTTTAGAAATTAAAATTGTTTATTATAGTAAATCATTTTACTTATACATATTTTTTTTTTATTTCTCACTTTTAAACTAGTTATACTTACAAGCTATGACAAGACTTGTATTAACCCTTTATCAGGTACCGTATTGAACGTCTTGTACAAAATGTATTAAAAAAAAGTTTGATATGTCACATGGTAAACAATATACTATGATATTGTATACCATAGTCCGGTTTCAACTCCAAATCTCCTACAAAACATAATTAATCCCTGAAAATATAATTTCATGATCTTCATTCACTTCATTACTTACCTGACACCACAAGACAATTAACCGGGCTATGGGCAAAATAGTTCCCACATAGTCAAACTAAGTAGACAATGGGATAAATTTAAATTCAAATTGTTTATTGTGTATCACATACATAGTGTCATCCCACATCCTAATTCTGGTCATATTACAATAATGCATGAATATTTAGCAGCAGCAGCGGATTACATTACCTTAGAACTCTTATCAAAATATCAAAAAATTGTCCGACCTATCTGATTTTATTTTTGCTGAAATTAAGTAGTGTTCGGATTTTGCACAGGCATTATAGATATAATGTCTGTGGGATTTTGTCACAAATCACTTAAATTACTGGTCAAGTGAATTCAAATGGCTGCCAAAGATATATTATTGGATTTAGCTGTGTGTTGTGAATGAAGATCATGAAAATGTTATTTTCAAGGATTGATATAATGTTTTGTAGGAGAGTTGGAGTTGAAACCGGACTATGGTATACAACATACTATGAGGGTGGGAGACGTATATCCCTTAACCTGGTAAAGGGTTAAGATAGACCCTACTCTAAACATTAATCAACAAATAAAATGCATATGCAAGAGTTAACACGTGAATTAAGTTGCATTTTGCATAGCATAGAAAACATTATGTGGTTACGAAAAGTTACGGCATACCGCGGCGTTCAAAACGTTAACTAAAATACTAAAAAATAGTAACATTATCACTATTTATCACAAAATCACATAATTAACAACAATTATAAATCAAATACAACAAATATAGAATTTAATTTAATAGTGTACTAAAAAGTAATAATAATCTACATACTAAAAAAACAAAGTTGGTTTTCATATACTATTGTTACACAATCACAGAATCAGTCTTTAATTATTTTAATCATATGGCTATACACCGTAGAAGTGTCCCTGTACTGGTAGCTCATCACATTCATTACATACATAGTCACGAGATTAAATTTGGTACCCACCTCAGGTCAAAAGTCAATCTGAAATTCTACAACAATAAGGTTGAGTTTCCTAAAAGTTACAAATAACTTGACATCTCTAATGACATTGACGACTTCAAGCATATTTTTCTTGAAAAGGGCCCCAAATTAATCACATTTATGCGAGAAAATGTAACAGAGATGAAGATAAAGATAAAAAAGATAAAAGACATTTATTTAGTAAGTAGGCCGCACGGGCACTTTTACACGTCAGGAGTCTACCAGCGCTTCCCAAGAGGAGACCACTGCCGAGAAGAAACGCCGCAAGAAACTCAGCAGTCAGTCATGTTGGAGATCCGTGGATTGAAGTGGTCGTGGCCCGTTTGCAGCAAGGGAGAGGAATTAAACTTCCAGCATTTTCTTATTGTCTTTATTGCTGTATTAATTAGACATATAATTGTCAACACACCGTTAAAAACATTTAACACCAATTACAATTACGTATATTAAAAACAAAATTAATTTTATGAGTAATTATGTGTTTAAAATAACATTTTTATTCAATTACTTAAAATAGATGGTTAATATCCATCGATTTGTTATTTGGTTACCATGGTTACGTTCAATATGGATATCAACAAAATGGCGTTTCGTTTAGCATTCCAACTTGTTTATGATAATTTGATAGAACTGTTTTTAGTATCTATTAAAATTCGCATGAAATTTGTTAACATTTATCAATAAAATTCACAAACTATTAACGCGCATCGGAATAGTGAAAATGTCTTTGATGACAAGTAATTTGTTAGCAGAAAAATCGAGTAAAGTATACGAGAAAAGTTAGCGATTGTTTATTTTTATCATTATCATTTTAAGCTTGTAGAAAAAGTTATGTATGCAACGGTTCATAATTAGCTCTTAAGGTACTCGTGCCTGTAATTAGAGCGCTCGCAAGCTCGCGCTCTAACTTCGGCTCTCGTACCTTAAGAGGCTTCATTATGTACCAGTTACATAAATAACTATTATGTGACTGTTGCATAATAAGTTTCATAATAGCATCTCACGAGTATTTTCATGCTTATTATGTACAGTTACATACACTGCTTTATCTACACACGTATCATCAAAGCTCTCTATGATGTGTTCAGAAATCGCATGTAATGAATGACCGGCATTGCAGCATTGATTAGAGCTATTAGTAAAATAATACAAAAAATAAATGGGATAACAGAGACAATTATTTATTGTAATAATTATTATTTACTTACAGTTTTAATTGTGCGGTGGTTGAATTCCACTTTTCCAGTTTTGACAGTAGAATCATGTTCTTGGGTTTTGACGGCAACAACATATTTTCGACGCTCTTTGCTTTATCCCTGATATCAGGTGGCGTCTCCGAAATATCGTGATCATGATCACTATCTTGATCACTCATTTTAAGTAGTCGTACAATACAATAATTATTTACGAACAAAACAACACAACAAACTTATTTTTCCGACAAAATAAGCGTCAAATGTGGCGGCAAATCGAAATTTGACACGTTGTTTTTTTTTTAATTCAGAGACAACTAGATTGAGCGTCAACTATCAAATCGTTCGATATCAAGTAACGTGCGAGATATGTCAAAGTTGTGTGAAATTGACATTTCATTTTCAATAAAATGTCATCTCGACTGATTTAGAATAGAGGTCTAATCAAAAATGCTTTGTTTTTCAGAGATGTTTGAAATTTGAATGTCTTAAGAACATCGAAATTGATGTTCTTATGAATTCATAAGATAACTGCCGCACATAAAAAAATTGCTCTAACAACAGAGTTGATTATTATGCTGGTCATAATTTGCGGTTTCTGAACGCATCATAGAGGGTTTATGATATGAGTGTAGATAAACACTTTTATAACCTCAAAATGCTTCATTTCCGCCTAAAATAATTTCGTCATAAAACAACTATCCATGATGTAAAATCAGGAAAATAGTGTGTAAAATATAATCTCTAGTAAAGTTGCTTTATTCAGCAGAAAACGGCCGTATTAGCAAAAAATGGTGCATTTGAGGTTATAAAATTGTTTACTAAATAAGACAAGTCAGTTGGAATGGACCATAATATGTATGTTTATCCGCCATTATCTCGCGTTTGGCTGAACCGATTTTGATGCGATTTTCAGAAAAGTATTTGTTACACTTAGGAGATGGTTTTAGTAATTTGATCGACTTATTAAAAATCTTTTTGGTTTGATAGAGTATACTTTCGCGGTGGTCCCAGTTTAGGCATTGTTGTTTAATAGATTAAGTTAAAAAACTTCACTACTTACTGCAAAAAAATGGAGGAAATAATGGAAAGTCATGATTTCCTAGAAATAAAGGCCGAGCCACACCGCTTGCGTGACGTGCATGTGCGCGTTCGCTTTCCACTGCGTTGTATAGTATGAATTCTCATAACATGTCACTATACAACGCAGTGGAAAGCGAACGAGTATTAACCTAGATGACGTTATCCAATTCAATTTCAATTTAAATGTGGAGCTCAATATTACATAAAAGATCATCCTGGCCTGGGAGGATATTTAACTATAAAATTACTTAAAACACTTAACTGCGATAAACGAGTTCTACGCGGACGAAGTCGCGGGCAAAAGCTAGTCTTAAATATGTATTCAAACTCTCGATATTACGCGTTAATACAATGTTTTTAAGCAACAATTTGACACCGTTAGTTTCAATCACAACGTCGCTTCTATTGTAAAGTTGATCTATGATCTCGTGCTTTTTGTCTTGATCGCTCCCGTTATGGAAGGAATATGGCTGTGCCTTTCCTTGATGTCACATCATCATGGCGTCACATTTGTTACAACAACAAACTGGAAAAAAAAAATTGGCCTCTTTATAACATTTTGTACAATGAATTTTTAAAAATCCTTGAATTTAGTTTGTACTTAATAAACGGAGAATAAAATGTAATCGAAAGCCCACGAATAGGGTTTGAAAGAAATACTTACAATTGGCCTAAATAATTTGATAATTTCTTAGGTGTTTTAACTTTAATCGAGAAATCCTGAAATAGGTATAGTTTAATTTATTACGAAGAGTAATTATACAAAGTTTCAAGTAACCAGCTCAATCCGGTAACTTTTTTCCATACTAACTTTGGCCCTTCTTTCCCCCCCCTTAAATTATCATATCTTATTTTTTTATTATATAATAAACCTGGTTACCGTTTGTTGAAACGTTTTAGTGAAAACCGCATCAACGTTGGTTCAGTGGTTTTCAATTGATGCGAGGAGAAACAAAATTAAACAGACAAAAAGACAAACAGACACCAACTCCAAAAATTGTAGAAACGTGTTCTGCTGCTCATTTTGAGGGTCCCTATAGTATATTTGAGTAAATATATCGAATGTACAGATTTTTCCCTTCTACAACTTTAATATATATGTATAGATATAGATAGATATAGATAAACAGATAGAAGATAAACATTTTATGTTATTGATCAACAAATACAAATATAGTACATCAATATCCTAGGTAAATGTGAAAGTTTAGATGTTTGTTCCTCAATCATGCAAAAAGAGCTAAACGAATTTGGATGAAATTTGGCATACAGAGGACACACAGTTATCATTTCGAAAAATGCAGAATTCCCGAAGAATCAATATGTGACGTTCCGTGAGCAAAGGTACCTTATGGCGGTTTTAGAAAAAGTGCCTTATGGCCGTTTTAAGTCTAAGCATGCCGAAAATTGTACATACTTTGCCCAAGTCCCCAACTGCCAGTATCTCAAGATAATGATCACCCTTAGAAAGTCTTCCCGAAGTGCTACCTACTCAGCCTCAGCCTAAGCCTAGTTCCATTCCAGTGGTATTCAGCCTTTGGCGATGATAAAACGCAAAAGCCTACATTTACATATTTATTGTGGTGAAGTGGGTCACAGAAACCAAGTTCGCGACGGTGTCTATTTCTGTAAAAAAAGCGTATAGACCAAGCAAAATCTAATATGCAAAATTCTCGTGTCACAGTGTTTGTAACAAAACTCCTCCGTCACGGCTTCACCGATTCTTATGAAATTTTGTGTATATATTCAGTAGGTCTGAGAATAGGTCGTAAAGTATATTTCATAAGGTTTGTATGAAAAAAATGAGCGCGGACAGCTAGTAAATCTATAAAAATATGTAACTCTGTCATAAGGCACCTTTACCTTACATAAAACAAATTTCTGTTTTTAAAGTAGATTACAAAAAAGAAGATAAATATAAAGATATATTTATTGTTAATACTGTGTCCAATCGGTGTTATATATAATGCATCAGACTCAACAGTTTGCCCATTTCGGACATACAATAATATATAAAGTTAATGTGCGTGACACACCTGTGCTGGTTCGGTGTGAAAGAAAAAGGCCCTTTTCTATGTGGTGGTAATTGGGGCAGGCAGGCTTGAGAGGCAGGGATTCTTCTTAGGCTTATGCTTGGTCGAGCTCCGTCGGTTGAATGCGAATGTACTCGTTGGTCGTCTCAATCCCGCCATCCATGAGGGGGATGAGGAACCGGTGACGGGCCTTTCGGCCCTCTTCCTGAGTGTTCTTCGCCGACCGTTAAAACGGAGGCGCAGGCTGCGGGGATATGGGGGAGGGAAGGGATTTTGGGTAGGGGGGAAAGGGAGGCGTCAAAATGTGGGTTACACTGCTCGCGAGATCGAGCCAGCCAGGTGAGACCCCGTTGGGGGAGGCCCGGCTAGCGACCTACGAGCTGAGCAGCGTCTTCACGGGTTCTGTGTTATGTCGACGTCGTCGCCGTGTCGAGGTCTCGGGGATAGGCCTTGCCGTCGGGGGGCCGCGCGTGCTGAGGCGCGATATCCCTCAGATGGGGGAATCGCGACGCGTCTGCTCGCGCGAACATCGACGTGGCAAGGCGTCCGACGAAGTCGTCCAGGCTCTCGACCTTAAGGTCCCTCTGGATCGTGTCGTTCTTCACGTAGCGGGGGGCATTCGTCACGGTCCGCATGCACATGTTTTGTTGGAATGCCAACTTCTTTTTGTGCGATGAGGCCAGGACCACGCGGGTGCGGCATACGTGAGGCGGGGTCTGATATAAGACTTATAGACCCCGAGCTTCACACGCAGAGGGAGGCTGGATTGGAGCACTGGACGCAGCAACATTCGTGCTGTTCTTGCTGAGGCGACGACGGTTTTCACGTGTGGACCCATGGTCAATCTTTTGTCTATCGTGATCCCTAGGTATTTAACTACCGGGGACCACGAGATGTCTTGTCCGTGGAGGGTGAGCGGTGGGAGACATCGGATGGTCTTACTCACGAGAATCGCTTGAGTCTTGGTGACGTTCACGGTCAGCCTCCACCTGGCTAGCCAAGAGGGCAAGGCGTCGAGTTGGCGCTGTAGCTTGACGGCGGCAAATTTAGCCTTGTAAGAGGAGGCGTAGAATGCCGCGTCATCAGCGTACAGAGCCAGGTGGGATCCATCAACGACCGGTATGTCATCGGTGTAAAGGTCGTAACATACCGGGGATAGGCAGCTGCCTTGAGGGACTCCGGCTGCTATGGGGCGACTCTCGGATGTAGCGTCTTCCACCACCACTCTGAAGGTGCGGTCCGTCAAAAATGACTGGACCACCTTCGTCAGTCTGCGGGGGGGCCGAGGCTTGGGACATCTTGTAGACCAGGCCTGAGTGCCAGACCCGGTCGAAGGCTTTCTCCATGTCCAAGAGAACTGCGGCCGTGTGCTCGCGTTTGTTCGCGGCGACCGCCATGAAGAGCAGAACTCTGGACAACTGGAGCGTGGTGCTATGTTCCGCTCGGAACCCGAATTGTTCTTGACGGGGCGTAATGTGAGGGACCAATTTGGTGAGCAGCAGTTTTTCAAGCACCTTCGAGATGTATGGTAACAAGGTGATAGGCCGATAGCTCTCGGGCTTCAGTATGTTCTTGCCCGGTTTCGGCAGCATGATCACGTGGCCCGCCTTCCAGTTTAGCGGGAAGTGGCCGGTGCGGAGGATGCCATTGAAGAGGTGCGTTACCGCCGCGATAGCGCGCTGCGGTAAGTGGCGAAGGGTGGCATTGGTGATACCATCCGCTCCGGGGGCCTTTCTGGGCTTTGTCCTTGCGATCATGCGCTTGACTTTGCCAGGGGAGAAGAACATGGGGTCTTCGTTGGGAGCTATCGGGGAGGTGAAGTAGGTTCGAAGGTGCTCTTCAACTGCCGCGATGTGGTCTGCCTCGTCGGATGGGTTCGGCTGGAACTGTCGCTCCAGGCACTCTGCGAAAATTTCCGCTCGGTCCTCGGCCCGGTACCTAGGGGTACCGTCCGCGTGGAGTAGTGGTCGAACAGGAGTGGGGGCTCCGCTAAGTCGGCGGCATAGGCGATGGATGGAGTTCCAATCGTCCGCCGCATCTGTTAGCATTCCTTCCCACGTCACTGCTCTGTGGTCCTCCAGAGCTGCCTTGACCCTAGATGTCATGGCGTTTAGCTGGGTCTTCAGCCTCGGACAACGGGTTTCTTGCCAACGCTTTCGGAGGCGCCTTTTGTCCCCTATCATCTTGGCGATGTGCGTTGGCAGTGGAGGCAGCTTGTTGGTGTGTCGTCTAGGTGATGACGACGCGGACAGAGCTTCTCGGATGCGACTGGTTAGGTCCATCGAGAATCTGTCGATGTCCGCGGCGTCAGAGAGCGTCCGATGTGGAACGTGGGCATCCATGCGCCTCGAGAACTCCTCCCAATCTATGGTGGGTCTGGGAGTCCTCGGGGAGACAACTGCGGGTGCCGTAGTCAGGACGAGGAGCACCGGTTGGTGGTCGGACTGGATATCGTCGTCCAGGGTCTCTTGTCGGAGCTGGCCTTGGAGTCCACGGTGCACGGCGATGTCTAGGACGTCCGGAGTGTGCGCAATGTTGTAGGGATAATGCGTCGGCATCTCCGGGCCGTCGACGTGATAGCCGTGGATCTCGGCGTCGTTGAGGAGTCGGCGTCCGTCATTGTTGGAGATGTTGGAATTCCATGCCGGATCCTTGCAGTTCCAGTCGCCAGCCGCTATGGTAGGCAGCGGCGAGTCTAGCAAGGTCCTGACCTCAGCTAGGTCAAGCCAAGATTGTGGGGGCTTGTATACGGCATAGACTCGCATGGGGGCGGCGGCAACATTGATCTCCACACCTAGGGCTTGTAAAGAGCCCAGGTGGATCTGCGGCAGCGGTTGGTGGACGACTCCTCTTCTGACAAGTATGGCCAGTCCTCGAAAGGCCTTGCCTCCTTGCTCGTCCTGACGATATGTGTCGTAATACGGCACCTTTAGTGGGATGGATGGTGTCAGCATGGTCTCCGAGATCAGGGCTATGTGGATCTCCTGTTCTCGGAGAAGTGCAGCCAGTAGCGGGATTTTTTTCTGCAAGCCCGCGGCGTTCCAGTGGACGATCTTCAGGGACGTGAGTTCTGGATAATTTTTTCCATCCCTCTGCGGGCTAACGCGTCCGCGTTCGAGTGCGTGGCTTCCAGAGCCAACACAACCTCCTGCAGTGCCTGCATCGCCGTCATCACCACGTTAATATACTCGGCGGCTGTGTAGTGAGCGGCAGTTCTCGGGCTTGGTCCCTGGGTCGGGGCAATAAAAGCCTGAGTTGCTGCTGCCGTGGTGGCTGCTGCTAGAACCGGGGCTGGTTTTACCGGTTTGGTGGTGGGTGCAGTGGTGGGGGTGGCGGCTGTAACAGCCGTGTTCTCACCGTCCTGGGGGGGTCTTGGTCCCCGTTTTCTACCGCCGCGTCTCTTCCCGCGGCGGGGGGGAGGCATTGTTGGATCGTTCGCAGGGGCCATGAGGGTGGCGCTCTCCTGCGCTGCCTCGACGACCTGCATGCGGGCCCCATGTTGGTGCCCTGCCTGGGCTTTGGGGGGTGGACAGTCTTCTTCGCCTTACGGTTCTCTCTGAGGAGAACCGGGCAAGAAGCACTGTTTGCTGTGTGCGAACCGCTGCAGTTAGCGCACGTTGGTGGCTCCTCTCTGGGCCAGTCGCATGCTCCGGCAGCATGTGGGCCGCCACAGCACACACAAGCTATGGGGCGGTGGCAGTTGTGGGAGGAGTGGGCGAACTTCTGGCAACGGTGGCACTGCGCCTGGCCACGTTTGCCCCTCCATGGCTCGATCGTCACCCCCGGCATGCAGAGGACTTCTGTGACCCTGTAGAGTCCTGCGGCAGTTTCGAGATCTTTCTTCACCTGGGCGTAAAAAATACACCCAGGTTTGCCTTGACGGGCCCTGATGGGTCTGACGTATTCCACGTCAAACCCCTGGTTCGTCAGGTCCTCCAGGATCTCTTCAGGTTGGGTATCAACGGGTAGGCCTCTAATGGCCACCTTCAGGCTGCGCTCGCTGGGCAGGGAGTAGCAGTGCCACTCGACACCGGGGACCTCCTTCTCCAGGTCGGTGAGGTACCGCTGCACCTCCCTGAATTCTTGCTCCCCCGCTGGTGAGAAGCGCACTCCGTTTCCGAAGGGGCGGGCGTTTGGGGCGTGTCCCAGAAGCGCCTTGAGTGCCCGGAAGTGGGTGCCCCAGTTGGGAATTCGCTCGACCACGATCGGCGGGTATCTAATCTTCTTGGGGGGGGGGGGGCTGTGTTGGTCCCGCACCCCCTTGTCCACCGGTTGCGGAGGGAGACGGTGGGGAGGCAGCCGCGTCGGCGAAGGACAGCCGTAGCGGTGCCGGAGGCGGAGGCGTGTGCAGCTGTGGTGGTTGCTGCGGTTTGCGGGGGGCAGGAGGTGGCGATGATGATGGCCCTGCGGAGTCCATCGGGGACAAATCCAGCCGAGGCAGGGAGTGTGGAGGCTGCGACGCTTGCGGCGGCGACCCAGCAGCCCGTTTTTGCTGGGGGGAGCTGAAGGGCGGCGGCGAGAATCGCACCGCGGGTCCCGGCTGTGCAGCGGGTGGTGGGGCGCTCATGCGCGGAGGCGCTATAGGCGGCCTTGAGCGGGTCATATACGCGGCTATGCACGGGGGGGGGGCGGTCGCGATCGCGGTCGCGGACGCGCTCGCGGGCGCGGTGGGGTTTTCGGTCCCATTCGCGGCACGCGCGGGTGCGCGGGATGGCGCGGACGCAGGCGCGGGGGCCTTGCGGGGCGCTGAGGTGTCAAGCCTGGCGGGCGGCGACACCACGAGCGGACGCGCCTTAGTTGGGCGCTGCTCGCGGGGTTGCGGGGCAATTAAAATTGCGGAGCGCGGTTTATTTGCTGCGCGCAGGGCGGGTGGAGTGCCTTGCGCGAGCCGCTCACTAAGGGCCACCTGTGTGCCCGAGGAGTTTGCGAACTCCGGGGCAGTAGGGGCCGTGGTTGGTGGTGGCTGATGCCTGGGGCCTTCTTGCTTCGGCCTCCACACCACGACGTTCTCCAGAATATTTACTAGAGGGCCGTGGGGGCCGAAGAGTTCCTCGCCGGCTCCCTCTTCTGTCGGGGTGCCGGCAGGGGGGGGCGTCATGGGGTGGTCTTCGCCGAAGGCGCGCACGAGGTTGAGGGCGCGCAGTACATGGGCGCGGGTCGCGGCGGCGGCGGCGTCATTCCTCCTCTGGGTGTTCTCAAACACCCTCGGGCGGGTGCGCCTGCGCGCCGTGGGGTCTTGCCGGTTATCCCTCAGGGGCATATCCGGAGATGGCGGTTTCCTCGGCAATAGCCCTAACAAGGGCTTTTTCCTTTCACCCCCACCTTTGCGGATTCGCAAAAAAGCGGGGGACACAAACAACTTTTGGGGGGGGGATATAAGTGCGGACTGCTTATTCCTCCCTCGCCAAAGTTGTTGTGGAAGAGTTTGTGGTGATGGAGATAACAAGGGCAGTGACTCACGCGACCGGTCACGCCGCGGCCTTTTCCACTCCCCCCGTCTTCCCCCGCCCCAAGGTTCCACCCGCAAGCGAGTGACCGGGACTAGGTACTGGGAGGAAAGTTTTCGGTCGTCGGCGCGGAAATTTCCGTTGTTGACTCCGGTCCGAGCGCGTCACGCTGTGACGTGGGCAAGCCAGATGTTGTTGACTTGATTTGTTTGAATTGATTTGTTTTTTCTTGTCCGCAAAAACAACACGTCCCACTAGCCACTGCGGCCTATCCGCGAATGTACGGCCCGAGGGCGGCCATTTTATATTATTTTTGACGTCTCCCCACTCTCTCAACCTTCCCCACCCCGTAAACTTTATTACGCAAAATAACATTCATAAAACTATTACAATTTGTCTCATTTACATACTCTTTGATAACTTACTTAACATTACATATAATTAACCATCATATGTTAAACACACGCCACCCGTCTCACGACTGCGCGCGGTTTTTGGGGTCGGGTAAATTTATGCGCCTCGTCCCCCACTTCCGCGGTATAAATACTCGCCTGTCTCCCCGCGGGCCCACATGCAGTGACCCGAGGTGCACGTTGAAATTTCAATTAAAATCAATTCGTGAAATCAAATAGCCGACCATCTGGCTGCCACCTCTGACGTAGGGACGTGTTGTTTTGCGGAACTGCGGAAAAACACAGGTGACTCACCAACATCTGGCTCCCCTACGTCACACGCTCGGACCGATCAACAGTGGAATTTCCCCGCCGCCGGCCGGTAACTTTCCTTCCAGTACCTAGTCTCGGCCTCTCGCTTGCGGGGGGAGCCTTGGGACGGGGGAAAAGGGAGGGGAGTGGTGAGGCCGCGGTGCGTTATGGTCGCGTGAGTCACTGCCCCATCTTATGTCATCCTTTGTATAATTTGGGTGGGTAGATTATTTTTTTCCGCAATAACATCTACCCCCCAAATTTGCATCGTGTCTCTCCCACCTTGTGCGAGTCCGCAAAGGTGGGGTAATTTGTAAAAGCCCTTTTTAGGGCTACCCCCAACATGCAGCCTGGATCCCGGAGTGATCCAACGGCGCGTAGGCAAACGCGCCCGCGGATCTTCCGCAACACCCGACGGATGCCGATCTCTACTGAGGACCGCACCCATGTCGTGCGCGCGATCAACCTGCTGCGAGCGGCCGGTCAGGCAAACAAGGCCGAACACCCCGCCACCGGACGGCCAAGCTATCGCCGAGCTGGCCGTGCAGATGGCTGCCGGCATGCCGCCTCAGCGCGACCCCCGCCTTGACCCAGGACGACCCCGGCGGACCCGGTCCCCGAGCCACTCCTGCGACCTGGAGTTCGCCAACTCCCCGGGCACTCAGCTCACGCTGAGCGAGATGCTCGCGGACGGCGAAACTGCTCCGCCTGTGCTGCGTGCCGCGTTCGCGCGGATCACCGCCGCTCGCGCCGCAGCCACTGCTGCTGCCGCCGCCGCCCCAACACCGGCCCCCTCTGCCTCCCAACCGCGAGAGCAGCGCCCACAGACGGCGCGCACCTCGCTCGCACTGCCCAGCAGCCTCCCGCGCCGCGGCGCTGTGCCCCGCGTGATGCCCGCAAATGCGGAGCTCCGCGACAACCCAGAGGACGAGCCGCCGCCCCTCGCACCCGTGCGAGCTGTCGCCGCTGCCGCCTCTACCAGCCGCGCCTCAACGTCCGCCACGCCAGCGCGCGTGGCCCGGACCACCCCCGCGAGCGCGCACGCGCCCGCGACCTCACCAACTTTCCGCGCACAAACCCCAAAGCCGCCTGCCGCTACCGCTGCGTCCTCCACCGCAGCGACGCCGAGCAAGAAGCGGGTTGCGAAAACCCCTCCTGCGACGCTACAGCAACCGCGCTCACTGCCCCGGCTCGACCTGTGTCCAATGGACACAACCGGGCCGTCGCCACCAGGTGCCCAACAGCTTCCACAGCTGCGCTCTCCATCGCCGCCACTCTCTTTCGCCGCAGCAGCCGCCTCTCCGCCATCTCCTTCCGCAACTAGCGGTCAAGGACCGGCGACAGCAGCGCAGGCGCCCGCGAAAAAGATTCGCTACCCGCCGCTGGTTGTCCAGCGGATCACAAACTGGTGTAAGCACTTCCGGGCCCTAAAGGGACTTCTGGGACGCGCCCCTAATGCCCGCCCGTTCAGAACCGGGATACGTTTCTCCCCGACAGGTGAGCAGGAGTTCCGAGTGGTACAGCGGGACCTCTCCGACCTGGAGAAGGAGGACTCTAGCTTGGAGTGGTACTCCTACTCCCTGCCCGTCGAGTGCAACCAAAAGGTGGCCATTAGGGGCCTCCCCGTGGACACCAGCCCCGACGACATCACCGACGACCTCACCTCCCAAGGCTTCGACGTGGAATACGTCAGGCCCATCAGAGCCCGCAGCGGCAGACCCGGGTGTATTTTTTACGCCCAGGTCACCAAAAATGCGGCCATTTTCCGCGTCACGGAGATCCTCTGCATGCCAGAGATCATCGTGGAGCCTTGGAGAGGTAAGCGAGGCATCGCGCAATGCCACCGCTGCCAAAGTTTCGCCCACTCGTCTCACCACTGCCACCGCCCCATAGCCTGCGTGCGCTGTGGAGGCCCCCACGCTGCCAGCGACTGCCCACGGCCCCGAGAGGAGCCACCAACATGCGCGAACTGTAGCGGTGAGCACACCGCCAACAGCGCCAAATGCCCAGTCCTGCTTAGGGAAAACCGGAGGACTAAGAAGTCACCACACCCTCCGAAGCCCATCAAGCAGGGTCCCGAGCCCACCACCACTACCCGAACCGTCGAGGCGGCGCAACACAGCGCCACCCTGATGGCCCCCGGGAACGACCCCAAGCAGCCACCCATCACCCGCCGCGGAAAGAGGCGCGGAGCCCGAAACCGTGGCCCGCAGCCCTCCGCGCAAGCTGCTACCAAATCCGCCACAACACAAACCGACACCCCGGTGAGTACACTCCCGACCACAACACCTGAAGCCACTACCCAAAGAGAGGCGCTGATGGAGGGCTTCGCCGTGGTCCAGGAGGCCGTAAGGGCCAGACTGGACGGCGAGCCCATGCCCGCAGCAGCCCTCAATTGGTTGAACACCCACATGTCTGCGTAGGTACCACTATCTACCCCACGGCCGGCGCAGATTACCCCGGTCGGGGGTCATACGCCCCGGCACCGGCTCCTCATCCCCCTTTTTGTATAAAAAGGGCCGGATTGAGACGACCAACGAGGCGGGCCCACAGTCGTAAGCGCATTGGCATGCATTTAGGATCTATTATTAAAACAAGACAAATTCGTATGTTTATTAGGTAAGTATAAGGTACATGGCACACTAGGACGGTATAACAAAAATAAATCAACATTCTTAATAAATATAACACAATAACAAAACTATTTTCACTTAATCACTATTTACGTTTGACGTTTTTCTGCACAGTTAACTTAACTTTAAGATGTTAAAAATGTAGATTTAGTGTTAATCATTTATAAATAAACTATTCATTAAGGTTGTAGAAACATTTAGATATTAACCAATTTTCGAGTGTCATTTTAAAAAGTGTACTATCTAATGAGTTAATGTTATCGGGTAAATAATTATATATATATATATTAATTCCAGTGACAAAGGCGTTTTTTTAATATGTTGCTAGAAGACCTGACTGTACAAAGGTCATGCTTATATTGTGATCGATTTTTTTTACAATTACTTTTTTATACTAAAATAGTCATTACATTCTCTAACAAATACACAAATTTCTAGTATGTAAATACACGTCAGGGTTAAAAAGTTATTAATTCTTAATACATTTCTCAATGATTCTATAGATTTAAGATTATAAATACATTAGTAGTGGATTGAACATTTTTTGAGTTGCCCCAAAATATTTCAGCATATGTCAATAGAGGATAAACTTTTCCATAATATGCCTTTATAGCACCATCAACTGACGTTATATTTGCCAACATTGATAGCACATAAGCGCTCTTTGACAGTTTTATTATCTATTTTCTGTTTGTGCAATGTCCAGTTTAAGTGGCTATCTATCGTGACACCTAAGAAATTTGTGTTATTTACTTGTTCAGTTTTCTCATTATTAATAATTAAATTAATACATTGTTTTTGTAGTTTGTAATTTGCAAATTGATTATATTTGTAGGTATTTGTATTTAAGTCGCTCTCCTGTAAAGTTTCCAAAATGGCGGTTGAATCAATTCGCCTTTTAACCTTCGATATCGTTACTACCTCTTGCCATACGATCTTCGCCAATTTTAAGTAGAACTGCCGCATATTGCCCCGACCGTGTGATTACTTGCATTTATTTTATCCGGCAGCGTGCCCCTAGTTATCACCGGTAGGTAGATGGAATCTGTCTAAATTCGCCATCTAAAAATACCACGATTTTTTCAATTGATCATAAATCATAACCGCCCTAATATTTAAATAACAGCCGTAGAAATAATATACTTACGCGTTGAATTAGTCTTGGTCTTGAAAATGGCGGAAAAATGTTAAAATCTGGATAATTATGTCAATGCTGTCAACATCAATCTAACACCGCTCCATTTACATAGACTAACAAAACAGAATGTACAAAGACTGTCCCATGTTGTCACCCACATGACAGATGCCATAGGAGAAAAAAATAAAACAATTTTACAATTTAGACAATAATTACTAATATAGAATAAGATTTAATATTACTAACATTCTATAATCCTGAAATAAATGCATTAAATCAAAAAAAAGTTTGGTGTTAATTATTTTTTTACTTCATAATCTGATTGATATACTTATAATTAACACTCAAAAAATTAGATATTTGTAACCTATGTTATAATAATAATAATAATAATCTCTTTATTTCAGAATACCAGGACTCCATAGTTTTGTTAGTTACATTCTTACAGCTATGTTATTTACAGACATTAAACTACGTTAAATTAAAATAAATTATATAAAATAAATACAAATATATTAATCTAGATCAAGTGTTACCCGTTTAATCTGCTCAGCCCAGTTATACATGGAAATGACGAAATTATAAGGTTTATCTTTTTACTATAATGCTGCGGAACCTAAAGAAGAGAATAAATTATTGATCAAAATTGTAAAACCCAAGCTAAGTTAAAAATAGGAATTATTTATTTTGCTTCTTTATAGCATTTTGTACATTGAATTTTAAAAAATCTTTAATTAAAGTTTCTATGTAATAAACGGAGAATGAAATTTTTATATTTATAATCACGTAAAGTAATCGACGGCCCTCGAATAGGGTTTTAAAGAAATACTTATAATTGGGCTAATTCGATAATTTCTTAGTTGTTTTAACTTTAATCGAGAAATCCTGAAATAAATGTACTTTTATTTGTAACGAAGAGTAATTATACAGAGTTTCAAGTGACCAGCTCAATCCGGTAACTTATTTCCATAACAACTTTGACCCCTCTTTTCCCCCCCTTTGATTTTCATATCTTATTTTTTTATCTATACATATAATAAAGCTGAAGAGGGTCAAAAGTCTGTACATGGCAGATATTCCAAAAAAAGTTGGCTGGGGATACTTAGAATCGAAAACAGAACACGTTCCAACAGTTTTTAGAATTTTTGTCTGTTTATCTGTTTGTCTGTTTATTTGAACGCGCATCACGTGAAAACGGCTGAACGGATTTTGATGCAAACTTTACTAATCTGTCGAGAAAATCCCCGGCCAGGTTATAGGTTATAAAAATATAGGTATCTATATCTATATCTATATCTATACATATAATAAAGTTGTAGAAGGGAAAAAATCTGTACATTCGAGATATTAAATTAAAAATACCTCAGAATCAGCAGCAGGGTAGTGATTCTTTCAAGAGCAACGGTGAGCGAACGCAGGAGTGAATGTTCAAGCGTCGAATTTAAGTAGTCCCGTCAAAGCGAACAAAACACATTTAGCGCGTGTATTCTCAATTAGGCAGCCTTATACGTCCGTCTGCTCGATCACCTCAACTTTATCACGCAATTCTCTACTAACGTCAGATAAGGCGAAAGCGTTGCGAACGTGATAAAGCCACAGATAACACAGGTTATACAGAGAAGTTTATTGAATTTCTTAAAGCTGGTTCACAATTGCTTGATGTCGGAATGGTATAAAATAAATTGTTTATATTTTTTCATACCAATTTGTATATTTAACTAAGTAAAAGGATACATATTATTATACTTAAAAATAATTAAGCTTATGCATTTGTATTATACTTCATTTTGTTTGTTATAGGTAGGTATAGGTATATTGCAAAAATTGCCAGATCACATGTCATACTCTGTTATGTCTTGACAGTAGTGAAGTTTTTTATGTTATTAGTTCGGTTTTACGATTTGTTTGTTTTGTTTACATTACATTTCATGCGAGACGGAGACGCGGCGCGCCAAATTAATGATCCCATATGCTCTCCATGAAGTATACTACGGCACTTAATTCTGGGTCCGACCGTCGGACTCCGACGCAGTCCAGTGACGTTCTGTATACAATAACTACTTTTACTTGGCAAAATTGAGCCATCGGGCAGAAGCAAGCAGAAGTAGGAGGGTTCTGTTCCCTATACTAGAACTCCGAATTCAAGTCTCGAGTGACGTGCAGAATAGCTGGAGTTTGGCGGACAAGTTTATTATCCTTGGAATTGTATTTATATTGTATCCTTGAAGTTTATTATACACGTGAACGGGGGTGGAATTGGTGAATATACGGATTAAGGGCAACTGCGAATGTGGTTTTGATGAGAGATCGGTAGAAGATATTTATCTTCTATGATTGCCTACGACGAAATCCTCTTACTAATAATGTCCCTGAACATACTTACTGAGTTTAAATTTCTGTTCGGTCTGGTATAAAAACATTTTTAACATGACAGTCTAACAGGTAACATAGATTTCTGAGGTTTTTTTAAACAACTTAAAAAATAGCTTCTGCTAAATATTTTATGAAAATATTTTTGTAAAAGTACCTAAGTTCATTGAATTGGGTAAGTAAAGTTTTTTGAAGGGGTGTATATTATATTTTTTTCTGATAGTGTTTGGTCTATAAACCAATAATCTACAGTTATTTTATTTGTAATCATTATAGTTCTTCTAAAATACCTTTTTTTTAAGTCCGTTATGACAGTTCTCTGAGCGTTACGGAACTATACGCGTTACCTTAGCCTAAATGATAATTTAAAAAAAAGACGTATTATGACAGTACCTTGTCTGTTGTCAAAATTGTCAAACTAATAATGGTTTGGCTTTCGTTTGTTTACCTCCGTGTTATTTACTAATTGTTTCCTTGAATTTTACGACGACTTCTGCTCAGACCCTTGAATTTGGATAATATCGCATTTCTCGACGACCACCGCAACGCTTTTTTGGACTTGGATTGGATCTACTCTTGACGACGATTCCCGCGCGTATTTTGGCTGACGATTCTTACTATCCCTGACGACCCCTGCTCTGCCTTTGGATTACACTTTTTTTGCCCTGACACCAGGCGATATAATGAGTGCGTCAAACAAGTTCGTGGAAGCTGATTCCAGAAATTTACCTAATATGAACATGACGGTGGTTTACACAACGACACCTTATTTTAAAGCAGCGGTGTGGAGGGCATGCGATAAAAACGGTACGGATACGATGCGTCACTGCGATTCCGTACCGTAGCCGTATTTTAAGCAGCGGTGGGGTCGAACCTTTAAGTGGCGTACGGCGCCGTGGCGTGTGTGGTTTTAAAAAGCTATACTACTGCATTCTTTCTTAACTTAGGGCCACTTGTTCCAGCAGGAAATATCTAGTTTTAGTCAAACTAAGTATGGAACTATAATTATGTCAAATCTAGATTGAAATCTAAAACCAGGTTATCCTTTTGCTTCTTGCAAGCGGCCCTTAGTGAACCCATTTTAATCAAAGCCAGAAGTGTTAATGTTATGAAGTGCTTGAATAAAATAAAACAAAGTTTTTAAATATTATCTGTATTTTTATTATATTACCATGTAAATTTGCTAGAGCACAGGCAATGGTCAAACTCTCATCAATGTATCTTATATAACTGTGATTAATTACTGAGTGAGGTTTCAGGAAAGTGAACTCCTCACCCTCCATATCACGCGCTCCACATGTATCCTTAGACTTGCGATGATTTTGCTTTGAATGACTTCTTTTTTTGTTGGCGTTTCAGTTGATGATACACTCGGAGGGTGAAGGAGACATGTTTGTCTTTAAGAAGAATCTCTATCCCTTTGAAGCCTCGATCGGCTAATACCACAGCCCCTGGAGGAACAATATCAACCAAGCCACTACATTCTGTAATGGCTTTGTCTAATATCCTTACTCCATAGCCTTTTGAAATAAAACAGATAAAACCGTTTGGGCAGCAAGCTATAAGATATTTTAATGTGTTACAGTACTTGTATTGTCACCATGTCCTGGCTTGAGTTACAGGGTCTGAAGGGGTCTCTATTTGAATTTCAAAACAATCGATAATACATTGGACATTTGCATATCTGGCCTTAAATACTGGAGGTAACGTCTTTTATATTTCTATTGGTTCTGGCAGTTAAAAAATAATATTTTTCAAGTATTTTTCCACATGCGGTATACTCTTAATATTTTTTGAACGGTGACTTTGCTCAAGTTAAAATGGTCTTCTTTGTAGAGTATCATTTTGTTTTATTGTAAACATAGTTGCTTTGCCAAAAAATCTATAACCCAATAATACTGTTTCGGCACTTCAATATACATATTGGGTTTTTCTTTTATAAGGCTCATTATGTGCTGCTGTCCAGAAAAATGTCTGTGCTTTGCAGACACATATTCCTTGTTGCTTGATGATGTTGAGGTTGAAGGGCTCGAGGGCTCAAACATTGTTGGTGTCGCAAAGCCACTTGATGAAAGAAAATTTGGTTAAAGATACTGCTTTAATATTAGCTGTGCTTACTATGGATTTTATCCTGGCTGCCTTATGTACTTTTTGAAATTCATACTGACTTGCTGAATCACATTGACATGCTCTTCAAAGACATACAAGAGTCGTTTTGGGCAATTCCTTTCCATGATTAGGCACTTATTAGGCTTTTAGAGCTTTTGGTATGGACAAGAATAAGTGGCATTGGGATGGTCTCTTCTAAATTTTTTACACGACGGTACGAAACATCTTACTTCATCCTTGTAATATACTCTATCATAAGCAGCGTTTGCAGGACTTATATTTGATGTATCCATTATATAAGGATGAAGTTGATGCAAACAACTTGTATCGTAGTCCAAAAACGAATGCAGAGGTCGTCAGGGATAGTAAGAATCGTCAACCAAAATACGCCGTCAAGAGTAAGTCCAATTCAAGTCCAAAAAAGCGTTGCGGTGGTTGTCGAGAAATGCGGTAATATCCAAATCCAAGGGTCTGAGCAGAAGTCATCGTAAAATTCAAGGAAACAATTGGTAAATAACACGGAGGTAAACAAACGAAAGCGAAACCATTTTTTTTTTTCGTTTGAAAATTTTGACAACAGACACACAAAGTACTGTCATAATACGGCTTTTATTTTTAATTATCATTTAGGCTAAGGTAACGCGTATAGTTCCGTAACGCTCAGAGAACTGTCATAACGGACTTAAAAAATATATTTTAGAAGAACTATAATGTTTAAAAATAAAATAACTGTAGATTATTGGTTTATAGACCAAACACTATCAGAAAAAATATATATACACCCCTTCAAAAAACTTAACTTACCCAATTGTTATAAATATAATTCACCCTTATCTTGGATTTAATTCACCAATCACAATTACTTAAATGGTAAGGTATTGTATTTTAAGAATGTTTTATCCTACCCAAGTATTCAAAGTTACTGGTTGTGACTGCAGCAAATTATTCTCATTGCTGCAGTCACAACCAGTAGTAACTATGAATACTTGGGTAGGATAAAACATTCTTAAAATAATAATAAATAACATATTGTCTTTTCCATTTCCCATCCTAAAGTTTTAAAGAATTGTTAATTTTTACATATACCTTTATGTTTAGTTTAGTTTAGTTTAGTTTATTTATTCATCAATGTAATATTACAATATAAATTGCATTGCATGTCAAAAAATACGAAATTACATTGAGATCGTCAATACATAAATACATAATATTCAAAGAACACAAGAATACTTAATAATAATTAAAACAACAACAATTAAACACCTAATAATGGTCACTCGTCCGATGTCAATACAAGGATTAATAAAATGTCAACACAATAATAAATTTACATTGTGTTGACAGAAGCATGACATGGACTTGACAGAAGCGCGTGGGGCTAACCCCATGTGCTTCTGTTTAGTCCACCAGAGTAAATCTCTTTAACCGAACAATTGTCCTCGCGTGTGATATCCATGGACTTGTTGTTCTAATAAGTCCATGGCGATTGTCTAAAACTCGATACTGGCGAAATACACCTTGTTAAAACAAGGAGTGAAAGCCATTAAAAAAAAAAAAACATTTCCAACTCCATATATTCATCCACGGAGTATAATGGATTATCCAATAAAAGGTTTCTCAGCTGGTATTTAAATGCTTCGTCAGATTGTACATTTTTAAGTTTGGCGGTTAGACGCTCATAGTACGTGGGACCGATGACACGCGGGTTCTTAGCCGCAAGTGCCATGCGACGGGGAACTGTTCTCAAACGTCCGGTGTGGCGGAGCTACTTGCCAAGAATATTAACGCGTGCGAAGGAGGAAATATTATCTCTTACGAACATTAATATTTGGAAAATGTAAACTGAGTAGTGCGTCAATATGCGGTAAGTTACGAAAAGGCCCCTGCAAGAGTGCCTAGGTTTCACCCCAGCTAACGTTCGTAAGGCACGCTTTTGCATAAGCATCACCCTGTTGGCATCCGTGGAGTTTCCCCATAGGAGCGTGCCATACGACATTAGGGAGTGAAAATGTGCAAAGTACACCTGTATTAATGCATCATTTGCAATAAGCCTCCTCAGTTTACCCAACGCAAAGACGGCACCACTCAGTCTATCGCACAGTTTGTCGACATGGCACTTCCAGTTAAGATTAGAGTCAAGTGTGAAGCCGAGGAACCTACACTCATTGCATATCGGCATCGGACTGTTTGCCACGCACGTAGGAAGAGAGATACTTCGGCCTTAGAAAGCCATGGTATTGGATTTCGACAAGTTTAAAATTAAACCATTAGCCGAAAACCACGTTTGCAACTGTTGACACGCGCCATGGATTTTCTCCCCCAGCTGTTCATACGTACGCGCACTAACCACGACAGTCGTGTCGTCCGCAAAGAGCACTGACAGGCCAGCTGTAATGGCCGTCGGAAGGTCATTCATGTAAATTAGGAATAGTGTGTTTCCTAATGCAGACCCTTGAGGGATCCCTAGACTCACACTTCCGGTCATAGACTGCATCCTTTTGCCGTTTGCGGACAACTTGACTGCCTGTTGACGTCCGGACAGGAAAGACGTGAGTAGACGGTGGCTGACATCGCTGATGCCGTAGTGATGCAACTTGTCCAGAAGCATTCCGTGATTGATCACATCAAAAGCCTTGGACAAGTCGCACAAGATACCCGCTACCTTGTACCTCTCATCCAGACCAGTAACAACGCAGTCAAATATTTTACACGCTGCCGTGGTCGTTGACATCTTCTGCCGATACGCAAATTGCTGGTCCGTCAGTAGGTCGTTATCCTCAAGGTGACTCATAATGTGCGACGACAGGATTGACTCCATTATTTTAGAGATGGTGGGAACTATCGTTATCGGCCTGTAGTTGTTGACTTCACACTTGTCCCCTTTTCCCTTAAACACAGGACACACTCTAGTACTTTTAAGTACGTCAGGGTATACACCAGAAACAAAAACTTCATTAATCAATCTAACTAATACGTTGCCAATAATCGGCCAAATACATAATAAAATATTGAGTGATATGTCATAGGTGTCAGCAATTTTTCGCGTTTTTAACATAGACCGCAGCACCTGGTCCAGCATGTCGCTCGTGACGGTGGGCAGGGAGAGCGCGGGCACCTCCGCATCACGCAGGTGTCTGCGGAGATATTGTTGGCTTAACGACTTATCACTATCAACGATGTAATTTAAGGCTATGTTTAAAAAATGAGTATTAAATGCGTCAGAAATGTCATTATCAGATATAATAATTTGCGTTGTCGGATCTCTAAGTTTTATATTTTGTGACCTAGTTTTTGTGCCTATCTCTTCATTTACTATGCTCCAGATTTCCTTGCAAGGATTTCTGCTTCCCGCCAATCTTTGCTCGATAAAGGTTTGACGAGCACGCAACGTTTCAGATTTAATTAAATTATAATATTTATTTATACAGTCCGTTATAATGTCATTATTTGGGTACTGGCGCCGTATTTCGTGCAGATCGGTATGTTTACGAGTGTACTCCAATAGTAATAGTAATAGCAATAGCAATAGTGTAATAGTAGTGTGTAATTTGATGGTTTTAATAGGAAAATGAATATTAATATAATGCGTCATAACCGAAAATAATTTCTCAAATTTAATATTAATGTCAATCGTTTCATCGTAAATAAAATAACAGTCATAATTAGAAATATCATAATAGAAAAAATAAACAGATTCGTCATTAAATAATCGGCGTTCAACTGTGTCATTTGTTGGACTTTCATGCCGTATGGCGAACTCATACCGCTGTGCGTTGTGATCGCTTATGGCAGTGTCCACTGGTGATACAGTTAGGTCGTCGCGGGCGAGGTAGGTAATGCCGCAATCAATGGACGATACACAGTCTGCAGTCACGCGAGTTGGAAAGTTAACGGTGTTGGCACAACCGTAGCAACTTAGTATGTCGTCTACCCGCCGCCTCAAACAATTATCAAATAAATAATCCACATTTTGATCACCAACTAAAAGAAACCTTTTCTTTTCGTCAGTTACCTTAATCAATAATAATTCTAATTTTTCTAAATATGCGTTAAAGTCACCCAATCCAGTTCTATATAAAACAATAATTATCAATTTACAACTACAAATTTCCACGGCAGTACACTCAAAGTGATATTGAACGGAGAGGCTCTGCAGGTCATTTCGCTGTTGATATACTATGCCGTCGCGAACATACAGCGCGACACCGCCGTGAACGATGCGCGTTCGGCAGTAGTAGTTTGCCAACGTGTACCCACATAACCTCACCCGTTCAATCTCACTTTTTTTGCACCACGTTTCGCTAAAACCAAGTACGTCCGGGCTTTCCGTGCTAGATATTAGGTCTAATAGTGAAGTTTTGCCACAAATAGATCGAACGTTTTGGTGAATGACAACAAGTTGAGTGACTACTTTGGTTTTAATGTGACACTTTTTGTTGGGAAGTTTTTTGGCTCAACAACATTAAAGAGGCGTACAGACACTCCCTCCGGCCAGTTTTTAACATTCCTGGCTACCTTCAGCTTGTCGGCCGGCACATCCAGGCGAAACGACGTGTATTTGCCGCGAGTGACGATCAGCTGTTCGCACACGGGCGCCGGGATATCCATCTGGGCCTGGACATGGCGGACGACGTCCCCCGAAGTGGTTCCCTCACTTAAATTAAAAACGTGAAGGTTGACAACACAGGGGGGCCTGTGTTTTTTTTCGTGGTGTTTATATTTATTAGTGTTCGGTGTACGTTTTACGATTATTAATATATATTGTAACTAGGGAATGTAGCAGATTAAATAATAAATACAATAATAAATACGGAGCTGTTTAAATTAGCTGCCTTGCACAACAGCGCCCTCTATCGGAGTATGTAATAAATCATCATTAACAAGAATATTTTCCCTATAAAGTCTTAGTCTCTTACTTTATTATTTATTAAAGCAACATCCAACCTAGGCCGAGTAGTGAGTGTTTTAAGAGTGTTTTAATCCTTGATAGAAATGGGATCGATTGGCATTAAAAAAAAAATACTCAATGTATAGGTATATGTTAATAAAACAGAATATTTATAGTATACAATATACATTTTATTGTATTTTTATTTAATTCAATTTGGTAATTTGGTAGTGTACTGGTATTGGTATACCAGTACACTAAAGACAGAGATAAATTAAACAACTGTATAACTTTTTAACATTTTACTATATAAAATACAACACTAACATAATAAGTTCGGTTATGTATGTAAACACTGATCAGCGGTTCCCATCGATTTTTTCTTGAATTTCCTTTGAATTTTATTTTTTTCTTTATAATGGTTCTTGTACCTGTATTTGGAACTAGACACTTTTGAGCAAGACGGCAAAGACTGCTCTTGCGTCGTGAATGTTTGTGACGGAGGTCATAAAAAGTCTGTGATGGCTGCTAACTGAAACAAGAAGAAAAACAATTACTTTTACATGTGATTAGTCATAAGGGGGAGGAAGGGGGTGGGCTTGTAACGAGGTGTATTCACCTATGTGTTACACCTTGTTCAACTTAAATCGTTCATAATATGAGTTATGGTTTTTTATAACTACCTAGGGAGTTATGAGTTTAGTTTTAAAATATAGAATCCACTCGTACATCATTTCAGACTTAGGAGGTGTAAATTCAGCCAAGGTTTATATCCTATATACGAAACTTGGCTACAAACCAATTTTACTGTATAATTAAACAAATTTCATTTTGAAAATCAATACTATCTGGCAGTATAGTATAAGTATAATAATTATAAGTTTAACAGTTCTAAGCATTATCTGTTGAAGACTATATTGATGAAAATAGTTAACAAACTCTTTTAGCGAGTCGAGTTAATTTGTTTAATTGTTGTTTTTTTCTCTCTATTTTTTTTACTTTCTCGCAAATGTGATGAAAAACATTGTTTGTATCACGGGCAGTAAGGGGATTACCAACTCGAGTCATTAAAAGCCCTCCGGCCTACGGCGTCGGGCTTCTAATACTTAGTCTCTCGTTAGCAATCCCTTTCTTACCGCCCTTGATGCACAATGTACTATGAAACTGTGAAGTGAATCATATAAAGTATAACCCGTCATCTAAATAACCCTGTTAACCCAGTTTATAACACTAATTGTAAGTTTATTCCTTTTATATCTAAGACCATCCCTTCATCTATTCCTAATTTTATATATATATATATATATATGTTCATTACTTTTGATTGTCAAACATCAACACCATAGATTTGTATGTTGGTGTTGCCGCGTTAGGGTAAAATACCTTGAATTAGGGGAATAATAAATATTTCATGTAGGTAATATATTAATTGGGTACCTAATTACCCAGACTACTTAAATTGTATAGCTACATTCTATGCATTTTGATTGCATCTATGTTTTGACTAGCTTTCATCAAGATGTCCAAAATCAGACTTAAGCTGAATGACAGCGGAGGAGCCATCCTCGATAATGTAACCAGCACCTGCTGTGGAGATATACTACATACTTTCAGTCATATTTCGGTGAAAGGAACTTGTAAGTATTAATTAATAACATATTTCTGATGGAGGCATTTGTTGCAATTTAATATGCAATTCTTTGACCAAATGGTGAATTTTCAGTTATTGTTTCTCACACGTGGAAGAGGAGGGAATGTCTTAGCATCGAGATTACCAGGGGTTTTCCTTGAAGTTTTCCGGTAAGATTCAGAATTTTGTTAACCTTAAATGTCAGCCCACATGTCTTATATATTTCTTAATCGTAGTGCTAATCAGAGCAATTTATCTCTGTCTTTACAGCTGGACTGGGTTTTTAGTATTTTATAGGGCTTCGCTTAATTTTTCTAGTTTTTCAGTATCTTTTAGTGTCTGGATATTTTCTAGTATTTTCAGTTTCATTTAGTTTCTGGATGTTTTCAGTAGGTCATTTAGTTTTCCGGATATTTTCAGTTAGGTACTGATTTAAGTTTCCGTCTACATAGTTTCTGTTATTCTGTTTAGATACTTCCAGAATAATTTAGCTTACTGATTTGACTTTATGGTTGGATGATTTATTTTGCATTCCGTTATTCCGATTCAGGCTCCAACTATATTCAGGTTCAGTAAAGCTATGAAGTAGCTTATATAGACATTTAGTATTTGGCAGGAACTCTCATTAGATCTGTAAGTAATGAATTCATGTTTAGGTTCCTGATCATTCAGAAAACATATAAGTAAAAATGTAGGATATAAAGGTTTAAACCAACCTTTAGTAGGCGTGCCATGAGCACGAGGATTCAGTAGACCTTCACAAGCTGCTGTGAGCTGACCGAGGATACTGTGGCTTGCGACGCAGTATGCTGGGACCGCTCCACCAGTCTGCCAACCTGGGACTACATCGAGTCGATCGTCCAGGAAGGAAGGTTTTCCTCAGTTTAAGGTCTGTGGAAATTATGTTTATAATTAGGGAATTAGGATATCAATAATAGTTATTTGAACTCAAATTGGAATTGGTGGCAACTCTATAAGTAGGGACTAACAAATTACTATCTAAGAATTGTGAATTATAACATAAGAACCTTTACTTGTGTAAAACGACCAGCCTTCCGCTGAGCTAAACATATTTTCTGGTAGAGTTAGAATTATGAGCAAAGTTATGTTCACAATTAATTAACATCATGTATAGAGCTGCATAGGAATAAAGACTGTGATATTTACTAACCTGTTGCATTGAGCTCCTCATCATACGTCCTAGAACACTCCATATCTTCAACTTATTCTACAAACTTTCTGTTTACGATATTCCGTATCTATTTCGTTTTGTCACTTGGTAATACCTGCCGGGCATTTAGCAACGTGACAATATATATTTTCTAAGTTTCCCCTTTTGTATTGTTTCCAGGTGCCTTATTTTATAGTTTACATTAATTGAAGACTTTTAATAAATAATCCTGCCCTGGACTCTTGCTATTTCTAACCCATACCACTTCCTGTTCCTGATCCTGTTCCAGTCATCCCGTGACTTCACCCGAAGGCTTGCTTCGTCGGCCTTTCTGCTGCTTACACATAAGACCCTCACTAGTTTTCTGGCCTCAAGACCTCCTACGCAAACCTTCGACCTCAGCAGTCAGGCTTCGGGGCAGAAAGTGGTTAGCAACTGCTCCGGACCTTTGGTAAGACCAGTCCCTCTGCCCTAGCGTAACCCATCAAGCACTTTAGGAGTGCCTGATTGTGTTACAGCAGGCAGGTGCTGCTCTACCTTCGCACCTCCAGGCTTCTATTTACAATCTATAGTGCCCGGCCGTTGGGAAGTCAATCCTGACAGCTGTCATTTCAGTACAATTTATAACCTCAAACCCAAGAATAGGTTATAAATTGTACTGCGATGACAGCTGTCAGGATTGACTTCCCAACGGCCGGGCACTGTAGGGGTAGGGCAAACAAGTACGGCAAAGAATCGGGGTAGAAATACATTTGTGTCTGTTACTTTAATATGACTATCATCTCGTTTTCATAAAATGTTCACTAAATAATACTACTACTATACTCGAAAATCTAATTCAAGACCAAAATCTTTACCTTAATGGGCTCACATTAGCTGTGATTATTGCATTTTGGTTTAAGTATAGGTATTTTTATCAATAAAACTTACCCTAATGTTACTGGTTACACAAGTTCTCATTCATGTTTTTATGAAATAATGTAAAACAACTAAATAATTAAGATTTTCGAGTATAATACTAAAATTATTTGTTATACAATATTCTTTTAATGACATTGAAATCAACCCATGACATTAAAAAAAAACAAATACATACAAACAACGAAATACACAAGGAAAGACAAGCTCTTGCCTGCGACTCCTGTATATTACTTTCATTTGTATAGAAGCCTAACAAATCAACATTTTAAATGTCGTGTTATGGGATTTCAAACAAAGAAATAATCAGAATAGAGTAAAGCACTCCTAGATTAAAACGGGTACCTATCATTTAACCGATCAGCAAGATATTCTTATTTTGGTGAAAAGAAAAATGTATTTGGTCAGCGAAAATAGCTAGTTGGTAAGCAACTTATGGTTAGCAAACATTCATAAATCTGTCTGCAATTAATGTTATACTGAAATGCTCTAAATTATTTTGGTCAGCAAATTAAATATTTGAGCTGCATTGAGCGACCCACAATTAATCAAATTTTGGTAAACAATCAGTAGGTAAGCAAAATATTTCATTTTGTCCAGCAAAAAAAAGGGGGCAAAGGGGGGGGGGGGCGGCAACGCACATGATATGCCGGTTAGGGTGTAGCAGAGGGTAACCACTGAAAAAAGACTTTGAATGTTTTTGACCAAAAGTGTAAAAGACATGATATTATGATAATAATGATGACGATGACGATGACGATGACGATGGCAATGGCGATTACGATGGCGATGGCAATGATACCTATGAAAAATTTAGAAAAAACATCATGGCCGCCGTTTTGAATTTCTACCTATAATTGACATCATTTTCGAAATCTGCGTCCCCAAAATCTAAGAAAATGACACCCATGTCCACTTTTTCAAAAAAAGTCATTGCCGCCATCTTGAATTCCAAATTTGATGTTATTTTCAAAATCTGCGTCCCCAAAATCTAAGAAATTGATACCCATGACGACTTTAAAAAAATATCAAGGCCGCCATTTTGAATTTCAAATTCGTTATCATTTTTGAAATCTGCGTCACCGTAATCTAAGAAAATGACACCCTTGGTGGTTGCTTACTTCAAAAATAATTAATCTCCCATACAAAGTTCTACCCCCCATTTATTGCCTTGTGGGCATTGTTTCCAAAATCAATGAAAGTTGTATTTTTTTTTTATTTGCTTATAAACAGTAGCCACTTTAACTGCCGCCAACCTGCTAGGAGAGTCCATTTTGTATGAAAATCAGAGCTCTTGGCAGTTAAAGTGTTAAAAATCAATTACCACGTTTCCGACTATAAAAATGTACCATAGTTCCATACAAACTTCGCGGCAGGTTCCGGGAGCGCGCGCGCGCCGGCGCTTGTACAGGCATATTCTTGAAATTAAGACTGCACGTGTCCTGCAAAAAATATTACACTCTAGTCTTTCTTTCTTGCTAACTGCCGCACTCAGAGACGTCAATTTAATTTAATGCTTGATTAAAGTGGATGCTGTCACTTTCTTTACTACAGCAATAGAATAAGACACGTCACTTAACAAGCATTAAATTTAATTGACGTCCCTCTTGGGATTTGATTTATTGATCATTTTATAATTTTAAACGATAGAGTTTATAATAACACGTATTCTGTGAAAATTTCAACTGGCTACTTATTACGGTTAAAAATATATAGCCCTGCAAACTTACTCTTTCATATAAGGGCGCGTACCGCTGTTAAACGATGACGTCACTGCAGCAAGATGGCCCCCACGCGGGTGCGCCAAAGTTCATATAAAATTGCAACTCCGATTATTGGAACTCCGAAAAATTTTCTCATACCATTTTAAATCATAATGATCACTCCTTATACTCTTCATAAAAATGTTCATACTAATGATCGGAACTCATAATCATCTGAACTTATAACGCCAATATTCATGAAACCGTACACTTTTCAGAATTTCTTAAGTATCTTACGTGTTGATAAAATTAGGTTAGGTTAGGTTAGATTTATAACAATCCTAAAAAAGTAACAGTTTCTTAAAAAAATTGATTATGAGTTGCGATAAGTATGAGCAAAATTTTTCGAAGAAATGAAGTATGAGGAAAATTTTTCGAAGAAATGATGAGCATAGACACAAATCGTTATTTGTATAAAAAATCTAAAGACCAATTTTATATGAGCCAATATGGACCCACTGACATTCTTCATTATTGAAATTAATAAAAAAAATATAAAGATAATTTTACAGAACTATATTTTAATTTAAATATACTAATTACATATACTTTTAAACTAAGGTTGACAGCTTGCACGATTGCGTAAAATGAAAAATTGCCTTGTGTCCATATGTCACACAAGCTGGGGCTCTACTTTGAAATCAGTAATTCGAACTTCGGATCGCCCCGTCACTTTCTTGCGAATTAGTGACGCGTCGAGAGCAAAAGGGATAGCAATAGACGAAGTTCGAATTACGGATTTCAAAGTAGAGCCTCTGACATGACATGACAAGCAAGACAAGACAACACAACTTATGACATAATACCTGCCGACTGTCGTATGAAAAATATGGAATAAATAATCTACTACTATTACATCTAATCAATCATGTTAAAAACCATATTTTTTACAGTGACATTATTGAGGTAAACAAGAATTAACTTTTTTAGGAATGTCTTTTTTACATACCCAGTGTCGCTGTTGGATTAAAAGTGCGATTATGTAAAAAAAAGCATTATAGGTATTTATAGCCTGACAAGTTGTACGGACTAGGGTCCATTTCTCAAAAAGTATTAGTCTAATAATATTATAGTGTTCTGTCTCGTGAATAAAACTACAAAATGAAACAAAACACAAATATTATTAAAGTACCTAATACTTTTGAGAAACGGGCCCCTTCAGACTATTACAGACCCTGGGAAAGTCTTGCTAATAACTGTGAATATATATACCTAGGTGTTCACATATTTTCCATACCATTAAATAAGTACCTAATCATTTTATTGCTAGGTAGTAAATGTAGTTATAATTGACTAAAGTCTAAAAAGGTACAATAACCTGTATTAAAAGCTGATCTTATATTTTACAGGTAGGGATAAACTAAGTGCTGTCACATCCGTCCATACAAATCAGTAACTACAACTTTCTAGGGAATGCCAAATGCCAAAGATTTTTTTCCAAACCTTATGGAATTAACCCTTTACAAGACCACCCGCACAGTATTTGTGACCACCTATGTAAGTATATGGCAATAACATTTACCAGTGTACATATAAAAGGGTGGATCACTTAAGGTTGACTTCCATGGGTAGCGGCTGATGCGACAGACGCGTGCGGCTGACGTGCACGATCATAGCGCGCGTCTCGCGACAGTAGTAAACACTATGAAAACGTATGGCACCGCTTCCGTGGTTAACGGCTGACGAATCTGCGAGCCGTGCGCTGCGCGGCTGAGCCGCTTACTACGGAAGCGGTGCCATACGTTTTCATAGTGTTTACTACTGTGTCGCGAGACGCGCGCTACAATCGCGCACGTCAGCCGCACGCGTCTGTCGCATCAGCCACTACCCATGGAAGTCAACCTTTAAGGTATGAAAACGTATTTTTTTGCTTTAATCCTCTTTTGCTAATATAAGAAACTTGTTACACCTACCTTACATCCATAATAATATATAAAATATAAAGGAGATACAGAAATATTTAGTACTACATCAAGCTAACGGAACTTTTACAAAATAGGGAATTAAGCCATTTGTTTAAAGTTCCGTGAGTTTGGGGCAGTACAAAATATTCATGTACAGTCGAGTTCATAAATATTTGTACACTTTAGTACCTTGTCTATTTAATGGCATCTTAAAACTGCCATAATATGAATTGTCACATCAATTAAAGTGACAAGGTACTAAAGTGTACACATATTTATGAACTTGACTGTACCTCTCTTTTTTTTTTATTAGCCCGGAATGTCCCACTGCTGGGCAAAGGCCTCCTTCCCACCCTTCCACGTAATTCGGTTTTGGGCAATCTCCCGCCAATTGTGTTGAAAGGCTTCAAGTTCATCTCGCCATCTGCGCCTGGGTCTGCCTCGTCGTCGTATCCGATCTTGCGGTATCCAATTTGTGGTTATTTTTGCCCAAAGGTCGTCAGGCATGCGGCAGGTATGTCCAGCCCAGTTCCACTTGAGGGTGGCAGCTGTTAAGGCTACGTCAGCTATTTGGGTTTTGGAGCGTATGACAGTATTTCTGATGTGATCAGTCAATTTGACGCCTAAAATACTACGCTCCATAGCTCTTTGGCAAACCTTGAGGGCAGACTTTTGAATATTAGTCAAAGACCAAATCTGTGCTCCATAGGTGAGGATGGGAAGAATGCACATGTCCATGAGTTTTCTTTTAAGCGATATAGAAAGGTCTCCCTTCATATATTCCTTCATAGCCCAATAGCTCCTCCAGGCATTTTCGGTACGTCTTGCGACCTTCTTGTCCTGTCGAGCCTGAAAGGAGACTATTTGACCGAGGTAAATATACTCATGGACATATTCCATTCTTCCACCATCCACTTCAATCCTACTTTCAGTGCTGTTTGTCATGAGCTTAGTCTTTGACATATTCATCACCAATCCAACCTCAAGGCATGTCCTGCTTAGGTCTTGTAACATGAGCCCTAGCTCCTTTGCTGAGGATGAGAAAAGGACAATGTCATCGGCAAATCGCAGATTTGTTAATCGCTTTTCGCCCTCATTGATGCCCTTTCCTTCCCATCTAGCTGTTAACTTTCTAAAAACTTGTTCGAGAGTACTGGTGAACAATTTGGGTGACATCGGGTCGCCTTGTTTGACCCCTTTCTCTACATTAAACGAAAGTCCGGGAGATTGGAGTTTAACACATGCGGTACTGGAGTTATAAATATTACGGATGAGATGGATATAGGTTGGTTCTAAGCCTTGGTCGTGTAAAGCAGCAAATATTGCTGGATGAGTGATGCTATCAAAAGCTTTAGAGTAATCCACAAAGCCCAGATATAATGGAATATTAAACTCATGGTGCTTCTCTAAGACTTGATTTAGGGTTTGCAGGTGGTCAGTAGTAGAAAGTCCGGGTCTAAAACCTGCCTGTTCAGGTGGTTGGTGGCTATCCAGTTGACCAGAAATGCGACCTTCTATGACTTTTATAAAAGCCTTGTATAAATGGGAAATAATGCTTATTGGTCGGTAGTTATTAATATCTGTTTTGTCACCTTTTTTATGTAATAATATAATATTAGAGTGACAAAACTTATCTGGAAATGTACCTGATTTTAAAATACAATGAAAAAGGTTGGTAATGTGCGGTAGAAGTGTAGGTTCGCCTATTTTTAGTACTTCTGCCGTGATGCCATCTTCGCCAGGACTCTTGCTATACTTCATCTTAGAGAGTGCAACATGCACCTCGTAGCCAGTTATGGGCGGGACGCTATCAGGACAGAAGTAGCTAGGTGTAGATTGGGGTATGGATCTGGTTGTTCTACTGTTATCAGAATCACTGTAAAGCTTCTTATAATAGGTTGTGCAGATTTTTAAAATGTTCTCCCGGTTGCTTTGTTTTACACCTCTTTCATCTCGCAAACTTGATATCCATGTTTTACTTTTATTTATTCCTTGTTTTGCTGATTTCAATGATCGATTCTTCTCTAATGCTACTTGAATTAAATGGTTATTGTAATGTCTTATATCGCCTCTAATGCTGCGTTTAACACGTCTGTCTATTTCTCTGTATACGTCACCTGTGACATTCGATCGATGTGTTTCTCTCTGTTTTATCAAATTGAGACTGTTCGTAGATAGTTTTTTCAACTTAGGTTTCTGATTTTTAATTTTGATGGTTGCGGTTCGAATACATTGTTCAAGTTTTGTATATTCCTCTTCTACTCCATTTGTATTACTTTGACTGGAATCAGTTTTTAAAATACTAAATGCGTTTTTTAATTCTAAGTTAAATTGATCCTTGTTTAATATAAGAGAGGTTTTATCAAGTTTTCTTATTTTGCAAAGTAATTTTTGCTGCCGGTATACTTTTGTATTGAATTATAATTTTACTCGGACAGGTCTGTGATCTGAGCTGTATTGTAGTCTATTTATTACTTCTATGTTCTTAATTATTTTTCGGTCTGAAGTTGTAGTTAACACATGATCTATTTCGTTTTTGGTTTCACCATTAGGAGAAATCCATGTCCATCGCCGTTGTGGTTTTTTGTAGTAGAAGGAGTTACACAAACAAAGGTTCTGTCCAAAAGCAAACTGAATAAGGCGAGAGCCACGTTCATTTCGGATTCCTATCCCATGTGGTCCAAGAATAAGGCCGTTATCCAAGTCCTCCCTTGTCCCGACCTTGGCGTTGAAGTCTCCGAGTACTATGTTCCAAGTACTGCGGTGGTCGTCGCAAGCCTTATTCAATAAGTCGTAGAACTCCTCTACTTCGTCGTCTGAGTGTGAAGAAGTGGGGGCGTAAACTTGAACGATGCTGAGGGTTTCCTTCTCAGTAATACGGAACTTGAGTACAGCGATTCGCTCGGAGTAGGCAGCAAACTCTATTATGTTATCTTTCCAGCGTTTAGCGACCATGAAACCTACTCCATGTAGACCACCTGTTAGTCCGTGGTGGAAAAATATATTTTCCTCTCGCTCAATAATCTTTTCTCCTTCTCTTCTCACTTCAGTCAGACCTACAATATCCTATTTGATGGTGCTTAGTGCATTTTCTAATTCTAAGAGACGTTCATCTGTTCTCAGAGTCCGAACATTGTATGTTAGTATGTTAAGGTTTTTATCGGTGTCCTTTCTAACATTAGCTTTTGTCGTTTGACGATTCGGTAACAACGCCCGGGGATTCTTCGCACCCCATGCTCCGGATGAAGACTGCTTATCGTCATCGGCAGCACCGCCAGAGCAGCCGGGCACTAGGGGCCGTTTTTTAGGTTTACGTTTCATGATGTGGAAGGGATTAGACGATAAACCCACCACGCTCGTCTAGTGCGGGTTGGTGGATGAACAGTAAGCCTACTAACTCGACTCGTGGGCGCCGTCGTTGACGTGCGAGACGTTCTTCCGCCACCGCCCTGAGCTGATACCCTGTCCTGGCACCAGTTGTCCCAACCAGACCGCACCAACATTTCGTCAGTGCGCTCCGTGTTGGCCAGTTACACCTTAATTGGTGTACGATAGTTTAACGTCTTGTCGAGGACGTACCTCTTTTATATTTTATATATTATTATGATTGTAAAGTAGGTTTAAAAACTTTTTCTAAGTAGCTGAATACGGTTGAAGCAAAAAAAAATGTATTCATACATTGAGTGATCCAGTATCCACCCTGGTAACTATACATAATAATGTCTGTATGTGACATGTCAACATCAAATATCAAAATATTGTTTAAGCTATACTTTAAAATCCTTGCCTAAAAAGGTTAGCAGTCCCGGGACCACCGCATGTGGATTTTTTACTCTTGAGTATGAGTGAGTATCAGAATTTAGTTTCTCTAGTACTAATTTTGGGATTATAATAATTCAATTTGAGTGAAATTGTCTTCCAATATGTGTCTACATTTAAAAAAAATGCTCTGAAATGATAACACAATTAAAGACTGTACACGATAAAATCCGGGCATGCATGCTCTGGTGTATTTTTTTAATGAATGCTAATTTTCAAGCAGCACTTTTTTGTAATAGTCAGTGGTTATGAAACTATATAATAAAAATACAATCATAATAAAATTTTAGAGCGTCCGTGACGTAGGCCATTATATAATCCACAGTACCAATATTTTTTTGTACACGGTCTTCTGACAGTCTTTACTAAATTCTCCTGTTCAAAACATTTTATTATTTTTAATTATACAAGCCAAATTATACCTTATTAAATTACCTTTTCATAATAGTTAAAAAAATTCTACTTGTATTCAGATTCTCAATCAATAGTTCTGAGGTTTTTTAACTTTGGCGAATTTGACATTTTGACAAATATATCCCTCCCATACAAAAACAACTTTCAGTGCTTGGAGTAAAAATTCTTCCTGACTACTACAAATACAAATTAGTTTCAAAAAGTATTTTTTTGGAAAGACGACATTTTAATGTGCGTAAAACAGCTTATAAAAATATAAATACAGTTGTGACATTGTAGCAGGAAGCAAGTGAAGATAGTCAAAAAACGCTGTACAGAATATCAAAGGTATGATAGAATATATTCGGCGAAAACTCACACATACCCATACATTATTATACGATTTTATTTTATTATATAGTATTATAATTAAACAAGTTATTAAAAAAAAACTGCTTGAAAATATGCATTCATTGCAAAGATACACCAGAGCATGCATGCCCGGATTTTATCGTGTACAGTCTTTATACTCGAAAATCTAATTAAAGACCAACGTGGGTTGCCACTATAAAATAAAAAAAGTATATTTCCACTTTTTCAAAGACCGCACAAGACTGTTTATTTATTGGTAGTTTTAAACCTTCGATTTAAATAAACAAGTTAATTCAAGTTGCTTACACAACAAGATTTTTGGTAGCAAAACTGTTATTGCACTTGTAATACTTCAGGTTTTAATAACATTTGGTACGATAAATTAAATTAACAATAGTTGTAAACAACGTTAGCAATTTAAATAGTACATGTGTTTAGCTATTCGACAAAATAAAAGGCCAAAAGTGTGTGTGTGTGTCAGAAGCTACTACCGGTTCGAGAAAAGAAACTTAGTTACATTTTTCTTTTTACCAAGTGCAAGTGCGAAGTTCATACATTTGCTGTTAAGTCGCAAGTAGCAAATGTATGAACTTCGCACTAACACTTGGTAAAGTTTGAATCAAGAATAAATTAAGTATAAGGAATCCGAATCTGGCTAGTCATTTTGTTTTAGCTGATAAAAAATCGCCATTTAACACACACACCCGCCATTTAATGATTAAACACACACTATATATCAGAAAATATTAGTTTTGAGATATTTTAATGATTTTGAATATCGGGTAGAAAAAACATTGAATGCATATTCCCTATTGTTATATAGGTAAGTTTTGATATTGAAATTGTTAGTCTACATAATATTTTCAACGATTTGATTATCAATGCAAAAAGGTTGGCTAGGTATATCTGAAATGTTCAATTGGGCTTTGCGACACCAACAATGTTTGAGTCTTCAATTAGATTTTCGAGTATAGTTATATCTGATTATTTGTTAAAATTACACAATTAACAATTAATCATTTTAATTCTGTGTGCGATACCGGAGCAAATGTATTCAGCACTCCTACTATTTATACAATTTAATTAGCGCTATTAAGCTAACTAACCTTTGTACAATTAAATTAAGGTAGCTAGGTAACAAATTATTCAATTATATTAGATAGCTCCCTACTTGGTCCTAAAGACTTGCAACAAGTTACTGAAGATGTCGATATCACTTGCACTTGTTCTATGAGCTATTAGAATATATTCATATTTTATTTATATTTATATTTATATTTTATATTTGGTTCTTTACAGGGCAAGGCCATTTATAAACGAAAGTTTGCGTGTGAGGTTGGCAGAGTCACTTGTCTTATCTAAACTCAATTATATGGACGCAGTATTTAGCCCACGTCTACTAGCGAAAACGAAAAGACTTATACAACGTGTCCAAAATGCCTGTGCCCGCTTCTGCTTTAATGTTCCGATGAGGGCTCATGTTACTCCATTTCTAAACCAGCACTCGATTCTTAAGATGCAACACCGCCGTAAGCTACATTTAGCCTGCCTGCTTTTCGGAGTACTTAGGCACAAAGCTCCAATGTACCTTTTCGTCAAATTGTCCCATGTCTCCAACAATAAATCGCGTGAACCTCGCCAATGCGCTATACAGCTGTTGACGCCTAGTCATGCCTCAGCTGCCTTTCGACGAAGTTTTCGTTATGCTGCGACTAAGTGCTGGAACAACATCCCGCCTCCAATCCGGAACCTGCAAAATTTAAATAATTTTAAATCAAAATTAAAAAAATATTTGTGCGATCACCAGTTTAGCCAGGGGCCACTGAGGCATGACACCAGCGGAATATGAGCCGCATTTATTATTTATTGTTATTGTAGCTGTACTAACCTGTTTTTTATGTCCCATTCGCATAGCCATGGATGTTACTCTGTTTAAATTTTGAATATTTTCCTTCTGTCCCTCATTGCCAGCTTCTAGGCACATGTTATGTTATAATTTTCCGATGTTGTTTTTGTCATCTCTTTTTCCGATGTAATTAGTTTCATTAACCTGTGAACCACTGATCGATTTTGGAAATATTTTTAGATTAAGTTTAACTAGGGATTATATATTTGGGGGGGTTTGTATGGGCCTTGTGTGTCACTTCGACCATTGCTGATCTTTTGTAACAGCCCTTTGTTTAAAGTTCACTGCAAAGGCCCGTTGCGTCTAAGAATTTCCAGATGCTTTGGGCCGTGAGAAGTTGTATCTCCTGTGGGTCCACAATGTGTCGCCCTAGGTGGATACTTCTGTTACGCATTAGTGGTCCGCAAGAACAGAGGATGTGCATTGCTGTCTCCTCCGTTTCCTGACAGAACCTGCATGTCGGTTCTTGTTTCATACCCATTAGAAACAGATGTTTGTTCAATTTGCAGTGGCCAGTTAGAATTCTAGTCACTGCGCAAGTCTTTTCTCTTTTGAGTTGTAGAAACTCTTTGGAGAAGTTGCTTTTGAACCCTGTAATTAATGATTTCGAGTGCTTTTGTCCTTTCGTGGACTTCCACAGCTCGATCGCCCTAGATTTATATAGGTCGTTTAGCAGTGAATAGGATTTCCTTTTTGTGATACCACAAAAAGGCTCCGGGCCAACCAGGGGGTTGTCAGCACCTTTCCTAGCCAGTTCATCTGCTATTTCATTTCCATCAATGTTGAAGTGCCCTGGTACCCATCTAAGTATTACTTTGTTGGAGTTTCCTAGGGCATTCAGGTTTTTTTTGCAGTTTTGGACTAGTTTAGAGTTTAACTCCAATGCGTCTAGTGCCAAAAGGGCAGCTTGGCTGTCCGAGTTGATGTAGATGTGCTGGTGTCTACGGTTCTTCTCAAGGTTGATTTCCGCGCATTTGTTGATGGCGAAGACTTCCGCTTGGAAGATTGAGGCCTCCGTGCCCATGCTGACGCTAACTTTGAGTCTTGGTCTCTCACCGTAGATGCCGCACCCCACATCGTTCCCTTTTTTGGAACCATCTGTATACCAAATGTGGCACCCCTCTTTGTAGTCCAGTTGGCCTTTCAGCCATTTGTCCCTGGAGGGTATCTCCACTGAGTATAGTTTTTTGTAGTTATATTCAATATGCATGTCATCGGTCGGCATGCATAAGGTTTTGTGTTCAAACACCGATGCCATACGCTTGGTCAGTGCTTGAGAGCTCCATTTCGTCCTTGTCGTGGTGCAGATTCTGTATATACACTGTTCAGCCTCTTTTTGCACTTGTAGGTGCAATGGTGTTAGGTCTAGCAGTGCATCCAGAGCTGCTCCCGGTGTTGAGGATAAAGCTCCTGTTGCGATAACGCAGGCTGTGCGTTGCAGACTGTTTAGGGTGTTTATTGTTGTCTTTTGGTTGGTTTTTGTGCACCAGACAGCGGAGGCATATGTAATTATAGGCCTTACCACTGCCGTGTACAGCCAGAGGGCAATTTTGGGTTTTTTAGGGATTAGCTTAGCTGTATTAAATTTGCTCGTGTTGTTTTTAATGTTGCTTATTATGCGCTCAGGCAGGCAACCAAACATTGTAAAGATGCATGGTAGTTGGCACAGTGTAGAAGATTGACACCGTAAGCTAGTTCCTCTGGTTGCCACCTGAGCGCTGCCTGTTCTAATGAACCACTGACACACGCGTCTGGTATTTTTTATTGTGGTTTCAATTTGTTTTTTTTTTTCTTCTCTTTATTTTTTGCTCTTATTTTGTTTATTTTAAATTACTAATTAATATCTGTATCACCTTCCGTGTTCCGTTTCGCAACAATTACTTACGCTGTCGTTTCTTTTTCTTATTTTTTATGTATTATTGTTGTGAATAAATGTTTTACTTACTTACTTTTATTCATATCAATGGGATATCTGGGCATACTTATGAGGCATTTATTAACAACTAGAGAACGCCCGCGACTTCGTACGCGTAGAATTAGTTTCCCGCTACTCCCCCCATTTCTTCCCACTGGGGGTCGATTTTCGGAAAATCCTTTCTTAGTGCTCACTTACATCATGAAAGGAACCCATGTACCAAATTTCAAGTTTCTAGGTATAGTAGTTTCGGCTGTGCGTTGATATGTCAGTCAGTCAGTTTAGCCTTTTATATATATAGATATCTGATCATTTTATGGATCATTTTGTCTAATGAAATGATTAATAACTAATAAGTCTATAATTATACAACACTTTTGCAAAGATGACAGTTTAAAATGAGGGCCTTATTTAATAGCTATTTATGAAGTAAAATTATATATGAAGTTAACATACAATCTTATAAAAAATTGTAGCTTGCTTATGTGTACTTATTCTGCTAACTACACTATAATGATATAATTGTACATGGCATTATCATTAGTGACTATAGGGAAATGCATTGTTACCAAAATCATAATGATTAAACTATGTGATCAATAAGTTTTTAGAATTGTTATGAACCATAATAATATTATTTTAATGTGGATTATACCATGGCACTAACAAACGTTAAATAAGAGAAAACAATAATTTCCATTATTAATTTGTTTTTCTGTGATAGCTAAACAAAAAACATCTGTATAAATAACTTTATAAGACGGTAAAAATAAGAGTTAGTTTTGTAATTATTTGGAGCGGTGTGGAGAAAGTCCTGATGCCCTCATGATTTAAAGGATAAACAAGTTGTTTGCACTGGACTTTTTTATTTCCAGCTCGGTCACCAAAATGTAAGGTGGCTTTTTCGGCTTTTTCCGGGATGATTGAGGCCTACAAATAAATACTGTGATATTAGCTTTTAGCAATTATCAAATAACCTAGGAGAATTATGTAACATTATTCTGCCATATAATTATGGATTTAAAAGAAAAAAAACTGATGAAACAAAAACCACTACATAAAAATCACAAGCTGATGATGATCTAGTGAAGGTACAAAATTTGACCTCCAAAAGAAAAAAAAAATTTATAGAGGTAAAATAAAACATTTAAATTATTTTAATAAATGTTTGCAAATATAGAAAGTGTGCATATTCCAATTAAAATATAATGATTTACATATCTCCCATTTTTTATACCGATTCTAAAAACTTATTGATCACCCCTCATACTACTTCTATGGTACCTCCATGTGTAATATTTTTATTTACATAAGTAATTGTTTTTAAAAGTAGCAAGTGAGTCTTTATACAGTGTGTAAATGGTATACGGGCATTTATTAAAAATGGACATAGATTAAGACTCTAATAATCATAAACAGAAAGAATTATTTTGATTACGCTAACGTATACAACGTTATTAATTTTTGAACATACCATCGACCCGCAATGTACATCTAATTCCATCTGTCATAACTTTGAAACATCATTAATTGCGTTTTTAATTAATTGCTTTTTTTGTTATACATTGCGTGTTAAATTATTTTGTATGGTTATTTTTTTTTATTTACTTTTAACAAAAGCTGCCTAAATGTGCTCATTAGGGGCTATTCTTACCACAGTTAAAAGGAACGCCCGTATACCATTTACACACTGTATGCCAAAATTTGAGTGAAATCGGGTGAAGTTATGGGTAATTTGGAATGAAGGCTTCTATTTCAACATTAAGGCTAAATATAGTGTAGGAATTTCTTAATTACACGGATACCTACTAACTATTTTGTAAATAGTGTTTTACCTATGAAACTAGCAGTCCAGGTTCCATTCCCGGTAAGAACACATATTGGATGAATGACCTATTTTGAGTCATGGATATTTAATTTTTATTTTGGTACATACCTATCTCTCTAATATATAAAATTATCGTGTCACAGTGTTTGTAACAAAACTCCTCTGAAACGGCTTGACCAATTCTTATGAAATTTTGTGTGTATATTCAGTAGGTCTGAGAATAGGACTAAAAAGTATATTTCTTAAGTATTGGATGAAAAAAAATACTCCCGGGCGGCGCCGGGCGCGGACAGCTAGTATAAATATAATATTATATAAATACGTATGTTGTCTAGTAGCCATAGTACAAACAAACCTAAAGATTATTTTGTGACTACAATCAATTTGTATAAGATTGTCATATTATTATTTCAGCCACTTACTAACATACATTTCCATACCACCAAGAATAACCAGAGATTTCACAGGCAATAGGTTCATTTTAATTCTTCTGACGTGTGGTATGTATGAGATTCATAATTTGGAATGTAATAGCTTGTCATCCTATTTACCCTTGTATTTATCAATAAGGTATTCATTGTAACAATGAAGTAAATGAATGAAGAGTTCTTACAATAAAATTTAGTAAGTACGCATAATGCAAATTCAATTACAACCCAGTAATAACATGTGGGGGAGATCATCTGATGATGGTCCTATTGGTAAAATAAATACCAAATAAATAATGTAAGCTTCAGGTATGTTTTTTTCGTAACAATTACGTTTAATAAAAAAGTAGAAACATCAATTTGTGAACTTGTTAGATTAGCCTCGCAAAACAGTTAAAGGCTAGGTACGAAAGCAACAAGCAATCGGTAAACCAACTCGTGACAAAATTATATTGTTTTAAACCTCTACTAAGGTTAGCTCAGTCAAATAATGAATGAGTTTATTACCCAAATAAGAAAAAAAATACCTGCTATAATATTTCTCAACTATGTCCCTTCTTCCAGTAGCAACTGTAAATAAACGTAAATACACAAAAATAATATTTCACCACCACCACACAACCACTTTCCACATTATGGTCAACAAATTCACTTCACTCAAATTTACACAGCCATTATTTTAGATGGCCATCTTTCGTCTGAGAAGTCAGGGTACGTTTCCACTCAAACAATGCTGAGTGAAAAAGTGAAAACGACACCTAACGCACGTTCTGATTGGTTGATTTCTCTCTTCACCTTTGCTTCTGTTTAGGGAACCCGCACCCTAAACCAACTCACCTCTAAAATAGAAGCTTTTCAATTTGACACTAATGTGATCTCGTTGTCGAACGAGTGAACGAATTGAGAAAGTTAAGAATTGCGTGATAGTAGGGACAAAAAGTTCCGCTTACGTCTGTGAGCGCTAGTATCGCTATTACCGTCTTCGGTGTAGAATACGCAATAATTAGTTGGAAATTAAAACATGATTAGGTACTGCCGTCGGTAAAATCGTTATGTATTAGGTCATTTTATTACTAAAGTACCGGAAAATGCTACATACGTAATTTAAAAACTCTTTAGTAAGTATATAAATAAGGGCTAGTTTAGGGCATTTGCGACAAGCCTTAGGTTTCAAACGTCATTTTACTAATATGACAGCAAAAGTCAAATGTCAATGTCAGAAATGACAGGCAAAAGTGATGGCGATGTGATGTGTGTTCACCTCTGCGTTCGATCACCTCTGCTTTGGACAGAATTACACCCCAGGGGAACTACTTTGAAATTCGAAGTTCGAAGTTCCGTTCTTCGATTTCACCATTTGCTACTATGAACACCTTCGGCGCCCGTCTTCGGATTCGAAGTTCGTCGTTTGACGTTTGTTGCTTCTATTGACCTACTATGAAAATCGAACTTCGGCGGCGGTTTCGGATTTTGACACAAAGTTCTTCGGGGAGAAACGTCAAATCTCACGTTAACTAAAGTGTTATCGTTTGACCTTCGATCCATTGTTTTCATTGCGTGAGTGTGAGTGATTTTTGGTTTTATTACTGTAAAATATTATTTCCAAAGCTTTTTTGTTTCGAGTTTCATTTATATTTTAGATTGAACGATGTCACGTTTTTTGCACAACGAAGTACTCCGCAAAGTGATGCGCGTACCTACATGACGAGTTTGGCGGCGGGAGACACGCGAGGCTTTTTGGGGAATTCGTCAACACTTTCGGATTAAATCGAGTGGTGTTAGAGACTATTACTAGCCAAACTTAATAGCCGAGGCATCAACCCTACCTATTCAATCAAGAAAAAACCCTTAGGTACGTATTTAAAACGTATTATCCTTTAAGAAAATATCTTTACTTTTGCCATTGTTATTTTTTATGAGGTATACCTATTTTTGTTCAAATATGCAGACCAATCAAGTGATATAAAACTCTTTCCTTAAAGCCTTGTCCTTGTGAGTTGCCTTAAAGTTTTATGGTATTGTAGATTACCAGGGCAGGGTTCGAAGAGATGATGCTGGGTCTGAGACTTGTTGCCTGTGTGATGTTTCATAAGGCGGCCATTTTTCTGCCCCATGTGATGTTAGGTACCCCAAACAAGTGCTGCGTTATTAAAACTGGGTAAGTACATACTATGGTTATTTCTTTTTCTAATTATCATTCGCACTCATCCTAAAAGATATTATGTTTTTATGACTTTTCTTTACATTATACCTAGTTAGTCTAAAAGGTTTGAGTTGCAGCCTAAGAGTTTGTGGGCCAATCAAATGCACCCATCTCACCCACTCACCCTTGCAATCTTCGACCCAAAGAGCATGAGAAGAACTTTTTAAACCGGAATCATTTCTAGTTGCCCAATATAAAATATATCATATATATATATATATATTAGAGGACAATTAACACTTAAGTTCGGTCTTTTATGCTTATTTTATTTCTTTATCAATAATTAGTTTTAAATGTTTTAATGTTTTATTTTGGCACAAACAGTACAATATAACTTAAAGATAAAAAAGAACATTAATTTAACATTAACCAGCAAAGTTACCACAAGTTATATGATGCTATTATATCTTATATTATTGGCATCATTATTTAGTTATTTTTTTATTTGATATTGATGAAGTTAGGCAAAGTTTAGTAACAAGCATATGCCGAGTCAAATACTTATTACATTTAACTCATTTCACTTTAAGTAAACAGTTACTGTGTAAAGCTGATAATCTGATAGCTTTCTCAGTGTTTTTTTTTATAATATGCCCTTTCTATCGCTTTAGGTTAAATTTTTGTATTGATAAGAGTAAAATGATATTGTAAAATAAAAACTTATGTTGTTGTTTCAGATGATAAATATGCCATTTTAAATGTTGATGCTTCACATGGTGTAGCAACTCATGAATCTTTTGTGTGGCAATATCTGAGAACATTTTGAAAGCGTCTGTGCACCAGAGAGCCTGCTGTCTTGCACTTGCTGGGTAAGGAATCAGGATTATATATTTTTTCCTAAAATTTGAATACATGAAATACTGAGTATAATTCATGACCCCTTGCGGGAGTACATGATGACCCCTGGGGGTTACTATAATGCCATACCTACAAAAGAGGGTGCACTCAACTATTGAAAAAGCGTTCAGTATTTTAAAGGTTTAAATGCATATAAATAAACATACTTTTTTATAGCAAGGAGAAGGCACACAAGCACTTAAGCCCCCTGATGGTAAATGGGATCTGAGAAGTATAGACATTTGAATTCCCAAGACTACAATTTTAAGACTGCAATCCTAAGACTTCAAATTCGTTGCCAACCCTTAGGACTAACGGGGAATAAGGAATGCCTTAATGCTAGTAATTTCACCGGTTTTTCTTATCCTCTTTCCGGAACACAACAATGCGAACACTGCCCCTGCACTGGTGGGTTGATGGATAAGATGGTGGTAGCGATCTGGATGAATCCTGCACAAAAGCCCTACCACCACTAAAACACCAATGTGTTCAAAGTCACAGCATAATCAGAAATTATAATTAATTATATATTTTATTTGTCACAGGGCGCTGGAGATGCCTTTTGGCCGCAAGCATTCTTCACTACGCTCCGAGATGGCCAGTACGATCTGCAGGATCACCATTGAATGCAGTATGCTGTACAATATCTGCATGCGAGCTGTAGCCGACGACGTCACGAGCTAGAGCAACATGCAGCCCGGTGCTGTCGCCGACATCCGCGTCTCCTCCACCGCAGAGGCGTTGCACGGGGGGTGCGAAATAGATTAATCTTAGTTTTAATAAATAGATAATAATAGTATGTCGTCCGAGACCTCCGACCATATGAAGCGAATTTTTCAACATGTTTATCCTTTGACAAAAATTATACTAACTTTATTTTAAAACTGCTGCTTATGTATGATTCACTAGGACAACTTGAATGATGAAATTCAAATTTCAGAGTACTTGTTGGTGTTTTTAACCATACTTTGGATGGCGGGGTTAGGCTTGTAAGGACTAGATTGGATAACGACGAACTAAACGCCTTTTTTGTACAATGCCCTAGGATGCAAAATGTCTAGGTTGTAAGTAATGCCTAATTAGGCATAACGTCATCGTTGTTTTATTTTATTTTTTTATTTATTTAAGGCTCATAAAACAAGTTACATAATGCTAAATTTTAAGGTCTGGACTATAACTCTAAACTATGTATGCACAGTAAGACATACATTTATGTTAGTTAAATAACGTTAGGGCATTAATTTTATCGGTGTAGTGTTAGTACTTCTATTTAAGTTTTAATTACTAATTACTATTAGGTTATACAAATCAAAAATTGATTATTTATTATATCTATCTATATATATAAAAGGCAAAACTGACTGACTGACATATCAACGCACAGCCGAAACTACTGTACCTAGAAACTTGAAATTTGGTACATGGGCTCCTTTTATGATGTAAGTGAGCACTAAGAAAGGATTTTCCGAAAATCGACCCCCAACGGGAAGAAAAGGGGGGAGTAGCGGGAAACTTATTCTACGCGTACGAAGTCGCGGGCGTCCTCTAGTCTATATATATAAAAGGCTAAACTGACTGACTGACATATCAACGCACAGCCGAAACTACTGTACCTAGAAACTTGAAAATTGGTACATGGGTTCCTTTCATGATGTAAGTGAGCACTAAGAAAGGATTTTCCGAAAATCGACCCCCAACGGGAAGAAATGGGGGGAGTAGCGGGAAACTAATTCTACGCGTACAAAGTCGCGGGCGTCCTCTAGTATAAGTATAATTCTTTTGAAAGTGAGAAGCTTATAGTTAAATAAATCCAAAGAAGAATGCTTGGCTGCAATTTCATTGTAAGTTCGGCACATTCTAATAATAGGATTGTAAAAAGATGTATTATTTTTAAATATTTGTAGTTGGAATACTTTGTGGGTCGGGTTTCGCGCTTTGTAGCGTGTAGTAAAGTTAAGTAAGGCTAGCAAGGAAGAACAGTCGATATGTGACTGGATGATTCTATGCAGGTATATTAGCTCACTGCATTTACGACGTGCTGCCAATGTCAGCATTTGAAAGTGCTCTAGTCGGCTAGCATATGAGCTGAATTTGCGTCAAAGTCGAAGTCTATAGCACAGAACATTTATAAAAAAAAATGCACTCGATTTATGCGATCACTATGAACTTTGTAATGTGGGGACCAAATAACCGCTTCATAAGAATAATAATATAAATACTTGTGTGTCAGGATTGTGAGTCTTTAGTGGAACGAGATATAAAACCGAGAAGCCTTGTACACCTCGATCATCAAACAAAGTATATACCGAGATCACGAATAACTGTCTCACGGTTGAGGTTGCAACTGGTCAACGAGTAGTCGAATATAGTTTTGGATGATGAAAAGGAAATAACACAGCATTTGTCCACATTCAATGTCATGAATAAAAAAGATTATAAACATCATTCAAATAATTTAGCAAACCCGACAATTTACTTATAGGTCTATAGTTCGTACATTGATTTCTGTCTCCATCTTTGTGGATAGGAACGACGTGCGCTGTTTTCCAGAAAGTAGGAAATACTTCCGAACTGATGAAATCGTTAAATTATGAGATAGAGGGGCAAGCTGAGTTCTTTACATTTGACTATAAATGATGGAGGAATTCCGTCAGGGCCGGCACCTTTGTGACAGTCAAGGCATTTTATTTTACATAATATACTATCGAAATATAAATAAATATCACTGTTATAGGTTACTAGAGGACGCCCGCGACTTCGTACGCGTAGAATTAGTTTCCCGCTACTCCCCCCATTTCTTCCCGTTGGGGGTCGATTTTCGGAAAATCCTTTCTTAGTGCTCACTTACATCATGAAAGGAACCCCTGTACCAAATTTCAAGTTTCTAGGTACAGTAGTTTCGGATGTGCATTGATACATCAGTCAGTCAGTTTAGCCTTTTATATATATACCCCTTACTAATAAACGTTGAGTAACGGTGGTATAGCTATACAATGTTTTGTCCTTATCTGTCAAATCCAAATGTCACAATGACAGATAAGGACAAAACATTGTATAGCTATACCACCGTTACTCAACATTTATTAGTAAGGGGGATAGATAACTGTGGCTAGGTATGTTTGCTGAGTAAGAACTTGGCAAAGAGAGACATAGTTTCTCAAACCAAGATCTTATGAAAGTAAGTCTTTGTTTTCATAGTCGTTTTGCAATCTAGTCCTCACAAGCCTAACCTAGGGATAGGGGTTAGGGATAGGGATGTAGAGAAATTATTACAATTGTTTCAATCTCCATTGATTGTCGTTCCTGACTCTTTCTCAGGGCACTAGATAGTCAGTTATTTATTGACTTAATGATGAGAAATCTAATCATGGCCATCATAATGTCTGCCAAAAAATAATGCTAGTTATGAAATATATACAAATAATCTTATACTAAGGTACTTTTTTAGGCTTAACTATAGACAACATATTAAAATAGTCCTCATACAATTTGTTGTAGTTATTTTTCATAGTTTTTTGTCGTACTTTTTTCTTCTGTATTTGTATTAAAGGGCCATTCATCTATAGTTATATTTTCAAGAGTGGTTTTGATATTTTGTTGATAAGTGGAAGGTAACTACTGCATCTATTTGTAACATTCTTTCACTATTTGAACAGTACATTATTCCAGATGGATATAGGCTTTTTTTTTATTATGTTGAAACCTAAACAAAGCTAGGGCGTGATGCTAGTTTTGTTAATAAGACTATCTCTTATGATTGCACATAGGTAATGCTAGACCTTATAGGAAGTTGTAATGATTTTCAGCAAGTACTGAATAACGAGCAGTATACCTAGTAGGAGGGAAATAAAATTTTGTGTTATGTAATAAAATAACTTTTATTATTTTTCGATTTTAATTTTATTTTCCTTGTGTTGGAGTCAATGAGCACCGCTTGTCTTGATTTTGTTAGTTCTGCGCAAATGGTTAACTTAGTGATTTTGGAATCTTCCATCTCCAGCAGCCGGCCTTGCGGACTGGCCTGTTTGAGCCGCCAAGACCAACACCGTCTGGTGCCTCATGTGAACAGATAATTACAATATTATAAAAAATGTAATGGGATCAATATATTTACCTAGAAATAAACAACACATAATGACAGTCAGTTAATCCATGAAATACCTAAAATTATATATAAACCCCCTTGCAAAGATAATGGGCACTTTGATTTCTGCAAGTAGTTTATACTCTACTACATACTGTAACTAAATGAAATTTTATGCTACCACAATAGAATAATATTTTTCAGCATTTTTCTTTCTTTATTATAATTATATATAACAATACTTTCTTTATTTTGTAGCATAAAATTTCATTTAGTTATAGTATATTCAAACTAATTTAAAAATCAAATTTAAACAGAAGCACAAGAGCTAGCCCCATGCACTTCTGCCAAGTCGTAAAAAGGTATGCTTACATGATGGGTGCTGAAATGAAAGGAGCTGTAAGGACGATTGGTCACGGTCCAAGAGTGGAACTGACACTTCCTCATCCATTCATATAGGGCACGTTTTACCCGATTGGGATCCGCATCATCACCCTGGAAATGATACAATGTTGTATTGTATTTTGAATTCACATTTATTAAGTGAGAATGCACCAGTACAGGAAAATAAAAAATAAAACCATGTCGTGATGTTTTACCTTCTGCCGTTATCTTGGCGACTGGACCGCACCACCAAGACTGTTTAACGTAACAGTAATTTGCTCCCACAGGGTGCGGGAGCGTACTCCTCCTTACACACTCCTGACAAAACCACGAGCATAATCAGCATTTCAAATCACTCGTAGGTAACAGGGAAAGAAGATGATGGGTGCTGCAATCCATAAGTACAATGTTTTCATTCAAATCTTTCGGTAAACTAGTACTAAAGTAAGTAAGCAAGAGAACCAAAAAATATATCAGTTAACTAAACAATAATAGATACAATAAAAAATTAAAACCACCAAGTCTTGACTCGAGTTTATAATATAATATAGGGATGTTATTGGAAAATAATTAAAAAATAAAAATAAAACTTACAAAACAAATTTCGTTGCTTGACACATGGATTTGACAGATAGATTATTTTTATACTTAATGATACGTCAGAATATTTTTAAATATTAAAAAGCAAGCGTTATTTGGAGATTTGATTTTATTAAACTATCCTTGTTAGGTACTTTGTTTGTTATTGTACAAGTAAGATATAAATTGTTAATCGGCGATTTAGGACAAAAATCTGATTACCGGTTTTAAAGCGCTATGAGTGTAACCCATACTTTTTATTCATTCGTTCTTTCCGTTCAAGTTGCTCAATTCCTCTAGAATCGAAGTTGGTCTATGGCTCCGAAACGTAAGTGAACAATTCGAAGTTACTTCATGGTAGCCTTCACCTTCGTCGTTCGATCGATCTGCGTTGCGGGCTTCGTTGCGAGCGTCGAATTTCAAAGTAGTGCCCCAGAACACGTTTCTACAATTTTTAGAGTCGTCGCATCAATTGAAAACCACTGAACCAATCTTAATTCGGTTTTCACTAAAACGTTTCAATAACCGGTGACCAGGTTTATATATAATAAAAATTTAAGATATGAAAATCAAAGGGGGGGAAAAGAGGGGTCAAAGTTGGTATGGAAAAAAGTTACTGGATTGAGCTGGTCACTTGAAACTCTGTATAATTACTCTTCGTAACAAATAAAAGTACATTTATTTCAGGATTTCTCGATTGAAGTTAAAACAACTAAGAAATTATCGAATTAGCCCAATTGTAAGTATTTCTTTTTCTACTCGCGTACTAAAAACCGCTAATATTGATATCGTTAATGGTGTCAGAATACCACCTATAGCGTAACCGAAGAGTAAAAACAATTCTATAATAACTATAATAAATTATAGAACTGTTATTACCATGGTAACGGTCATTCCGGATATCGGTCATGGCGTTTAGTTAATACTTGACATCCTAATAATTTGTATAATAAACCGTTAAAAACATTTAACACCAATTTAAATTACCTATATTAAAAATAAAACTAATTTTGAGACTAAATATGTGTTTAGAATAACATTTTTATTAAGTTACTAAAAATAGATGAGTAATATCCATTGTTATTTGGTTACCATGGTTACGTTCAATATGGATATCAACAAAATGGCGTTTTGTTTGGCATTCCAACTTTTATGATAAGTTGTCAGAACTGTTTTAGTACCTAACTATTAAAAATTGCATGAAATTTGTAAACATTTAGCAATAAAATTTACAAACTATTAACGCCAATCGGAATAATGAAAATGACTTTGCTAACAAGTAAGCAAGCTCGCGCTCTAACCTCGGCGCTCGTACCTTAAGAAGCTTCATTATATACCAGTTACATAAATAACTATTAAAACCCTATTCGAGGGCCGTCGATTACTTTACGTGATTGCAAATATCAAAATTTCATTCTCCGTTTATTACATATAAACTATAGTCAAGGATTTTTAAAAATTCAATGTACAAAATGCTATAAAGAAGCAAAATAAATAATTCCAATTTGTTGTTGTAACAAATGCGACGCCATGATAATGTGACATCAAAGACAAGGACAACCATATCCCTCCTATAACTGGAGCGATCAAGAGAAAAAAAGCACGCGATCATTGATTAACGTTACAGAAGCGACGCTGTGATTGAAACTAACGGTGTCACGTTGTTGCTTGAAAACAGTGTTTTAATGGGTAATATCGGGGGTTAAACTTCGAATATATATTTAAGACAATATTTCGAAAACCAAACTTCTATTTTTAACTTAGCTTGGGTTTTACAATTTTGATCAATAATTTATTCTCTTCTTTAGGTTCCGCAGCATTATAGTAAAAAGATAAACCTTACAATTTCGTCATTTCCATGTATAACATAGGTCACAAATATCTATTTTTTTTAGTGTTACTTATTTATCGATCAGATTATGAAGTAAAAAAATAATTAACAGCAAACTTTTTTTTTAATTAATGCATTTATTTCAGGATCATAGATTGTTAGTAATTTTAAATTTTATTCTATATTATTATTTTTTTCTCCTATGGCATCTGTCATGTGGGTGACAACATGGGACAGTCTTTGTACATTCTATTTTGTTAGGCTATGTAAAAAGGAGCGGTGTCAGATTGATGTTGACAGCGTTGACATACCCAGATTTTAACATTTTTCCGCCATTTTCAAGACCAAGACTAATTCAATTCGGAAGTATATTATTTCTACGGCTGTTATTTAAATATTAGTACGGTTATAATTTATGATCACTTAAAAAATTGTGGTATTTTTAGATGGCGAATTTAGACAGATTCCATCTACCTACCGGTGATAACTAGGGGCACGCTGCCGGATAAAATAAATGCAAGTAAAATGTGGGTAGGTATATGTAAAAAAAATTTATCACACGGTCGGGGCAATATGCGGTAGTTCTACTTAAAATTGGCGAAGATCGTATGGCAAGAGGTAGTAACGATATGATTACATTAAATAGCGAATTCTGTAATATTGTACAAAACACAAATGATCTAAAAAATAACGTGTACCCAGATCTAGAAACCAATAAAAATTATAGAGAATGATTGTGTGAAAGGGCAATATTAGCACCTAAAAACAAAATTAATGGGTAGATAAATAAAAAAAAACGGTCAGGTGCAAGTCGGACTCGCGCACTGGGGGCTCTGTATTTGAGATAATATGCTTGGTAACCGCAAAAGAAAATACTCATTTGGTCATTGAGATAAATAGACTAGAGAAGCAAACCTCATTATCAAGCGGTAAAAAAAGTATGACCACTTCTTAGCCGCGACGACGTAGCTTTGAAACCACTACACATTTTAAAATAAACACATAGTAAAAATATATCGGTCTCACTTACACAAGTTGCAAGAACAATGATGTCACTGACATTAGATAAGGACAGACACAAAAATATGCCATGGTAGGTTGGTGTTGCCGACCATATGAAAATTTGCCCAATATAACAAATAAATAGGGATTTTTTTAAATAATACTTACTTTGTAATTAATTAATGCATGAAATTATTTTAAATGCGTATTTCTTATTAGATTACTAGAAATAGGCAAAGGTAATAAGTAATAAAATAAGTACGTAATTTTTTGTTTCAATGTTTTTTATTACCTATATGTAGGTATAATATTATAAGATTATTACTATGTACAAAGGATAAAATTTGTTTGCATGTATAGTGAATGGAAGATATAAAGTCAATCCTGACATCTGTCATCGCACTACAATTTATAATCGTCATGGACTTATTAGAGAAACAAGACCATGGATATCACACGCGAGGACAATTGTTCGGTTAAAGAGATTTACTCTGGTGGACTAAACAGAAGCACATGGGGTTAGCTCCACGCGCTTCTGTCAAGTACAGCTGTCAGGATTACCTGCTTATCTGCGTTTTACTATCAGTGGCTTGTTTTGTAAAGCTACAAATTACAATTTACAGGTAACAAGTTTCCATTTGACACAACTTCGACCAATGACGACCAGAGGCCCGTTTCACGAAGCTACAAGTTACAAATTACAAGCGGAAGTCTCTTTCTAACTCCTTTTGCTAGAAGGAGAGTTCCGCTTGTAATTTGTAACTTGTAACTTGTAGCTTCGTGAAACGGGCCGCAGAGGCCCGTTTCACGAAGCTACAAGTTACAAATTACAAGCGAGTCTCTTTCTAACTCCTTTTGCTAGAAAGAAAGTTCCGCTTGTAATTTGTAACTCGTAGCTTCGTCAAACGGGCCACAGCCATTTGAGCAGTGTTGCCAGTTTAGACCTGTAAAATTGTAACTTGTAGCTATATATATATCAATGGAAAATCTATATTAAAATTTAGGCTAATCAAAATGAACCTTATTTCATAGAAAATAAAGTTCATAACCAAATGCATTGATATATATGTTACACTAGATTAGCAATTACCGCAACAAAGCGTTGCCACTTCACATAAGGCCACAGCCATATGTCAGCAAACGTCAACTCAGTGCTCATTGGGATGCTGACAGAGTTGCACCGAGCTACAAAATGGGAAAATGCGTAGTGAAAGAATGTAATTCGAGATCACAAAGAGATAACAAATCCAGCGGAATTACTTTCCACACGTTAGTTAATTGTTTATGTATTCAAATTAACATAAAAAACCCAGAAATCGATTTAAAATACCAAATATTGCAATTTAGGCGCAGTGTTGCCATTAAAATATCGTTTTGTTTTTCCCACATTGACGGGAGGTTTTAAATTTTATGTTTGAGTTCTAATATATTGGAAGTAGATTTAATAAAATTATTTACAGTTATTATTATACAGATTAATGATAATAGAAGAATCTAGTATTTTCATTTAGTTACCTATTTTATATTGATACATTTTCAGGGTGCCTAAGGCTACATCCTTATCCATCCTTCCTACGTCAAAAGAAGTCGGTGGAAATCATTCGATTGTTGAGAAAATAGACCTACTTGCTGCCTACTAAATCAAGTGTAATATTATTATGTTCTAAGCACTTCAGGGATAAAGACAAATTAAGACTGCACTGCACAGGCCTGCATATCCTGGGGCACGTTTTATAAAGCTACAAGTTACAATTTTACAGGTCTAAACTGGCAACACTGCTCAAATGGCTGTGGCCCGTTTGACGAAGCTACGAGTTACAAATTACAAGCGGAACTTTCTTTCTAGCAAAAGGAGTTAGAAAGAGACTCGCTTGTAATTTGTAACTTGTAGCTTCGTGAAACGGGCCTCTGCGGCCCGTTTCACGAAGCTACAAGTTAGAAATTACCTGTAAATTGTAATTTGTAGCTTTACAAAACAAGCCACTGATAGTAAAACGCAGATAAGCAGGTAATCCTGACAGCTGTCCTTCCAGTACCTACAAATTACAATAACCTCAAAAGACTTGACAGAAGCGCGTGGAGCTAACCCCATGTGCTTCTGTTTAGTCCACCAGAGTAAATCTCTTTAACCGAACAATTGTCCTCGCGTGTGATATCCATGGACTTGTTTCTCTAATAAGTCCATGACGATTATAAATTGTAGTGCGATGACAGATGTCAGGATTGACTTTATATCTTCTATTCACTATACATGCAAACAAATTTTATCGTTTGTACATAGTAATAATCTTATAATATTATACCTACATATAGGTAATAAAAAACATTGAAACAAAAAATTACGTACTTATTTTATTACTTATTACCTTTGCCTATTTCTAGTAATCTAATAAGAAATACGCATTTAAAATAATTTCATGCATTAATTAATTACAAAGTAAGTATTATTTAAAAAAATCCCTATTTATTTGTTATATTGGGCAAATTTTCATATGGTCGGCAACACCAACCTACCATGGCATATTTTTGTGTCTGTCCTTATCTAATGTCAGTGACATCATTGTTCTTGCAACTTGTGTAAGTGAGACCGATATATTTTTACTATGTGTTTATTTTAAAATGTGTAGTGGTTTCAAAGCTACGCCGTCGCGGCTAAGAAGTGGTCATACTTTTTTTACCGCTTGATAATGAGGTTTGCTTCTCTAGTCTATTTATCTCAATAAGATTTTCAAAGTTTTTTTGATATTTCTCAAAAACTGTGAATAATGAACACTTCACAGACATGCCAGACAGACAGACAACAAAGTCTCACCATAAGGGTTCCTTTTTTACCATTTTGGTACGGAACCCTAAACATATCACTTAGAAGGCGTACGAGTATCTCTCGAAAGACAATGTCATAGACACAGCAATAACTTACAGGTGTAATGTCAGCCTTAGGGCAATAATGATGTCTGGAATTGCTAAAGGAGAAAATGTTTTTATTCACCGCATTCCTATAATTCCGATAGATTTACCATTTAACTTTAAAAGAGAGCTCTATAACAGCTATTGCCATGACCATGAGCAAAGCGCAACGACAAACAGTATAAGTAGCCGGCGTACATTTTGAAGAAAACTGTTTTTCCCATGGGCAACTGTATATAGCATGCTCACGAGTACCCAGCCCACCAAATCTTCATGATCTAGCGAAAGATGGCAAAACAAAAAATATTGTAGGTATACAAAAATGTATTAACCTAGATGACGTTATCCAATTCAATTTCAATTTAAATGTGGAGCTCAATATTACATAAAAGATCATCCAGGCCTGGGAGGATGTTTAACTATAAAATTACTTAAAACACTTAACTGCGATAAACGAGTTCTACGCGGACGAAGTCGCGGGCAAAAGCTAGTTATATATAATCCTGGTCACCGGTTATTGAAACGTTTTAGTGAAAACCGCATTAAGATTGGTTCAGTGGTTTTTAATTGATGCGAGGAGAAACAAAATTTAACAGACAAACAGACAAACAGACACCAACTCTAAAAATTGTAGAAACGTGTTCTGCTGCTCATTCTGATGTCCCCTATAGTATTTTTAAGTTCATATCTCAAATGTACAGATTTTTTCCCTTCCACAACTTTATTACATGTATAGATATAGATATAGATACCTATGTTTTTATAGCCTATAACCTGACCGGGGATTTTCTCGACGGATTAGTAAAGTTTCCATCAAAATCCGTGTTTTCACGTGATGCGCTTTCAAATAAACAGACAAACAGATAAACAGACTAAGAGACAAAAATTCTAAAAACTGTTGGAACGTGTTCTGTTATCGATTCTAAGTATCCCCAGGCAACTTTTTTTGGAATATCTGCCATGTACAGACTTTCGACCCTCTTCAGCTTTATTACACGTATAAATTTTCAGCTTTATTATATGTATAGATAAGGGCGGTTATTATGATCGATCACTTGAAAAAAATTACGGACAGTCATTTTATTTTTCGGCGGTTGGCTAATGAAAAATCGTCGGTTATTTAATTCTAAAAGTGGGTAGGTATATAAAGTAGGTCTTAAATAAAATAGTTTCATCCACTTTCTATTCGTCAATAGCTGTGTAAATTATAGGTCAAGTAATAGAAATACATCATTATAAAACAAGTCGCCTTGCCTTATATTACGGATATTAATTACAATTCACATTTTAAATTCAATTAGGTTATATGGTTATATCATGCGTCCAATAAAATAATAATTTAAATGTTAATCTAATAGGTAATGGTAAATCGAGGAGCCAGATGATACAATTTTAGTCATCAGTGTCATCACTATACCATTTTATACAATCTTATCTTATCTTAATAATATTATAAATAAATGAGACGGTTTGGATGTTTAGATGTTTGGATGTTTGTTAATTAATCACGCTTCAACATCTGATCGGATCGGGATGAATCTTGGCACACATATAGGTTGGGTCCTGGAATAGGATTCCGTATCAGTAGTAGGGATTCGCCAGTTCTGGCCCCGCCTCTACTCGGCCGAAAAAAATGGTGCTCTGACGAGCGAGAGGTGGGGTTTCGCTCCAAAAAAAAAAAAAAAAATTTAATATTTTTTTCGGTGTTTATCCCCCCATTTAGAGCGTTTGGGAAGGGTCCCGAGACTCCCAGATCACTCCTTCCCATAGCTTGCAATAGTCCATGTACTCAATACAAAAGGTTATCAACTACCTGGGTACCCTTTTTCTGTCCCGTGGACGTTGTCTATTGTTTGCGCGTGCGCCAACCCCTTTGTTCTCGGAGCGCCCAATACCATTGTCTTGCATCGGACGCGTTCATACCTTTTTTTACATATTACCTGATTGCGCTATTAACTGTTGTAATGTGATTTTTAATGTTATCTATGTTTTTCTCATATCATTTAATTAAGTTACCATAGTGGTTTTCTTAACATACTGTTTTTAAGGATCATAGTTCTAACCTAACCTAACCTACCTTGTTGAAGTTAACCTAAAACCGTGAAACCTGTCCTAGCTTAAAATACCTACTGTTTTTCAAGGGTTACAGTTCTAACCTAACCTAACCTACCTTACTGTAGTTAACCTAACATTATACAACCTAATCTAACTTAACATACCTACTGTTTTTAATACTTACCTAACCTAGCTTGGTGAAGTTAACCTAACATTATACAACCTAATCTAACTTAAAATTACTGTTTTTAATACTTTCAAGAAAATAAAGATGAATCAACCAACAAAGAAGTTACGAGTGGTTTTAAATTTTAACACCCCATGGTCGGCTGTTATTAAGGATCGCCTAACTTTACATGAGCTTAACCTAAGCTAAGAACTGATTTAAATCTAGCTATAAGTCCTAATTTTCACTAAATTGAATTTACCTAAGTTAATGTTAGTAAATCTAGCTAATCGTAGTACCTATTCGTAGTATTATCTTAAGTCGTTGTTATAGTTGGTTCCAGTTTAAATGACGAAAATGCACTTAAAACCATCCATTACCAAAAACTATTGTTCAATTGTTATCTTCAAGTAGGGTTGTAAAACAATTATGCAGGTGTGTCGGTACGGCCAAAGTATACTTTGAATAAACAATCTTGATAGTTTTTTATTGCATGTTAGCCATAAGAATATGCGATATGTTTTAGTGTTGTGTTGATTTATTATGTATCAATAATGACAATTTAAAATTATATTGAATGTATATAATATAGGAATATTTATTAAGTATATTTTTCCATTACAATAATTATAGACGGCTTAAAAATCTTTTATTTCAATGATCAAGAAGGGTTGAGCTACTCCAAGGCACGTGCCACACTTCGGTCGTCCCTTTGTTATCTTTTCCTTTCATATTTAGCAACAAAAGAAGTTGTAAAATCCAGCGTTAAATGCATTTTCGTCATTTAAACTGGAACCAACTATACTTAGAGCCTATTCTAAACAACTATCAAAACCATATATTGTATATAGGTATTTCTAAATGAATTATAGTAGGATCTATTTAAAATGTCGGAATCCACTTAAGAGCTTATCTTCCAATGAATGGCTTTGTTATCTATTGTGAAGCCCGACCGCAAATTAGCAGTGCAAAATGAAACGCATAAATAACAAAAGATTTCACATTAATAGCCACTTTACCGCCTAGAGAATAAGGTTCAATTTGTAATGGCAAGTCATTCGAAATAGTACTGTTTGAAATTGAAAGCGGCAGCCAGGTATTTTGTTTGTGTAAGGTACAGAATGATTCAGGGATAGCTTTCTTATCTTAGTCTAGTACGCAAGCACGTCTGCATAGTTCTCAGTCGCTATCTAGTATCGACATCGTTTGCTTCACTGTGTTTTACTCTGGATATTTTTTTAATTTGACCACTGGCCTACGTTCTATTGGATTTTGATTGCTTACTGTTTGGATTTTTGTGAAAAAGTGTGCTCGATAACGACCCCGGCTGTGTTTATGGACTTTGAAATAGCGGAAATAGGAGTGAGAGAAATGTTCCGCCCTTGGGAAGGAAACGAAACCGTAAAGTCAACTTCACACTCCAACTGTGTTGGAGCATTGCAGAAACGGCATTTGCACCCTGCTGCTCAAGAAATTGTCTTAACAGTTTACAATGTGGTTCGAGAAGAGGCGGGTCCATATGGAGCAATGAAACGCACGTCAGAATTAACAAAAATAAATATCAAGATTATTGAAAGACTCGTGAAAAAAAAAGGAGATCTAAAGAAACCCACTAAAAACAAAAAGTTTGGAAGAATAGACAACTTCACGGAAGATTTTATTGCCAGAACAGTTGATAACTTTTATAGGCAAAACATATCACCTACTGTGGACTTAATTTATAAAGAATTAACAAAGGACGAAGCAGTTTTCCCGTATAGCCGGTCGTACCTCCTTCATATTCTAAAGAATATGGGTTTTGAGTACAAACAATTAAACACAAGAAAAGTGATTATGGATTCGCCGAGGTTAATAAGTCTACGTGACAATTATTTGATTAAAATTAAAAAAACATCGTGAAGATAGAAAACATATCATTTATTTAGATGAGACATGGTATGACACGCACGACGTCTGCAAAAAGGGTTGGCAAAGAGATGGCAACACATGTGCACTAAACGTACCTGCATCACGAGGTAAAAGAATTATAATACTACACGCAGGGTCTGAAAATGGTTGGGTGGATGGAGCTTTAATGCTGTCTGCAAAAAATGTCGCCAATTGCAGTGCGGACTACCATCAGGACATGAACGCGAGCCTTTTTGAAACTTGGTTTAAGGACCAATTATTACCAAATATACCAGAAGGGAGTATCATCGTCATGGATAATGCATCATACCATTCGCGGCAGACACAATTAATACCCTGCATAACAAGGAAATCAGAAATACAGGAGTTTTTAGATAAACATAATATAAATTATCCGTCAAAGGCAAAAAAAAAAGATCTGTTGGAGAAAGTGAAAGAACATTCTTTTCCCAAAACCTATTTTGTTGACGAGGCAGCAAAGGTCAAGAATTGCGAAGTTTTAAGATTACCGCCGTATTATTGTACTTTAAATCCTATTGAACTCATGTGGAGCAATTTAAAAAGAAATGTAAGAAAAGAAAATAACAATCCTAAGTTTAGTGAAGGCGTGCTTCAAATAATAAGAAATAGCATTAATGTTACAAATAATCATTGGAAAAACTGTTGTGGGCATGTCCACAACATAGAAAAATCAATGGCCCGAGACTATAGCCACCCTCAGGTAATTATTGAAGTTACAACTAGGCTATATTTATGTTTCATTTATAAGTACTCATTTAAGCTGTGGATACATGTAATTATTTTCGTTTGTTTCTTTTTAGGGTTCCTTACCTCAAAAGGAAAAAGGAACCGTGTGTCTGTCTGTCTGTTTAATGTTAATAATTACCTTAGGATTTCTAGATAGTATTTTTTGTTATTTACGTATTTGTGTTTGTTAAAATTATATATATATATATATATATATATACAATAAATGTATTTTACTTTTAAATCAAACAAATAAACCTTTTTAAATATAATTCTTGTTTTTTAAATACATGCATCCCAACTAAAAATAATCATAAAAATATTAAGTCCTAAATAGTTACACCCTATACCTGCACAAACAAAATAGTACCTGGCTGCCGCTTTCAATTTCAAACAGTACTATTTCGAATGACTTGCCATTTCAAATTGAACCTTATTCTCTAGGCGGTAAAGTGGCTATTCATGTGAAATCTTTTGTTATTTCTGCGTTTCATTCTGCTAATTTGCGGTCGGGCTTCACAATAGATAACAAAGCCATTCATTGGAAGATAAGTTCTTAAGTGGATTCCGACATTTTAAATAGATCCTACTATACCTACACTTATGCGATTGTTACTTGTGCGTTTTATTATTTTGGGTATTGTTGAATAAATCGGCGTCTGTGTTAGATGAACTACAAGTTCAAACATGTTTTTAGGAAGACGCTTAACTTACGGAGCGTATAAAAGCGGTGGGGTATTGTGTCTGAACAACTATTAGCCACGCAACAGTCTTCGTTACCGGAGCTCCCTGTACTTAAAGCAGTATATAGACATAATAGTCTTGTGTCGTGCAGTGAAGTGTTTATAAAAAGGCCTAATAATGGATGTGAGTATGTACAAATATTTTAACTTAATTGTGTGTTTTTTTAGCATTTGTGCACCGTGTTTTTGTTAAGCAGTTGTGTAATTTATTGTTTGATATTGTTTCAGTTCTCTGAAAATACTTTCAAGAACTATTACTACCCGGAAAATAAAGATGAATCAACCGACGAAGAAGGCACGCCTGGTTTAAAAGTTAAGCAGGCCATGGCAAAAAAGCGTTCAGTAAATAACATCGACAGCTTTTTTGAACGTCCCAAGAAGAAAACTAAAGTATTGAAGCGCTCTTCCAATGTCAGTCAAAGTTCTCCTGACGGGGTGGGCTATATATCAACCGGACAAGACGACGGGGCATACGCTTCTCACTTGATTAAAATGGAGATATATGATTTGCAAAAAATTAAAAACATTCCACCCACTGAGCACTGGAAACACGCAGATGTGAGATTAAAATTCTACGCGCCTTCTGAAGAAGACACTCAGCTCCAAACTACACGTGATGTTATATTTAACATCACAAAGCAAGTAGCTTCTAAAGACAGTTGTATGAAATATTTTATTGACAATAAGAAACAATAGTGATAAAAAGTGTTTGCGTACGTTAAACAAAAGCTTGTTATTGTATTACATGTAAAAACCTTACCTTTTAAGAATTCAAGACCTTTTCCAGTCTAAACAATTATCTTTTCTTTGTAAAATTAAATTGTGCGAAATACTTTATTTACTATAAGATGCAGTGATAAAAAGTGTTTGTGTAGATTAAACAAAATGGATAGTTTGAACTGTGACATCTACGATGCCCAACTCATCAGACTCTGTGAAGAGCTTGAAGAAGATCAAGAATTACTTGACATCGGGGAATTCATAAGCCAACTTCATCGTGATGCGTAAGTTATATTTTTAATTCTTAATATTCCTGTTGTAACCTGTGTAAAAGCGCTTGACCAGTACTTACCTGACAAAGGATGGGTTTCAGACTTGTAGTAACTTGATCCTATTGTTATGGAAGCAGTTAGGTGGGGCGCTCCTATATAAGTGAGGTATTCGATGTTGAAATTATTCGGATAGGCCGCAGTGACCCGAGGTGGACGTTCAATTTGTAATTAAATTAAATTCGTTAAATCAAATAGCCGACCATCTGGCTGCCACCTCTGACGTAGGGACGTGTTGTTTTGCGGAACTGCGGAAAAACACAGGTGAGTCAACAACATCTGGCTCCCCTACGTCACACGCTCGGACCGATCAACAGCGGAATTTCCCCGCCGCCGGCCGGTACCTTTTCTTCCAGTACCTAGTCTCGGCCTCTCGCTTGCGGGAGGAGCCTTGGGACGGGGGAAAAGGGAGGGGAGTGGTGAGGCCGCGGTGCGTCATGGTCGCGTGAGTCACTGCCCCATCTTACGTCATCCTTTGTTTTATTTGGGTGGGTAGATTATTTTTTCCGCAAATATATCTACCCTCCAAATTAACATCGTGTCCCACCCACCTTGTGCGAGTCCGCAAAGGTGGGGTAACCTGTAAAAGCCCTTTTTAGGGCTACCCCCCATTATGCAGCCTGGATCCCGGAGTGATCCAACGGCGCGTAGGCATACGCGCCCGCGGATTTTCCGCAACACCCAACGGATCCGGATCCCGATCTCCACTAAGGACCGCAGCAATGTCATGCGCGCCTTCAACCTGCTGCGAGCGGCCGGTCAGGCAACACCGCCGTCGACCGCTCCGAACACCCCGCCACCGGACGGCCAAGCTATTGCTGAGCTGGCCGAACAGATGGCTGCCGGCGTGCCGCTTCAGCGCGACCCTCGCCTTGACCCAGGACGACCCCAGCGGACCCGGTCCCCGGGCCACTCCCGCGACCTGGAGTTCGCCAACTCCCCGGGCACTCAGCTCACGTTGAGCGAGATGCTCGCGGACGGCAAAACTGCCCCGCATGTGCTGCGTGCCGCGTTCGCGCGGATCACCGCCGCTCGCGCCGCAGCCACTGCTGCTGCCGCCGCCGCCCCAACATCTGCCCCCTCTGCCTCCAAACCGCGAGAGCAGCGCCCACAGACGGCGCGCACCTCGCTCGCACTGCCCAGCAGCCTCCCGCGCTTCGGCACTGTGCCCCGCGTGATGCCCGCAAATGCGGAGCTCCGCGACAACCCGGAGGACGAGCCGCCGCCCCTCGCACCCGTGCGAGCTGTCGCCGCTGCCGCCTCCACCAGCCGTGCCTCAACATCTGCCACGCCAGCGCGCGTGGCCCGGACCACCCCCGCGAGAGCGCACGCGCCCGCGACCTCACCACCCTTTCGCGCAAGGCCGACCACCGCGCCTGTGCGCTCAAGTGCGCCGCCGCCACAGCCGAAGGCCGTTACGCGGCCGCGAGCCGCGCCACGAACCCCAGTGCCGCCTGTCGCTACCGCTGCGTCCTCCACCGCAGCGACGCCGAGCATGAAGCGGGTTGCGAAAACCCCTCCTGCAACGCTACAGCAACCGCGCTCACTGCCCCGGCTCGACCTGTGTCCCATGGACACAACCGGGCCGTCACCACCAGGTGCCCAACAGCTTCCACAGCTGAGCTCTCCTTCGCCGCAGCAGCCGCCTCTCCGCCATCTCCTTCCGCAACTAGCGGTCAAGGACCGGCGACAGCAGCGCAGGCGCCCGCGAAGAAGATTCGCTACCCGCCGCTGGTTGTCCAGCGGATCACACAATGGGGTAAGCACTTCCGGGCCCTAAAGGGGCTTCTGGGACGCGCCCCTAATGCCCGCCCGTACAGAACCGGGATACGCTTCTCCCCGTCAGGTGAGCAGGAGTTCCGAGTGGTACAGCGGTACCTCTCCGACCTAGAGAAGGAGGACTCTACCTTGGAGTGGTACTCCTACTCCCTGCCAGCCGAGCGAAGCCTAAAGGTGGCCATTAGGTCTCCCCGTGGACACCAGCCCCGATGACATCACCGACGACCTCACTTCCCAAGGCTTCGACGTGGAATACGTCAGGCCCATCAGAGCCCGCAGCGGCAGACCCGGGTGTATTTTTTACGCCCAGGTCACCAAAAATACGGCCATTTTCCTCGTCACGGAGATCCTCTGCATGCCAGGGATCATCGTGGAGCCTTGGAGAGGTAAGCGAGGCATCGCGCAGTGCCACCGCTGCCAAAGTTTCGCCCACTCCTCTCACCACTGCCACCGCCCCATAGCCTACGTGCGCTGTGGAGGCCCCCACGCCGCCAGCGACTGCCCACGGCCCCGAGAGGAGCCACCAACATGCGCGAACTGTGGCGGTGAGCACACCGCCAACAGCGCCAAGTGCCCAGTCCTGCTGAGGGAGAACCGGAGGACTAAAAAGTCACCTCACCCTCCGAAGCCCACCAAGCAGGGCCCCGAGCCCACCACTACCCGAACCGTCGAGGCGGCGCAACACAGCGCCACCCTGATGGCCCCCGGTAACGACCCCAAGCAGCCACCCACCACCCGCCGCGGAAAGAGGCGCGGAGCCCGAAACCGTGGCCCGCAGCCCTCCGCGCAAGCTGCTACCAAAACAACCACCACCGCAACGAAAACCGACACCCCGGTGAGTACACTCCCGACCACATGTGAAGCCAGTTTCCAGAGGATGGAGCTGACGGAGGGCTTTGCCATGGTCCAGGAGGCCGTAAAGGCCAGACTGGACGGCAAACCCATGCCCGCAGCAGCCCTCAAATGGCTAGAAACATATTTTTCTGCGTAGGTACACACACCTACCCCCTCCACCGCGCAGCCTGCGCCTTCGGCGCCGGCTGCGCTCCAAGGACCCGGCCGTCTTCACGGCCGGCGCAGATTTCCCCGGTCGGGGGTCTTACAGACCCGATACCGGCTCCTCATCCCCCTTTTTGTATAAAAAGGGCGGATAGAGACGACCAACGAGGTGAAATTATTCATTGTTTGCGTTACTGTGTTTGAGTTACTAAGGTGTCGGTTTATTCCATCATGGTGTTCATCATAATCCATTTAGTTCGTGATCAAATTGAGTGTTTAAGTAAACAGTTCATTATAACTAATTTTCATAGAAGTATACGACTGTGGTTTATATCAAATCAATTACCCACCACACTATTAGAAGATTCTGATGTAAGACCATATTTTACACCATGTGATGGTCATATTAAAGGCAAACAAAATAGTTCGTGCTCAGATGTGATTGATGGAGTTTTAACAATGCAAGCATACTGCCAACAATGTAGACAAGATTTGAGTTAGTATAATATCCTATCCAATTAATTAAAAACTTTGTATTTGTTATTAAGTCGTACATTATGTTTAATTTCATGTTTTATTATTTTTATAGATCTTCCCAAGTCGGAGGTGGAGTAAAGAGGACAGCTGCAGTTTCGAAGTCAGAAAAAGTGCTGGCAAAGAAAAACCGCCCTTCAACTAGTCGCGATACAGTATCAACATCATCCGAACCAATCTTAGATGAGAATGTGAGTACAAAAGTAATGATAATGTTGAATGTTCTGTGCGTAGTAAGTTTGTATCCAAAAGATATTTCACCAACCATTTGAATAGTAATATCCATAAAAATAATGTCTTAAGGTCTGATATTCAATGGGTTAATGTACAGTTAATTGAAAACGCATTTAGGAAAAGGGTGGCTACTTATAGAATATTGCTTAATGAAAATATTCGCAACCCATTTACCCCCGAAACAATTTTACAAAAAAATAAAGAAAAAATCTTTACATTATTGGATCGATCACTTACTGATCATTGTGCTTAAAAAGTAAATTTCATTCTTAATGCAGATTTTACTCAAGATACCAAACAGCTAAATAATACGTTTGACTTTCAATTCAGTAACAATGTGGTGAATCTTAGCAGCGACAAAAATGATATTTTTATAACTATAGTTAACGAAATTTTAACAAGATTATCTAACTTTGAGAGGAAAGATAGTGGATGGAGCTTAGTAAAATTCAACTATCTAGATGTGAATGTAAATAAATTTAACCCATTACGTGGTTCTTCCTATATAAAATTGCCTAGAGATATAATGAATAAAAAGGCAGTTATTAATGTAAAAAACAATGATCATGAATGTTTTAGATGGGCTGTATTGTCAGGGTTATACCCACCTACAAATTATCATTCAAATACATGGAATTCATATATAGCGCATAAACATAAACTAAACTTTGAAAATTTGACTTTCCCATTTAAATTAGGGGATGTTCATAAATTTGAAAAAATGAATGATATAAACATTAATATTTTTGGACTCGAGTACAATTCACAAAGTAAAAAACATGATGTGATAGGGCCATTTCACTTAACTAAATGTAAAAAAGCTACCCACTTAAACTTATTGTATATAACCAAAGGTAGTAAAGCACATTATTACTTGATCAAAAATTTATCTAGATCAGTATCTAAACAATTATCCAATACACAACATGCTACACATATTTGTGATGGTTGCCTAACAAGCTTTACATCACATGAAAATTTAATGAATCATCAAAGAAACGACTGTTTCCATGTTTGCACGAATTTACCTTCAGAACAGGATAAAAAGAAAAACTGGTTCAATGAAAATGTCCCATCAAACCAACTTAGCTTCAATAATTATGAACGTAAATTAAGGGTGCCTTTTGTTGTTTATGCCGATTTTGAGGCTTTTTTAAACCCAATTCCATCATGTTTCAACAATCCTAGTACATCCTCTACAACAAATATACAAAAACACGAGGTATATAGTTTTGGATACTACATTAAGTGTTCTTATGATGATAAGTTGTCAATGTATAGAACATACAAAGGTAAAGTTTGTGCACAGACATTTATGAAATATGTACATTAAAAAAGATTTAGATAACATTTGTAGGAGTAATACTTTTGGCAAAACCCCTCTGCCTATATCTGATGCAAATAATTTAGACATTGCTCAGAGTAGTACATGTTACATTTGCGATAAAAAATTAAATGGTGATTCTTCTATTTCTTATAATCATCATACAGGTTTTTATGAAGGAGTAGCACATCAATTTTGTTCTGAAAAATACAGGGCACCTAATTTTGTACCTGTATTTTTTCATAATTTGAGCAACTATGATAGTCATTTTATAGTACATGGGCTTGGATTTGAGGAAGGGGACATTGAACTGATACCAGAGAACAAAGAGAAATATATTTCCTTTTCTAAATGTTTGCAAGTGAATAATCGCACAATGAAATTGAAGTTTGTTGATTCACTAAAATTTATGAGCTGCAGTCTTGAAAAATTAGCCAAAACCTTGACAGCTGAACAATTTCGTGAATTAAAATTGAGTTTTCCATGTGAAGAGGATTTTAAACGATTAATACGAAAGGGTATCTATCCCTATGAGCACATGACATCATATGAAACGTTAAAATTGACTTCTCTTCCCTCTCAAGATAAATTCTACAGTTCTTTGACTGATTGCAACATATCAGACGACGATTATGAACATGCGAAAGATGTTTGGACTCATTTTCATTGTCAAAATATGGGGGATTATTCTGATTTATATTTAAAAACAGATGTTTTGTTACTTACTGATGTATTTGAAAATTTTAGAAATGTATGCCTTAGGACATATGGATTAGACCCAGCTCATTATTATACTGCTCCAGGATTAAGTTGGGATGCGATGTTAAAAACTACAAAAATAAATCTAGAGCTCTTAACCGACATTGATAAAATTGCTTTCATAACTAAAAATATTCGAGGTGGCATATCGCAATGTAGTAAAAGACATGCAAAAGCTAATAATAAATTTATGCCAGAATATGATCAAAATATTCCTTCTTCATTTCTTATGTACTTGGATGCAAATAATCTTTATGGGTGGGCTATGTCTCAATGCCTCCCTACAGGTAAATTTGAATGGGTGAATGTAGATACTGATTTTAATGTTTCTGATGATGCTGAACATGGGTTCATTTTAGAAGTCGATCTAGAATACCCACACGAATTGCATGACTCTCATTCGGATTTACCATTCTGTCCTGAAAATATTTGTTTAGGGAATTCCAAAGAAAAAAAATTAATTCCCAATTTAAATAGGAAAACGAATTATGTTCTACATTACAGAAATCTAAAACAATGTTTGAAGAATGGTTTGCAATTACTTAAAATCCATCGTATTTTGAGATTTGAACAATCTAAGTGGTTAAAAAGTTACATAGACTTAAACACACGCATGCGATCGCAGGCAACGTGTGATTCTGATAAAGATCACTATAAAAGTATGAATAATTCAATGTTCGGTAAAACCATGGAAAATGTTTTGAAATATGTGAATGTCAAACAATGAATATGGTTTACCATTAATAAATAAAAAGCGGTTGGGGTTTTTCAAAGATGAAAATAACGGTAAAATATTTAAAGAGTTTGTTGGTCTACGATCTAAAATGTATGCCTTAGATGTTGAGAATATGAGTCTTATATCAAAAGCTAAAGGAGTCAATAAATGTGTTTCTAAAAAACTGACCCTCAACGATTATAAAAAGTGTTTATTTGAAAAAAATATGCAACATGCTCAAATGCTGAGATTTAAATCAATAAAACATGTAATATTTACTCAAAATATAAATAAAGTATCATTACCTCATAACGATACAAAACGGTACTTGTTAGAAAACTCTTCGGACACTCTAGCGTGGGGGCATTATAAAATACCCCATGGATCATCACAAAATAATTTTTCCATGTAATTTATAATCACAGAACATTCAAAAATTTCAACTTTATTTTTTGTACATTGTGTATTTTTAATTTTTAATTGTGAATTGTGAATTGTAATAATTGTAGAAAATGTAAATACATTTTAGTTTTTTGTAAATATAAATTGGTGAAGGTTAATGAAAATCAAGTGGTGGTACTCTGTATTTGATTTTTAGTTAATTTTTTATTGTAACTTGAAAAGAGACTTATGTTATGTTGAGTTTTTTGCACAGTTTCTTTAAAAAAAAAATTTCGAAAAAGTGTTAATTTCAAAAATAAAAAATATTTGACTATGATATCTATGTTTTTTTTAATGTGTTTATCCTTATTTTGGTTGATTTATTTAAAAAGTAATTGAGTTCATAAATTGTATCATTTCAAGTTTAACTGTTTTCATATCAACACGTATTACGAGTTTTAATTATGATACATTTTTATCATCCTTTCACAACCATTGTAGCTGGTCCAAGTGGATGTGGCAAAACTCAATTTGTCACAAACTTTTTAAATAATTTCAAAGAAGTATGTAATGTTGAATTTGATGAAATAATTTGGTGTTATGATGAAATGCAACCCCTGTACAATCTAGAAAATGTAAATTATAGTCAGGGAATACCAGATTTTTCAATATTTGATGGGAAGAAACCTAAGCTTCTTATAATACATGATCTGATGAGAGAATCAGATGGACGAATAGTTGACATTTTCACAAAAGGTAGCCATCATAGAAACTTGAGTGTTTTTTATATTACTCAAAACATATTTCATCAGGGGAGAGGCCAACGAGATATTTCACTAAATACAAGCTACATTGTATATTTTAAGAATCCCAGGGACAAAACCCAAATACGCTACTTGTCACGACAAGTTTACCCGGAAAACCCAAAATTTGTAGATGAAGCCTACAAAGATGCTACTAAAGAACCACATGGTTACCTCATGATTGATTTGAAACAAAATACAAATGACATATGTCGTTTTAAAACAAAAATATTTCCGTTTGATGGACATTGCACAGTGTGTGTTCCTAAAAAGGGGTTTAAATACGACAAAAATCAACAAATTTTAGTCAGTTATACATGATGCATGCGAGAGTAAACACATATAAACATTTACTTGAAGCATTGCAGTTGCTTAAACCAAAATATCGCACGGCGTTACTTAAATCTTGTGATGATGATGAGATCAACATTATTTGTGAGTGCATTTATAACGTCTTAAATGAAAAATTCCTTTAGAAAAAAAAGAAAAATCTAAATGAAAAAAATATAAAGATATCTTACGGAAATTAGTTTCAAAAGGAAAGGAAGGATAAAATTAGAAAAACTGTTATAATTCAAAAGGGAGGTGCATTTCTACCTTTTATATTAGGAGCAGTTTTAAGTGCCTTAGTCAACTCTTTATCATAAACAAAATGGAAAACACGAAAAAAATGCTATTAGTAGAATCAGATTTTATTGAAAGACTCAAACGCAATGAGAACCTACCTGAAAATTCATCATCCCGTCTAGATGCTGAGATGCAAAAAATCCTTAAAAGTAAAATGAATGATCGTGAAAAGTGGACCTTATATTCACAAGCATTGCAGCGATTTTTACATTTTATTGAAACAGATCGAAAACCATTTAGAATACCAATCGTAACGGAGGGGGAGGTTCAACTCAACTACGAAAGTAATGATCTAAAGTCAAAAGTGAACAAAAAGGAGGTTAATGAATATAATGAGTCAGTTGCAAATCCACCTTTACCAGAAGGAGATGGTACTACAGCAGTTACACCGATTGGTAAAACAAATCCAGAACCGATGCCAATTAGCCCATCAAAAATTATAGAAATATTACCCAAATCATATGAGAAAAAAACTCGAACTTTGTTGGATTGCATTGTTTTAAGTAAACCAAAAATTTGGTGGAAGCCAACTGGTGAAGTTGTAATAAACAACCGCACCATTTCAAATAGTAATATTACTGATCTGATAAGTGACACGGTTAGATCTCTTAAACGTCCTAAACCAACAGGGTGGGAAGAGTTTGCATTACTTTTAAGAGATATAAGAGTTCCTTTAAGCTGCATAGGCAATCCTGCAAACTTGGAATTTATTAAAATAGCTCAATCGATTGAACCCATTACATTACCTGCATCTACAAGTACGAGATCGTCAACAGATAAAGAAAAACAAAGAGCTACACCACTTACTACGGGACAACTTAAGCGTCATCATAAGAAAATTGATTGGGAAAAATGGACTCCTTATTAGATATTAATAGGATCTACTATGATGTCTCCAATCCAGCTGGTTATAGTAGTTTAAATAATATAGCGAAGGAAATGAAAGAACAAATGAACAAAGAGGAAGTAAAAAAATGGTTACAATCTCAAGATACGTACACGCTACATAAACCTATTCATAAGCGATTCATCAGAAATAGATATATCCTATCTAACTTTAATGAACTCTGGCAAGCTGATCTAAGTGACATGAGTACGTATAGTCAATATAATCATGGATACAAATATATTCTTTGTGTTATTGATGTGTTCAGTAAATATGCTTTTGCGAGAGCCATGAAAAAGAAAGATTCATCAACAGTTAAAGAATGTTTTGAAAGCATATTTACTGAAGCCAACTCTGTTCCTCGTCATATACAATCTGATAAAGGTACAGAATTTGTTTCAAAGGTGGTGAGAGATTATTTTAAGAGCAAAAACATTAATTATTACACCACTAATAATCCCGACATTAAAGCAAGTATAGTAGAAAGGTTTCAAAGAACTCTTAAAATGAAAATGTGGCGTTACTTCACTCATAATAATACATATAATTACACTAATATTTTACAAGATCTTCTTCATTCTTACAATCATACCTTTCATTCTAGCATTAAAATGCGACCAATCGATGTTAATTCTAGTAATAATATTATGACCGTTTGGAATAATTTATATTATCGAAAAAAAGATAGACAAATTTCATTGGAAACCCCAAAATTGAATGTAGGCGATCATGTTAGAATAACTAAATATAAACATGTATTTCAAAAGGGTTATGAAAGTAACTGGAGTGATGAAATATTTATAATTAATTCAATTATTAATAGATCACCGCGAGTTGTTTATATGTTAAAGGATTTGGAAGGCGAACCCATCATTGGTACATTTTATTCTAAAGAGTTACAAAAAGTGACTTACCTCCCCTCCACCGAGTATAAAATTGATAAAATAATACGTTCGCGTCATATTAGAGGCATAAAGGAAATACTAGTGAAGTGGCAAGGTTATCCCAATAAATTTAACTCTTGGATACTCGCATCAAGCTTGAAAAAAATATGAATGAAAATAGTTTTTATTTAACTTTGTTAAGCAACAGTTCAACGGATTACTATACGGACAACACGACTGCACATTTTCTAACTAAATTACCTAAGAACATATAATTAGAAGGGGAATGGGTAGTTGGATTAGTGGAATTTCAATACCCGTGTTCCATGTATAATGTTCAAGATCATGAAAATATAATTTACATAAAGAAAAAGGTGGTGTCACCCGCAAACAAGTCAACGAAAATGTTTGATATAAAAACTCATATACCAGCCACTACATACGATAATATTGATCATTTCCTTCAAGCGTTTAATGAGAACCCTCAACTAAAAAATAATGTCAAATTTAGGTATGATACATTGACAAAAATGGTTGGAGTAACAACAACAAATAATGAAATAACCTCAATCATAACAACCCCGATACTAAGTCTCCAGCTGGGTTTCAAACCGAGATCAAATTTGAAACAAGTTACATATGGAAAAAACCCTGCCAATTTATATTTAGGGTTACCACCACAAATATTTGTTTACACCGATATAATTCATCCGCAAGTAGTTGGAGATGTTATAACAGCATTGCTTAGAATAATACCATTAGAACCAACTAAGTTTATTTATGGTGCATATAAAACTCACATTTTCTCACCTGCTCACTATGTACCGGTTTTACGTAGGGAGTTCGATACTATTGAAATACATATAAGAACAACTACCGGTGTTAATGTACCATTCCAATTTGGTAGCTCCTGCGTGAAGCTACACTTTCAACGAGTAAAATGAATTATAACAGATCGTCAGTCTCTTGCCCTTACCAGCATTATTATTCGCATCAAGCCGGCTCTGGTGTAGGAATTGTCTATAAAGGAGTTCCATTTCAACGAGGGCATGGTATAGAGAGTTTTTTGGGAGGGCTATTTAGATCAGTGCTCCCTTTTTTATCTAGTGGTTTGAAAACCATTGGAAAAGAAACGTTAGGTGCAGGGGTTGGTTTGTTATCCGATATGGTAAATTCACGCCCTATGGATAGATCGATTAGATCACGATTCAAGGAGGCAAGTGCTAATTTAAAAAGAAAAGCCGATGAAAAAATTTATTCCCTCATGTCGGGATCTGGGTATAAAATGACATCTAAAAGAAGGGAACCGCTCATTACATTGACAGCATCGAGACGAAGAGGAAGTAAAAAAAATAAAAACAAAACTCTTGAGGATATATTTACAAACTAAATAATGTCATTCCTACATAGTCATTCTTGTGAATGTGCGAAATCTGAATTAGATATATTTGCCCTTCCATCAACTCAAACAAGTATTGAAAGTGGACAGTGGGTTCATTACAAACCAATTTCATCTTTAAGTGATGACGCTCCCATCGAATTCCAAGTTCCCGGATCAGGAGATGACTACGTTGATCTATCTCACACAATGTTACATATTAATGCTAAAATATTGAATCAGGATGGCACAAAATTAAAACCAGATACCCTGGTTGCACCCGTCAATAACTGGTTACATTCCCTTTTCAGTCAACTAGATGTATATTTAAATCAAAAACTCATATCACCCCCAAACAATACATATGCTTACCGTGCTTATATGGAAAATCTTCTAAACTATGGACCAGCAGCCAAAGAAACTCATCTTACTTGTGGATTGTGGTATGCTGATACTGCAAATCATATGGATACTATTGATGCAAATAACAAAGGGTTTCACAAAAGACTAGAATTTGTCAAAGAGAGTAAGGAAGTGGAAATGATGGGCCATTTACATGCCGACATATTTAACCAAGAGAAATTCTTAATAAATGGTGTCGAAATACGCATTAAGTTAGTACGTTCGAAGGAGTCATTAAATCTAATTTGTCACCAAGATAAAAAATTCTAAGTGCAAATAATGGATGCCAGTCTCATTATAAGGAGGGCACGAATTAATCCTAGCGTTTTGTTAGCACATCAAAAAGTATTGGCAACAACGACTGCAAAATATCCTATCACAAGAGCAGAAGTTAAGGTTCTTACATTACCGTCGGGGATACAGGGTAAAACATTGGATAATATATTTCTCGGGCAAATTCCTAAAAGATTTATTATTGGTTTTGTATCAAATTCAGGGTTTAATGGCAATTTAGCTATGAATCCATTTAATTTTCAACACTATAATATGAATTCGTTTAGTTTATATGTTGATGGTCATGAAATTCCTTCTAAAACATTACAACCATCATTTGGTTCTGGTTCTGGGTTAATAGCATCATCATATCACACTTTATTTTCCGGAACTGGTATTCATTTTCACAACGAAGGTAATGATATAAGCAGAACGGATTATGGAGCAGGTTATTGTTTGTTATGTTTTGATTTAACCCCCGATTTATCTGCTAGTTCAACTTCACACTGTAATCTTGTAAGGCATGGAAGTGTTCGCTTAGAAATTCGCTTTGATGTTGCTCTACCCTTTTGTTGTTGTTCTTGTATTGTGTATGCAGAATTTGATAACGTTATTGAAATAAACAAAAATCGTGATATATCTGTAGATTACAATAGTTAGTAAACACATAAATACAATGTTTTAATCAATTTAGTTTATTTCATTGTAGCCATTGTTGGCAACATCATCAAATTATTCATATTTGTTTATTAAAAATGGATACAAATGAAATTCAATTTTGTATGAAAAAAATCAGCCCTTCGTTTGAATTAAACGTTTTTGCTGCTACCAGAATTCCTATTTGGGTTAATCTTCCCGTCTTTAATGAAAGTAATTTGGACCCAGACTCGAAACCGGGCTCCCACTGGGTTGCTATACATATTGACATTAATGGTATAGGGGAATACTTTGACTCCTTTGCTCGGAAACCTTCAGGTTATCATAAGTTATTTTTAAAAAGGAATACCAAGCGCTGGTCTTATAACTATAAACCACTTCAAAACCATTTTACCTCTGTTTGTGGGGAATATTGTTTAGTTTATTTGTATTTTAAATTTCATGGAAAAACTATGAAACATTTGCTAAGTTTGTTTGCTGAAAATTCATTATGTAATGATATTATATTAAGAAATTCTTCTTTCCTTCCTTCTTTGTTGGTTGATTCATCTTTATTTTCTTGAAAGTATTAAAAACAGTAATTTTAAGTTAGATTAGGTTGTATAATGTTAGGTTAACTTCACCAAGCTAGGTTAGGTAAGTATTCAAAACAGTAGGTATGTTAAGTTAGATTAGGTTGTATAATGTTAGGTTAACTACAGTAAGGTAGGTTAGGTTAGGTTAGAACTGTAACCCTTAAAAAACAGTAGGTATTTTAAGCTAGGACAGGTTTCACGGTTTTAGGTTAACTTCAACAAGGTAGGTTAGGTTAGGTTAGAACTATGATCCTTAAAAACAGTATGTTAAGAAAACCACTATGGTAACTTAATTAAATGATTTGAGAAAAACATAGATAATATTAAAAATCACATTACAACAGTTAATAGCGCAATCAGGTAATATGTAAAAAAAGGTATGAACGCGTCCGATGCAAGACAATGGTATTGGGCGCCCCGAGAACAAAGGGGTTGGCGCACGCGCAAACAATAGACAACGTCCACGGGACAAAAAAAGCGTACCCAGGTAGTTGATAACCTTTTGTATTGAGTACATGGACTATTGCAAGCTATGGGAAGGAGTGATCTGGGAGTCTCGGGACCCTTCCCAAACGCTCTAAATGGGGGGATAAACACCGAAAAAAATATTAATTTTTTTTTTTTTTTTAGGAGCGAAACCCCACCTCTCGCTCGTCAGAGCACCATTTTTTTCGGCCGAGTAGAGGCGGGGCCAGAACCGGCGAATCCCTACTACTCGTATCGAATTGCTGCCTTGGTGTGGTCAAGGTCACTGGGTGGTGGACAAACTTATACTATTCATCCAGGTAAGATCAAATTCTGAAGTCCACGCAGACGAAGTCACGGGCAGAAGCTAGTCAATAATATACTAGAAAAGGAACCTTCGTTCCAACCGAGTGTTCCACGACACTCACGCGTTTTTTGTTTGGCTCATTGTTATTGTAAATTTTCTTTGTTTTTATTTTAGCATAGTTTTACTATCATTGTTAATAGATCTCAATGTATAATGTAATTTTTTGGAAATTATGAAGAATGTAAACAAACAAACAATGTATTGAAATTGGGGTATTTCTCCACTAATTGGAAAATCGCTGTCTGTCGCTATTTGGAATAATGTCTTTAGATAAATGTCTAATAAAAAAGCTCTTCGTGTCAAATAATAACCATATTTTTAAACGTGTCTGATATTATACCAAAAAAAATGCGGCCTATTTAGTTATAATTATTTGAACATGTCAAAAAACAGTACCCTGGTATGTCCCTAACCCAGAATTTGATAAGTATGACAAAATATTAACGATGTGTTACAATGTAACAAGATTTTTGCTATTGAATCTAAGAAGGTGAATACTCAAACAATTATAATAAAGTAGTATTTCAATTAAGATGTTAACTTTTGTACATGCATTGATCTTTGTATGAACGACACTGGAGTTGTGATGCAAAACCATTTTTACTGTTTAAATCACTATTATTTGAAAAGAAAGTTGGCAGGGGACTGTTCAAATTTTCCAATTAGTGGAGAATTGCCCATTGACATTTAATGTCAATTTCAGTATGGCGGTTTGTTTACATAGTTCACAAATTCCAAAAAATGACGTCATGTGTTGTTATTTTGGAATAAAATGGAATCAACCAGAGATGGGCCGACTAGTCGACGATCAGTCGGGAAAGCCGACTATTCGGCATCATTTCTAGTCGGTGATATATATATATTTGAATATGAAATTAACAGTTAGGCCCGGTTCCCACTATGCCGGACCGGCAATATTCCCGGATGCCGGTAAGGCTAGTGGCTTATGAAGCTGTTCACACGGCATAATGTGAACAGCTTCATATAAATTGTACAGCCACTACCCTTACCGGCATCCGGCAAAATAGTGGGAACCGGGCCTTAAAAAACTAAAATTAATTTTTTACAACTTACTTAATTATATTTTAAAACTATATTTTTTTTATATATGCGAATAATGAAAATAATGCGAACTAACATAGTTGTTTTTTTTTGTTGCAGGTATTCAAAATACTAAGTGAATTTTTTTGGGTTTTTGTGGTAGTTTGAATCTGTTGTTAAAAACGTATTTCTAGATTAGTTGCTTCATATCTGGATGAGCCGAGACAGCTGATTTAGTAAGTAGTTGCTTTACCTAATTGTTTTATTTAGTTAACAGTGATTCTGCTGTTTTTACCTACTTACCTAATTTGAATTATTTTTATTCTACTTGTGTTCACTTTTAGGAAAGCCTAGATGGACAAGCTATTTCAAAGGACGGAGAAGTTGATAAGGTGCTGCTAAAAGAGGGATCTCGAAGAAAAATTGCACAGTTGATCATTCACCACATGCTAAACATCCAGCAAAACAAATCCGTAGCCAAGAATTTGAAAGAATAGCCTCAGAAATAGTGGAAATATTTCCAAAGGAAAGTGTGCTGGTCTTTTATTCCGCCTATGTAGCCTCTGTAGATATTATAGCAAAGAAAAACGCAAGTGGAAAGTAGTATGAATCATATATCAATCGTAGATGTAAACTACGGGAAAAGGGAGAACTCGCCGGTCGTCGTCGGTCTGCCAGTTGCTCAATTTCACGGTCATCTTCCACAACTATCACTTCCTCACCGACAGCATCACTTACAATTGGCGATATTGAGGACGATGGTAAGCAAACTAAGTAAGCACAGTTAAGACAGACTGTCTGCATTCAACCCGCAATCTACTGCTGTTAGAACAAGTGGACTGCGCAGTCGGTCAGGACGTTCGATGCAGTTATATCAATTGCACAAAACCTGCTTGCAAACTACAGTTTTGCAGCCAGATTGCATTTCAAATGCGGGCTGTCTTTGTGAATCATGTAAAATTTGCAGCTTTTAAGAATATAATCAATTGTTAAGAGCCCTATTACAGCAATCATCGTCGTCACCACACAAAAAAGCGTAGATGAAGTTTTCCTTTGTTGAATTTGTACAACTTTCATTGATTTAATAGTTCTTTGACAATTAATTACACAAACTAGTATTATCAAGTAATTGTTATTTTTGGCGATAAAAGGAAATTATACAATTTCAACGACTAAAACCTTCATCTACGCGTTTTTGTGTAAGAGGGCTCTTAAGGCTGTGGCTCCACTGAGGTGGAAACGACCGGAGTGGAGCGGAGCTGTGCCAATATCAACCAATAGAATCTAAACTAACGTGCGCAAGATGCGCTTGACATGACCGCATGCACCTTCTATTGCTTAATATTGGCGCAGCTCACTCCGCCCCGCTCGTCTCCGCCTCAGTGGAGCCGCAGCCTAAGGACTACTTGCGCGGACCAGAGTTGTATGGAACTGTCAAACTTAACCCCGGGTTAGGGACTTAATTTTTTAAGTCTGGGCTGTGCAAGTCGGCCTAAGAGTTTTTCGTTTTAGTGTCAGGATCTTCAGCATTCATTACAAAGTTTAGTAACTCCTAAATATTAAAATTAGTAGGTAACTATGTGAACTAACTACTAAATCAATTTTATTTGCAGCCGACGACATCTCAAGTGATGAAAATTTAATTTGGTTAAGAAACAATGTTGACTCCTGGAAAACCGTTGAAGAAAAATGGAGAGAAACTGCAGACTGCCGCTTTATATTACTTCAGTCTGGAAAAAGCACCATAGCTGATTACTTTAAGGAGTTTCCCGCATTACATCAACCAGAGGGATGGATACTTTGGTAAATATTTAGTACCTACTCACTTACAGTGCGTTTTTCTTATTACACGATCTTGGCACACTGATTTCTAAAATGAAACCCAGCTGTGTGGAATATAACGGCTAGCTGTAAGTTTTGAGCTGTGTGTATCTAATATTTTGCACTGCTTTTTTTTACAGCTTATGAATGATTTTTGCCGTCAATATCCCGGAAAAGAAAATTCCTTATTTTCCATGATTATTCTAAAAAGGGAAGAAATCGTCGAGTATGTAAAGAAAAAAATTTTAAAAATACGCAATAAAGAGGTGAAGACGTCGATAAATGACATTATTGGACTTATAAATGGTAAGGTTTGTTAAGTTTTGGGGGGTTATCACAACGTCCCATTGCGATTCAATTAAGGTTTGATCTGTCATTTTCTGACTGTTTTTCTATGGAACTGACTGCTTGCGATTCAGTTTAGGAACTAAATTGAATCGCATTTGGACGTTGCGGTAGGTAACCCCCCTGGTCGTTTACCGCAACTTTGTGTACAGGACTTACCTCTTAAGTCCGCGATGTTTCTTCGAATTTGTAAAATGATTTTAGAGTTTTAAAAAAAATTGGCTAATTGAAATTCATAGAAACGTTTTTTTTCCTTATCTGTTGAAAAACCATTCAGTTTCACCATTTGGAATCTCTAGACCCAGCGGTTTGGGCTGTGCGTTGATAGATCAGTCAGTTTCTTCTTTTATATACAATATAGATTATTTGAACTAAGCTATTCCCATTAAGGTCGGATTTTTACTCCCACAGAAAAAATGTAAACAAAGTTACGTCACTGTCAGTGACATTTCAGGGGATCTCAAAGTTTGGGCCAGCAAGAAATATAATATTAAGTTATCATTTCGCTCGTACCGTGATATAAAAATAAATTTGAGAAATAATTGAACTTAAAATCGCACAAATGAGTCACTGAAAAGCGATTACGACGGAATCACGAATTGTGAAGCGAAGCGAGTGAAGTGACGTCTCACATTAATCAAGCAACCCTCAATTTGTTGACACAGGTGTATTGAGTCAATGATATGCATACAAAAACACTTTTCTCGTTTTAAATCAATACAACAAAGAATTTATATCAAAATAAAGTATGCCATCAACAAATTAAATTCTTCAATCTTGATTACAATATATAGTTTTTTTATAGCAAGTCAATTTATTATAAATGTGGAAAGTATAAATATTTTGACTACTGCAAATGTTTTTCGTTAACGACAACACCTTTGTTTACATTTTTTCAGTAGGAATAAAAATTCGACCTTAGTACACACACAATAGTATGACAATAGTATTGTATGTAAATAATGCTATTATCTGCTTTTGTTCTCGTAATCGCCAACTAGTTACTTACATAAAAATAAGGTTAGAATGACATTGAATTGCATGTAGAATATTGAATTTTCAACCTTATTCCTTGTTGAGTAGGTTTATACTTCATAACCACCTCAGCCACAACAGGGACGTACTTACTTGTATTAAATTAAAAAAAAAACTCTTAAGACCAGTTTAAACCTACTCAACAAGGAATAAGGTTGAAAATTCAATAGTCAATCAACATCTTAATTGTGACAGTTCTCGACTTCTCTTTTTTTTAATCTACTGTTTTCCGGAATGTATTCAAGCGATTTTCTTAAAATTTTGAAATTATGTTCTTTTTGTAGATTTGCATCACATCCCAAAAAACAAATACTAGTTATCATATTAAAAAAAAAACAAAAAAAAAACCAAATAAAAAATACACATATTGTTTTATTTGTTTGTGACATCTCTAGATTGTTTTTCTCAAAATAGACCAAACATTGGCCTACTACTTGCAAGAATATCAAAATATTACAGGCGGTACTTCCTATAAAAAATCAGCAATATGTGTGTGGCCATGTTCTGTATTCAATCGGGCCTGTTTTCCTTTTTTTATATGATAACTAGTATTTGTTTTTTGGAACGTGATGCAAATCTAAGGATGATAATGCAAGTACAGTCAGCAAAAAAAAGCTTGTATTAAAAATGAAATTTTAGCAAGAAAATTTTCTGTAATAAATGCCGCATTTAAGTTTCAGTAATATACATATAAACTAATAAATAATTTTGTTCATTTTATTTTATTTTTATTTTAGAGGATGACCCAGAGACGACTACAAATGTCGCTCTAATGCTGCCAGCATATGTGGTAAATATTCTTCCAGCTCGGCGACAAAAAAGCAAGCAGCCCTGGAAACCATCTCGTGCGGAAATTTGTGATGGGTTTATACAGGTAGTCGCGTCAGAAGCTAACGTTGCCGAAACTATTATAACCAAAATGGAAAAATATCAAAGGATAGGTCGGACATTGCAGCCGTTTATTATTAATATTGGAAAGAATATAGTCGTAACAATCGCAGTTTATATTGTGGTAAACGACTGTCACGTCCTACCGGGTGGCAAGTAAAAACTCAGGAGAAGTTTAAATAGTTTATTATAAAAGAACGCCGGTAGAGTGAACAGAACAGGGTAGGTGGGTTCGTAGAGTGTGGTCTGGTTCTGCGAAGCGAGCTAGCACTTCCCTCGCAGTAGGTGACGTGGAGCGGCGGTGAAGAAACCGACGGCAGCCCGACGGTGTGCGGTGACAGGATCCTGGCGTCGGGGGCAGCACCCGGTGTGTAGCACCGGAACCCACTCGACGATCCTAGTCACCGTGGTTAGAGGCCGCTCCGGCCAAGAAGAGAGGTGGACAGGGTCTAGAGCCCGATCCCACGAGCCAGTAGTGTTGTCCAAGCGGTAGTGCTCCTAGCGGTGCGGTGCTCCTAGCGGTGCGGTGAAATGCTCCAAGCCGTGATATGCTCCTAGCGGTGGAATGCTCCAAGCCGTGGACCCTGGAAAACCCAAGCATTGGCTGTGTGAGCCTGGTGTCCAGCATTGGGATAGTTCATGCCAGCCGCCGTTAAGGGGTGAAGCCCCGAGGGAATAGTGCAAGGTTTAATTATTGGCGGTGGCAAGAACTACCGGAACAGAGTTACAATTTAAAACAAGAAAGAAGCTAAATCAAAAGAACAATTAATAGTTACTAACGACCGTTATGAAGTAACGGTCGGTTATTTGAAATAAAAAGGTTAAAAGAACAATTTGGAATAATCTAGAAGAACACAATAAGTATAAAACACAACTACAGTACACAGCAAAATAGAAATAGGATAGATAATTAGTTCGTTGCACTGAACTTACCCGATTTGGGGAAATGCACCGAATATAATAAAACTTAGGTATTTAGTACCTATTAAAAACAACACGTCAAGTTGTTAACAAGTAGAAGTTGAGGCGGCAAAGAGACCGAATGAAGGGTGCGTGGCCTATATATAAGCTTTCACCCCTTACTGTTAATTTTGAATCTAAGTAGGGCGCACAAAGAAATGCACATAGCAACTCGCGTCACGAGTGGAAAATAACTGGAGTCGTGTACGTGAGACAACAACATACCCTCAATTATTTCCTCATGCGCTGTATGAAAATAATAAAATACGATATTTATTTACAATTACAATGAATTAATTATTAGAAGATTATTTACATTAAGGTTGACTGTTAATTAATAAAAGATTTAAATATTAGTGAAGTTAATAAAGAATGACTAGTAACGCCATCTGTCGGCTTACTGCCGCTAACATATGACAGACGTCGAGATTGATGAAAAACGTCTTTAACAATCTATGGCTGTCTGCTTGACAGTTATCAGTTATTAGTAAACAACAAATATAAGATCTGTTGTGTTACAGTGAATTTAAGTGAAAATGAAGTGATATTAAGGCTATTTTGTTTGTCTATAAAATGCACACAGGTAAGGAGCGTAACAACTGCATTGTTACAGTACCCCCCCTTCTCCAGTAAGGATTTTGATCCTAAGAGAAAAAATCCGCCTAAGAAAAACTTTTACGTCTACACATTCAAACTTCTTTCATACATCACACATACAAACTACTTACAGACTTACCTTTCAAAGTGAGTTAACTATTTAGGCAATTTAGTTGACCCTGACGTAAAAATAAAATGGCTAGATGGAACTGGATGAAAAAACTGTTAAACATTCCTCCAAACATCATCATAGGATCACCACCCGTCCTATATATAGATCACCTAACAATACATGCAGGGCAAGGGCTTATTTAACGAGTCACTATCCGCTCGGGGCACGTATGTTAGATGAAGAAAGCATAGCTGCAATCTTAAGTAGTGGTCAAGGTAGGGCTTATTTTTCAAGTTACCAACCGCTTGAGTGAAAGGCTTTGTAGTTCGACTAGTAAAGAGATTTTTATAGTTTAACAACTAGGTGGTGTAAATATGCAAATTAAAAGCAAAAAAAAAAATATAAATCCGGAAAGAGATAAATATTTCTGCCAGCACAGAAATAATTTTAGAATGTAATAATATAGTAAACTTCCGGAATCTAGACTCTGCGTGCTTACTGGCACATTCATTTGTCCTAATACTTTAGAGGTATTTAGGATAAATTTTAAAAATGCACCGTAAACACCGTAAGTCAACACCTAAAATGAGTGATTCATTTAAAATTATATTTAGAGTTGATGTCTTTTAGTATAAAAAAAATAATTAAAGATTCTCGATATGAAATAGTAACAGCCGGCGTAGAACCGTGGATGACACACACCTAACAGGTGTACTCATCCTTTTGCAAGGACAAAAATATACTTCCATCATGATTTTAAAGAATATAGGTAGATTTAAAAACTAATAAAAAATGTAAGTGGGTAGTGCAACGAACCAATTAGAACAAAGAGACTACTCTCTGTTCCGTTACAAATATGACGATTAAGTAGAAATAGTATTTATTATTGCAACCCGCAGCAAGTAAGTAATAGTAAAAAAAAAACCAGAAGGGCAAAAAAAAACGTTAGGTAGGTAGGTAGGTAGTAACAAGTGCGCAGAAGGCGACACACAAAGTAAAAGGTTCCGCAGAAGGCGGCGCGTCTGCTCACATCGGGTGTTATGATGTGAGCTTAGCGTGGACCGTTTAGAAGAAACGGCCCCAAAAATTCCTTAGTCGGCTTTTACGACACCTCGGATAGAGAGAGGGTGGCATTATTCTAGACCCAGACACCACACGGGTATAAAAAGCTTGCTGAGAATTGTAAAAACAAAAACACAAAAAAAACACAAAAAACACAAATTAAGCACACACACCAAAAATTAAACACTACACAGAACCAGACTAAGACCACGTAAAGGGCGCCACTGTCACGTCCTACCGGGTGGCAAGTAAAAACTCAGGAGAAGTTTAAATAGTTTATTATAAAAGAACGCCGGTAGAGTGAACAGAACAGGGTAGGTGGGTTCGTAGGGTGTGGTCTGGTTCTGCGAAGCGAGCTAGCACTTCCCTCGCAGTAGGTGACGTGGAGCGGCGGTGAAGAAACCGACGGCAGCCCGACGGTGTGCGGTGACAGGATCCTGGCGTCGGGGGCAGCACCCGGTGTGTAGCACCGGAACCCACTCGACGATCCTGGTCACCGTGGTTAGAGGCCGCTCCGGCCAAGAAGAGAGGTGGACAGGGTCTAGAGCCCGATCCCACGAGCCAGTAGTGTTGTCCAAGCGGTAGTGCTCCTAGCGGTGCGGTGCTCCTAGCGGTGCGGTGAAATGCTCCAAGCCGTGATATGCTCCTAGCGGTGGAATGCTCCCAAGCCGTGGACCCTGGAAAACCCAAGCATTGGCTGTGTGAGCCTGGTGTCCAGCATTGGGATAGTTCATGCCAGCCGCCGTTAAGGGGTGAAGCCCCAAGGGAATAGTGCAAGGTTTAATTATTGGCGGTGGCAAGAACTACCGGAACAGAGTTACAATTTAAAACAAGAAAGAAGCTAAATCAAAAGAACAATTAATAGTTACTAACGACCGTTATGAAGTAACGGTCGGTTATTTGAAATAAAAAGGTTAAAAGAACAATTTGGAATAATATAGAAGAACACAATAAGTATAAAACACAACTACAGTACACAGCAAAATAGAAATAGGATAGATAATTACTTCGTTGCACTGAACTTACCCGATTTGGGGAAATGCACCGAATATAATAAAACTTAGGTATTTAGTACCTATTAAAAACAACACGTCAAGTTGTTAACAAGTAGAAGTTGAGGCGGCAAAGAGACCGAATGAAGTGGCCTATATATAAGCTTTCACCCCTTACTGTTAATTTTGAATCTAAGACATCGGTTACACGCTCAGTATTTCATCAGTCTGGCGTCAGTTCAATCATGATCGAGGGGGACGCAGCTATTATGTTAATATAGCTGCGTCCCTTTCGAGCACGGACTGAACTGACGCCAAACTGATCGTGTAACCCTTGTCTAAGTAGGGCGCACAAAGAAATGCACATAGCAACTCGCGTCACGAGTGGAAAATAACTGGAGTCGTGTACGTGAGACACCAACATACCTTCAATTATTTCCTCATGCGCTGTATGAAAATAATAAAATACGATATTTATTTACAATTACAATGAATTAATTATTAGAAGATTATTTACATTAAGGTTGACTGTTAATTAATAAAAGATTTAAATATTAGTGAAGTTAATAAAGAATGACTAGTAACGCCATCTGTCGGCTTACTGCCGCTAACATATGACAGACGTCGAGATTGATGAAAAACGTCTTTAACAATCTATGGCTGTCTGCTTGACAGTTATCAGTTATTAGTAAACAACAAATATAAGATCTGTTGTGTTACAGTGAATTTAAGTGAAAATGAAGTGATATTAAGGCTATTTTGTTTGTCTATAAAATGCACACAGGTAAGGAGCGTAACAACTGCATTGTTACACGACACAGTATATAAATTGAATAAACTAGTACCTAACGGCAGTAGATTGTGCTTTTAAAATTTATCAAGCAACTGGTGCATGCTACTCCGAAGAAGCAGCCGATGTATGGTTGTTTTTGCAAGTGGGATTTTACAATATAAAAACAAAATATGACAGACGTACGCAACCCGTGAATACACTTTTGACTGATTTAGGTGTTTTGTCGCAACATAATTTTGAGTAATCAAGAAACTGTTAAATCCTACCAATATTTTTAAGTCATTCAAAATGTTTACTTGCTATTATTGTAAGAAAAATTACTTTGCAAGTCCAACGATGCTAGTAAAACATATACAATTAAGTTGCAAATCGACCAAAAACATTTCAGACTTTCGATGTGGGGGAAAAATTGCTATCGTTATTATTTTTGTTCACAATCTTTTAAAAAACACCTAAGTGGGGATCATCTGTCATCATCAGGGTTTCTTCAACAGAGTGATGTCAACACAATTGAATACAATGTATCGGATTTGTTGCAACAAAGTGCCGCCAACGGCGGAATAATGGTAATTCTTTCAAATTCTTCGCTACGGATTTGTTTTGATGGTCCCTGTAGTCATTCATTACTACAACCCCTGTATTTGTCGAGTCAATATCAATGTAGTGGACCCCAGCTACGGCTGCTGTCCGATCCCAAGAGGTTCGTCACTCAAAGGGCTACATTTTTTCTCTAGAAAGCACAGCACCTTTACAATGAAACCGATTCAATTCTAAATGTTGTCTATTGCAGCTTGAATGCAGACAGTCTGTCTTATAACTGTGCTTGCTTAGTTTGCTTACCATCGTCCTCGATATCGCCAACTGTCAGTGATGCTGTCGGTGAGGGAGTGATAGTTGTGGATAGACCCCGTAATCGGATGTGCAATTTGGTAGCTTGACAGTTCTAGGGACGGGTAAAAATATTTTAAAATAATAACTAAATGTCGGTAATTTTTCTTTATCACAGTGAGAGTCTAATACTTTAATTAAACGTGTTTATTTTGTAAAACAGGCCTAATTACAAAATTAATATGAATTTACATTTTTAATATTTATAAATAAAAATAACTTCAATATTAACTATGGGCCGCAGACGCCACAGTTCCACTTAACATCAGGTAGCCCGTGTGCTCGTTTGCTTTCTCTATGCTATAAAAAAGGGCATAAAGGATCACAAAAACAATCTGTTGTTTTAATTTAAAAAAACCGGTCAAGTTCGAGTCGAACTCGCGCACCGAGGGTTCCGTATTGAAGATAATATGCTTGTGCTTAGTAACCGCAAAAGAAAATACTCATTTTGTTATGAGCTTTATTTTCCAGGTCCATTTTGACTAGCCTAAATTTTAATACAGATTTTCTTAGTTTTTTGTTATTTCTCAAAAACTGTAAATAATAAACACTTCATTTTGTTTTTCCCATAAAATATAAGTAATTATCTATACGTCAGGATTTTTTTCAATTTTTTTGATTAATAAACTTCGGAGATAAGGGGGGGGGGGGGAACGGTCATTTTTTGTACATTTTTGGCTATAAATCAAAAAGTACATCACAGAAAATTTTCAAAAAAAATGTTTTGAAATGTGCAGATTAAGACCTTTCATATGACACCCCATTTGCTATAATCGAACCACTTTCATTTTACAACCCCCCATTCTAGACCCCTTTTCAATTATTAATCGAATTAATTTCATATTTTTTTACTATAAATAGATGCGGGCAAGCAAGTTGTACAACTATGCCAAATTTCAAGTTGATAGCATTTGTAGTTGCTGAGATAACCTGCTGTGACATACAGACAGACAGACAGACAACGAAGTCTCACCATAAGGGTTCCTTTTGTACCATTTTGGTATGGAACCCTAAAAATAGTAAATAAAACTAATTGTAAAAAAGTAACCTATCAATATTGACATCATAATCATTTTACCCATCCCTAGAACCATCAAGCTACCAAATTGCACCTCCGATAACGGGGTCTAGTTGTGGAAGACGACCGTGAAATTGAGCAACTGGCCTTTTCCCTTTCCCCTTAGTTTACTTGCGTTTTTCTTAGCTATAATATCTACAGCAGATACATAGGCGGAATATGGCAATTCTTTCAAATTCTTCGCTACGGATTTGTTTTGTTGGATTATTCTCCAGGTAATGGATGAAGACACCTCAGCTATACTCCGAGGCTTGGGTTTGGATTATCTTATTACAGGTTTTCGATACGTGCTAGGTAACTACTCTGGCTTTGCGTCAATAGTCCACGAATCAGATAGAATAGTTTACAAATCAAAGCGCGCGATCGCGTCATGAGCTGCATGACTTGCATGAGTGTGGTTCTAGTGTTTCTGAAAAAAAAAAAAAACTGAAATTCCATACATTATAGTTCATCATTTTACAAGTATCCACTGTTTCCAGTACCTATATACATAACCAATTAACAGTTCTATTTTATTATTATATCGATGGTGGAAATCTCAATTGGCGTAACGGGCAAAATACCGAAAATCACTTTTATACACTGGGAAATGGAGTTAATTTTTCTCTATCGAATGGTATTATTGAAGTCTCAATATTCCTATTACATTTTTAGTTATAATTTTATTTGTTTTGTTTAAAGAACCGTTTAAGTGACATAAAATTCCATATTTTTCTCGCAAAATGGTGTAAATGACAACAATTATTCATAAATGTGTAAAGGGCACTATTTTTTGTTGACGTCCTTTAAGGTTATGTTCATGTGTCTAAATACAAAGTGTAAAAAATATATAATAGGGCGTAAGGGTCCCCAAATGTTTTATTGGCCGATACACCCTAATATTTCTGGATAAATAAGATAAAGAAACATGCGGTTCTAGGTCGTAAAGTTATTCATTGTATTTGTTGTACCCTAAATCCAAATATTGATAACAGCTAAATTTAAAAGTGGCCGTTACTACATGAAACTTGATTATTAGGTTTGAATGGTTAAAAACTTACGCTAAAATTTGCACGTTACACCTTCGCCTCGCAACTCATTTGATCTCGTCGCCGCCTGCGCTGGCTGAGTCATAACTGTCATAAGTAAGTATCTCACTACCTTCCACGCGCGCGCGTTTGCGCAGAGTGCGGTCAGCCATTTGAGCCGATTATGTTGATTGTGTTGGTCGCCTTTAGATCGCGTGTGATATGCGATCCACTAATTGCTATACGTCGTGCTAATAATTACGTTATCGAGTATCAATCAAGGATTTTAAGGTAAGCTCGCTACTCATATTTTGTTATTTTTAAGCACGCAATTAATACAGTAATATCGTAAACCAGAATTATAATTAAATTGACAGTTTTATATTAATATACTACGTACTGGGGATTTTTCGTATTAATTATTTTAAATCAAAAATCTCATAGTTGTTGTCGTCCTATGGTACCCCAGTGGTACAGAGGGCCTTCGTGAGACGTCTCCATCCGCTCCTGTCCTGTGCCTCTCGCTCCGCGTCTCTCCAACTCAGCCCGGCTGCCCGCAGTTCGGCGTCGATTGTGCGCTGCCACGTGTGCGCCGGCCGGCCTCGTCGCCTGCTCCCGCGCGGCCTCCACGTGAACGCGACCCTGGCGGCGTTGTCCTCTGTTCTTCGGAGGGTGTGCCCTATCCACTTCCACTTCCGTTGGGCAATTTCTTGCCTGATCGGGATTTGGTGGCATCGGTTCCACAGATCCTCGTTGCTGATAGTGTTCGGCCAGAATCTGCGCAAGATGGATCTTAGGCATTTGTTGACGAACACTTGTAGCTTGTTCGTCAGTCCCTTAGTCTCTTTCCAGGTCTCGCAGCCGAAGAGCAAAACAGACTTCACTATGGAATCGAAGAGGGAAATCTTGATCCGCCGGGTGAGCACGTTCGAATCCCAGACTGGTTTTAGCTGGGCAAAAGCGCCTTTCGCTTTCTTGATCCTCGCGTTGACGTCATCATCAGAGCCACCGCTGTTGGTCACTGTGCTGCCGAGATATGTGAACTTTGCGACAGATTCCAGCGGCGTACCATTGAGTCTGATGGGTCGGTTTTCGCATGACTGTACTCGCATTTCGACGGTCTTCCTAGCGTTGATTCGTAGGCCCATATCTTGAGCTTCCTCTCGTAACGAGTCCGAGTCTCGTAAGATCGGGCAGTGAAGACGAGACCAACACTATATCGTCTGCATAGTCGAGGTCTTCCAGGTGTGAGCCTTCGTTCCATGCGATGCCTCTAGGTGTTCGCGTTGCATTTCGCATGACATCGTCGAGCAGGACGACGAAGAGCAGCGGCGACAGAAGGCAGCCCTGTTTGACTCCTGCAGTCATTGGGATTGGTTCTCCTAGGACTTGCTCGTGCACTACCTTGCATGTACTGCCATTATATAGGGACTGAATGATACCTATATACTTGCTAGGTATTCCTCTTTGTCCAAGACTGGACCACAGTGCGCTCCACTTCACCGAGTCGAAGGCTTTCTCGAAGTCGACGAATGCCAGGAAGAGTTCGGCTCGCCACTCCACACACAACTCGATGAGTATGCGCAAGGTTCGTGTGGTCTGTGCATGAGCGTCCAGAACGGAACCCGGCCTGCTCCTCCCGAAGTGTTTTTGCAATTTCTGGGGACAAACGGTTGAGTAGTACTTTGGCCAGTACTTTAGCTGCAGTGGGTAAAAGCGTTATGCCCCTCCAGTTATCGCATACCGACAAGTCGCCTTTCTTCGGCACCTTCACAAGCAAACCTTGCTTCCATTCGCAGGGAACACGCTCCGTTTCCCAAACACGCTTCAACAGGGGATACAGTAAGTCGGCTGACCTACCCGGGTCCGCCTTTAAAAGCTCCACATTGATGTTGTCCACCCCTGGTGCCTTTCCTGTCTTCAGCTGCTTAATGGCGGCGACTACTTCTGCGAATGTTGGTGGAGTCGTTGGCAGATTCAGGAGTGGTTCGGGGCTATTCGGAGCAGTTGTCGGTTGGGTTTGGCATTGAGTTAACAGGTTGGAGAAGTGCTCAGTCCATCGTTTCAGTTGCTCCTCTGTAGTACACAGCAGCTGTCCCGTGGCATCCTTCAACGGCTTTCTAGAGGAACGTGACTTGTTGCACAAACGTTTAGTTACGTCGTACAACTCCCTCATGTTGGATATCTTGGCTGCTGCGTTGGCCCGGTCAGCTAGCTCGTCAGCGGCGCGTCGTCTGTCACGTCTGGCCAGTTTTCGGATACGGAGACGTATGGCAGCGTACTCTTCATCGAGGGCGTTTTTAGCGGCAATGTTATTAGCGGCCAGCAAGTCTAGCTTTACGCTCTGCCTTCTCTCTATTGCGGTCCACAGCTCTTGGGACATCCAGGGTTCTTGCTTGGAGCGCTTATAGCCCAGGACTTTTTCGCCGGCTTTAGTGAAGGCAGTACGCACACGATCCCAAGTTTCGTCCATGTCCTCGTCTTCCAGTTCTTCCAAAAGTTCAAATTGGTTCCGGAGGGAAATACTGAACTCCTTTCTTCCCTCTTCGCTCCTAAGGTTCTGCAAGTTGAACTTTTTGGATGCCTTCTCAACTTTACGACGATTTGCGGCCATCCTGAGACGTACATCGGCGACAACAAGGTGATGGTCGCTATCCACATCAGCGCCGCGACGGTTCCTAGCATCGAGTAGCGATGCTCTCCAGGCTCTGCTTATCGCAATATGGTCAATCTGGTTTCGGGTCACACCATCAGGAGAAATCCAGGTGGTTTTGTGGCATTCCTTGTGCTTGAACAGAGTTCCTCCAATCACCAGACCATGCGCAGAGCACAGGTCACCAAAGAGTTCTCCGTTTTCGTTTATTTCCCCGGTGGCCCCTTCACGACCCATATAGTGTTCACGATCCTCGTTGTCTGAACCCATCTTGGCATTCAGGTCTCCCATTAGGATAACGATATCCTGCTTCTTCACGCTCTTCAGGGTCGACTCCAGCTGCTCGTAAAAGGTTTCCTTTACATCCGGTAGTGCCGAGTTAGTTGGGGCGTAACATTGGATCACAGTGATTTTTCTGACTCTTGAGGAGAACCGAGCTGTAATGATTCTGTCAGATATCGGCTTCCAGTGCAGAAGGCTACTCTTCGCGCTACGGCTTAGGAGCAGTCCCACGCCGTACTCCCGGGTGGCGTTCTCATCCTCTTTTCCACTGTACAGGAGGGTCGAGTCAAAATCAGATGTTATTTCACCGAATCCGTTCCATCTCGTTTCGCTTAATCCTAGGATATGAATGTTGTAGTCCCGCATGATTTTGGCTGTCTGGGGAAGCCTTTCAGGATGAGTCATGGTTCTGACATTCCAGCATCCAATCCGTGTCCGTAATTTCGCGCCAAAGGTCGTCGGTAAGGGGGATCGTTTATTATTTCTCTTTGAAGGTTTCATAATCTGTTTATTTAAAAAATCTCATAGTAGTACCCATTAATTAATTGTAAGCCGTAGGTATTAAAAAAAATGTAGAACTTAAAAAAGCAACGAAAGCAAAAAATAATATAATAGCGTAAAAGACAAACAGAGTTACTTTCATATATATGATGATATATTAGTATGCGTAGTATGGATAATTATGTTAAGTCCGCGTCTGTACCGCGCTACCTTGGCACATGTCAACTCTTTTCAAAGGATGCCGCCGCCGCGTAAACAAAAGGTGCGAGCGGCATACACCGAACGCGGCGGAAAGTGAATTTGGCAGTTTACATCAAATTATATTCGTATTTCATAACAATAACCACAAGTGTGTGCAGGTGTAGTGACACTTCTTATCTTATCTTATCTTGTTGGTGGGCTCCTTACGGATACACTTCGACCCTATGGGATCTTTTGTGTAATTACCCCTCTTTTAGCGCTTAATCCAATGCAGCCTCCACCCCTTCCAAAAAGCGGATAGTGGAGTGCACTGGCAGTGCCTTGAAATCGTTTGGTTCTGGGTAGCCACAACCGAGGATTTTCATTCTTACTCCGGCGAGGGCATCACATTCACACAGTAAGTGTTTAATTGTCTCGGCCTCTTTACCGCACATTCTACAATCTGTGTTGTCATAAAAGCCCATCTTTGCTAGATGTTTAAACCCAAAGTGCCCGGTAAACACTCCGATAATATATCGGAGTTGTCTTCTGCTGAGGTTCCAAAGCTTTTTCATCCAGCTCTGGTCAACCCTATCTATGAAGTGCTTTGCATGCCCTAAGCCTACCGTAGTTTTCCACTCTTTTTGGTAAAATTCTAGGGCGTTATTGTTCAGGGCAGCTCTTATGGTGCCCAGTGAGGGTGCCTCAAATGGTTCAGGACCGACGTATACGCACATGGACCCTTCCCTTGCCAGTTCGTCCGCGGCTTCATTTCCGGGAAAGCCTTCGTGTCCTGGAATCCACATCAGTTTCACTTTGTTGCGCCTGCCAAGCTTGTTTAAGGCTTAGATTCCATTGTAGACCAGTTTCGAGTCTACTTTTGGCGCTGTAAGCGCCTTAAGTGCCGCTTGGCTATCGCTTAGAATGTAGATAGTTCTCTCCTGTGGAGGCCTACCAATATTCTCCTGCGTACAGGCAATTATCGCATACAACCCCGCCTGGAAGACCGTTGCGTAGTTGCCCATACTTATGCTACTGTTATAGTCTTTGGCGTGAATACCCGCCCCCGTACCGGAGCTCATTTTTGAACCATCCGTGTACCATATCAAGTTGTCATCCTCTGGTAGGTGCAACCCGTCCTTCCATTCATCCCTTGTAGGAATGTGGACATTGAAATTCCTCCGGAATACATACTTGGGCTGCATTTTATCGCAGCCCATCGCCAGTATTCTGTCTAGAACAACATTGTGTGCCATTTTAGTGTGTCTTGTTCTAGGCGCTACGTCGTTCCACAGGCCAGTCTCTTTCAACCTCTGTAGTGACTTGCACGCCTCAGACTGTATGGCGATATGCAGTGGTGGGAGGTTTAGTAGGACCTCCATTGCCGGCTTGCAGGCCACCCTCTGCACCTTAGTTAGAGAGTCCTTGCATGTCCTTAGTGTTGTTCTTGGCCACCAGGCCAAGCAGCCGTACATTATTATGGGCCTTACCATCATGGTATAGATCCATTTTAGTACCTTAGGGTTAAGGCCCCATGTCTTACCATATGCTGATCTGCACATTCCAAACACTCTCAGCGCTTTTGTTATAGCGTGGTCTACGTGTTTTTTCCAAGTGAGCTCTTTATCTAGTATGATACCTATATATTTTACCTCACCCGACAATTTTAGTACCACGCCGAACAGCTTTAGCTGTTTAATATGTTTGAGGTCCCGTTTCTTAGTGAATGGAATTACTACAGTTTTGCTGGGATTGATGGATAGTTGATGGCTAATGCAGCAGCTTTCCACCTTTCCCAAAGCCTTTCCCATTATTTCCGATACTGTTTCCGGAAACTTCCCGTTGATAAGTATCACGAGATCATCTGCATACCCAACAGTGTGTAGTGGGCCAGTGTTGAGTTCCTCTAGGAGAGAGTTTACCACCAGGCTCCATAGAGTTAGTGAGGGAACTCCCCCCTGGGGATATCCTTTTGTCGTTGTGGCGAAAAGGACGTCACCCAACAGAGTTGATTTTATTAGCCTGTTTAGCATGTTGCCTATCCATTTACATATGGTTGGTTCAATGCAGTGCCCAGCCGCTGTGCTTATGGCTTCGAACGTGGTTCTATCAAATGCTCCCTCCACATCGAAAAATGCCGCGAGACACATCTCTTTGTTCTCAAGTGCATTTTCAGCTTTATTCACTACAAAATGAATCGCGGTATCTGTGGATTTACCCGGTTGATACGCGCATTGTATTTTATGCAGTGGATACCGCCTTAGAGGTCCGTCTCTTATGTGCCTGTCTACCAGCTTCTCTAGTGTTTTTAGAAAGAATGATGATAGGCTTATCAGCCTGTATGATTTGGCATCACTGTAATCTGCCTTGCCTGGTTTTGGCAGGTAGATTACTTTTACAAGCCTCCATACTTGTGGAACGTGCCCGAAGGCTAAGCACGCTCTGTACAGCCTGCTTAAATGCGGAACAATTACATTACATTTGCGCACTCTTGTAGTAGAATTGGGTATACCTTGTCCGGGCCCCGCGCTTTGAACGGTTGGAAAGTGGATAATGCCCACCGTATCTTGCTGTCGTCTACTACCTTTTTGGCAGTGTCCCAATTGTATCTTGTTGTGCGTGCTGTCTGCTCTGACACACAAATTGGTACACTGTCTACTGTAGTGAGGTCACCAATGTAACAGCTGATACATACAGCTGATACCTACCTCTTCTCTAATTATTAGTTTAACGATGCTATAAAACTTTATAGCCTCTATTAAGTTTTATAGTTTAAATCCGCTGACAATGCATAATCATAAGTTCCACACCATTAACCCTAGACCTTGATAATGACTAGAAACCATAGTATATAAGCTGTACAATTTACCAATAAAGCACAGTATTCCTCCAACTCTTGAGTTGTCATTATACCTCTCACCCTACACTTCATGGCGACCCTGCCAGTCGGGCTGCTCGAGGCAGCCTCAGCTTCAGTCAGCACGCCGCCACTCGGACCAACCAACTAACCAGCCAGCTCCAGCCAGCTCCAGCCAGCTCCAGCCAGCTCCAGCCAGCAAAAGCCAGCTCCAGCCAGCAAAAGCCAGCTCCAGCCAGCAAAAGCCAGCTCCAGCCAGCTCCACAGTACCAGCCGAAAACCGATCCGCCGCAGCTCCAACCATGACATGGGACATCAATGCACGAAAGAAAACAAAAAAACAAGAGGTCATCATCGCTCAGAACGGGCAGTTCAGCGACAAGCAGTAGCAGCAACAATGCGGAACCGGCCGGAGCAGATCGTCTATCAACAAATCTACGCAGCAGCAGCCACCCAGCAACAGCAAACAACCACAACCACACCAGAGCACAATAACATGATTGAAGGTATCAATTCAAGATAACCGTAACCGTAACCGTGCAAATCCTATTATTGTTCGCTTATCCTAAACTATTAGTTCAAAGTAAATTTAACAAAAAAAAAAACTTCCATTCAAGAGTTATAGTTAGAGAAGCTCTGATTTCTGATTTCTGTAAAAGACAGTGAATTAATACAGTTTTACTTTTTAAAAATAGAGGAAAACTTATAGTAATCTCTATTTCGTCAATAATGAGCTATTATCATTAATAAATTCGAGGAAATAGTTCGATTAAAACATTAAATATTTTTAAATTTTAAAATGATTTATATCTTTTTATCACGCTCAATTCATAGTTTTATTTTGGTAAAAGTTTAATAGATTTTAAACTATTTATGTTCTCTTTTTAGACGATAAACTACTGGAAATTAACTATACCTTATTAGAAAACAATTCGTGACGGATGATCTCATCCAGTACACAGAAACGTAAATGGAATTCCGTCTGTTATAACAGATCGGATTACATGGCAAGTTAGAGAGACTTGAATTCGTAATTAAAGTATACCTACTTTGTTAGCAAAGTATCAATGAATTTTACACGATATGAAATGTTTATTTTAACATTATAAGATAAATACTGATGCTTATTATTGCATTGTTTTGCCCCACTTTATTATAACTAGTAAATTATTGAGGGAAGTATATAAAATACTTTAAATAATTTTAAATGGTTAACAGTTTATTTAAAAAAGAAAAGAGCTAGAGGAAAAATATATATGAATATTGAGAAATTATTTTTTTTTAAAGAGGGAAGAAAAATAGAATGTTATTTATTACGTGTCTTAAGGTTTTTTTAGGAACATGCATTATCAAGCGTTTTAAGGAAAGCTAAGGCGAATAAGTGCTACAACGAGCGATTAGGCTGGCCACCTAAAAGTTATTGGAATACTTATGAGTTATGAGCTAAGGGTTTTATTGAGTGAGTTTTTTCGTTGGGTATTAGATTCATATTAAAAGGAGATGGACTAATAGGGTAATTAATTATCCCATTCGTTATCAACAGTAGCCCGAGATGCGCTGTTGAGCGAAGAGGATTATGCAAGGTACTCCTGGTTACAAGGCAGGCTCGGAATCCTTGTAATCTGATCATGACTCGGTCGAGCTACCAGTCGTGACGATACTTGGACACATGGTAAAGTTAAAAAGAAAGGACGTGTTAAAAGAACTGCCTGATTATTAAATGTTTTAAAATAACATTATTATGTGCGCGCACTTTAAAGAAAAATATCCTTGTAACCTGAACAATAAATAAATATATAAAAAGTAAGGTCGGCCGACCACGTATAAAAATGTGCTGTGTACCTACCTTGTCGAAGTGATGCCATTATTGCACACTTAGTTATAATTATGTATTTATATTTAAGCTTGTGAAAAGAAACGAAATACGTAGGAAAGATGAAATCATGTTAAATAAAAACTAGCATGCATGAATAAGAAAGAAATACGAAATAAATCCTATAAAGTAAGAGTGTTTAAGAATGCGAAACCAATAAATATCATAAAACTCATTGCAAGCATAAATGTAAATGCAACAATGTACTTCATAGCCATATAAGGAACATGTCGCCTAGTGCCTGCTATACGGCCGCAACTCGAAATTTTTCATTTTTGATATTATTGCAGATTCGTGGTCAGAAGGGTTTAATTTACCACCTTAACTCAAAAAAATAAGGAAAACTATCCTCTAAAGCCTCTTAATGCACTTGTGGCCTTATGCAAATTTCCAAAAATCGACTATCCCTTACCTGCAATATGGCCACTCGCCAGTCCGCCGCTTGCGCCCGCGACGATCGCACGCAAAACTACCATGCTGTTCAGACACTTCGGAGTTGCGGCTGTGTAGCACAAACGTTCGGAACAAGTTTTTGAGTTACGTCCACATCGCACAACAGTAAGTGATTACAATGAACGCGTCAAAATATAAACGAAATAAAAATCACTTGATGATAAGACAACTACAGTAAGTAGGTACCTTTATATAATAGTTATAAGTCGTTACCTATGATTAATATACCTAAAGATTGTAATATAACAATATAAGGGTCAATCAACTTTTTTACACACACAATTCTGTCTGTTGCCCACTGTTCAGATTTTAATAAATAAAATAAAATCTGGGGACTTATTGGAAGTGAAATTATTATAAAATTATAGTTATATCATTAACTCCTTTCATTATAATGTATTGTTTTATTATTATTTTGATATTTATTTAATTTTCTGTACATAGGTTTTGTATGATAAATATTCAAATATAAAAGTAAAATAAAATACTAACACAAAAAATATACATTATAAAAAACCTAACCTATGAGTGCCGCCGGCAGCGGGGCAGGGCTCAAGCTACCGGTGGTTAGGGCTGCAGAGAGAGGAACCTCCTCACAATGCGTGCCGAGGAGTCCTACCTCCTGTATCTGGCCCTTAATCCAGCGAGAGTCTCTTGAGGTGTTGGTCGAGACTCTTCGCTATAAGACCGTTTGCCGAAACAACTATTGGGACAAAGATCGTCGAAACAACATCCCACATAGCGGTCACCTCGTGAGCCAAGTCAAGGTACTTGCTGAGCTTGCCCTTCTCGGCCTTCACGAGGTTCTCGTCATGCGGGATGGTGACGTCGACGAGCACTGCCGCCGGGCAGATCGATCGATTGAGATCGATCTGTCAATACGATATCAGGCTTATTGGCGACAATAGTCCTGTCCGTGATGACAAATCGATCCCAATAGAGCATAGCACGACCATTTTCGAGAACTGGCGCCGGTGTTTACTTATAGTACGGCACTTCAGACTGAACAAGACCATTATTGAAGAGCAAGTTGCTGATGGATGATCCTGGATGTATGAGCAAGTACTCGCCGTCGAAATTATGTGTCTGAGGGACTTGCCGGGGCAACGGCACGCTCGACAAATGTCGACCGTGCCATCCCTCAGAATATATTTCCGGTAATTGTTCGTCATTATGATCGCGTCAGCAATTGCACAGACAAAACCTTCGGTTCCCCAAAGATTTCGGTTTTTACGGACGCTAAAAAGTCTACGTCGGGCCTTGTTAGGGCCAGGTAGAAGCGTCCGTGTAGCTCGTTGCTTTTCCATACGTTCTTGCGGTCTTCAGTGCTCAACACCGTTGGTCTGCGCCAGTTTTCGTTTGCCAAGGAGAGAGGCGTGAGGCTCCTGTCTACTGCAACCACGATGCATCCCACACTCATTGCCAAGGAAATAATCCCTAAGATTGCACGCACACTTCGCGGTTGTGGAGATTCTTAGCATTTAAAATGCCTCGACCTCCACATTTCCTTGGGATGTACAATCTCATGACAGATGAGCGTGGGTGCAACATGCGATGTGATTTAAGCAGTAGACGGATCTCCCTATTCAGGGCGTCCAGCTCAGTCTGAGTCCACCTTAGTATGCCAAAGGAGTATGTGAGCAGCGGCACCACCCAACCATTGAAGGCGCGCCTTACTACCCCGTGACAATGTTGACATTTAATATCATATCATGTCATGCAAAAAACATGATAACAAGATCTAGAACGAATAGAACAGAAGCGGATACTGCGATAGCACGCCCTCCACCCCAGCCCGCTTCGTTCAGCTCATGTCGCCATCGCTGTTGGGTGATGAGTTCGCCACTGCACCCGACACCAGCGAGTCGAGCGATCTCCGCCGTCGCGACCACCTACGTGACGTGCGACCACCGCTGCCGGCACGCTTGGGGCCTGCGGGGCATCCTGCTCTGCGCACGGCTGGGTTTAGTGCACCGCATGCGATGGTCAACATCGAATAATGAAAATTGCATGCGAGCATAATATGGGGCTACAGAGGGAGGAACTAACCTCACTGCGTACCGTGATCGAATGCTGCTCCTGTTTCAGACTCTTGAACCAGCCATCACTGTTACCGCCCAATGACTATCGGATCAGGTGCGGGCCATTCAGCGGCTTCGGCGACTGGATCAGTCTGTACCTTGATCGGCTACGCCTTGAATCGCTACATATTCGTACAACCTCCGCTTCATCACGGGACCCTCCTGCTGCGTTATCGGCTTCGATGCCAGTCGCCCAACACGCACTGATATCAGTGCAGTATGATCCCGTTAGCGACGTTGAGGATTGTGTGAATATAAGCGTAACTAGCCAGGTGAATGAGCAACTGAGGAGGGCTTTGGAAGACGCGATCGCGCAGTATCGGTCCACACCCAACTCTAGGTCTCGTTTACCACGCTTGCCTGGCAGTAAACGAAATTTAGCACTTATGGGAGCCCTAAACGCCTTGCTGGCGTCATATTTACAAGCCAGCGAGGATATTATCGATACCCACTCAAATTTGTACTGCGGGGCCAGCACTGCATGCCGCGTAGCTCGAGTCAAGTTTTCGGACACTGACCGAGCGACGCGCGCTCGCGGGTCTGTCCCCGCTTGGCAAGTGCGAGTTGAGCGGCGTATTGATAAGTTTAGGACTCTCATAGGAAAGCTTGTCTGCTTCAGGGGGGCAATGAACGCCCTCGAGTCATACGTTTCGTGAACCAGGCTTTTGCTTGGACCGGAATAAGGCCCCAACATTATTATGGCCTGTGTCACGGAACGTATCGACTTCCTGAAGCAGAAAGTTTGCACGTGGGCAAGCCGTATTCGTCGCTATAGAGAGCGTGTAGATAGATACCAGCACAATCACCTCTTCCAAAGTGATCCGAGGAAGGTGTACCGAAAGTGGGAAGGAACCGATCAAGGAGTGAGCGACGGACACCTACCGGATGCTCCTGCTATGGTTAATTTCTGGCGCAACATCTGGTCGGTGCCTGTCGTGCACACAGAAGGACTGGATTTTAGGTGGGCAGATATTCAAACATAGGTTATTTAAATTATATACCTATCTGTCAAGAGAATTTACGCGTTAGGCATACTTCGAGACATTGATTATCGCATATAATAATGTTTTACTGTGCCAAAGATGATTAATAAAGGTATCTGATAACTATTTTTCGTGTTTTTCATTTATTTTATTATTTTTAAATGTATTTTTGTATGATAGTATGCTTATTACCGTCATTTAATTCTTTTGCGATTTTGGACACATCTCGAAATTCCGTAAAATACTTTCTGCGATAAGGCCACAACACGAAGTGCCTATATTTGAAGGCCAGTACTTTAAAAACTAAGCATACTTGAAAAAAAAATGCACATTCATTTGAAGCTCTATATAATGAACAACAAAATAACCTAAACCACAGTGTTATTGACCCAAAACTTAAGGAATTAGACCCTTTTTTCTGCCGCACACTCAACTCATAAAACTTTGATCGGCGATTTCTCTTAATATTGGTTTTTTGAGATGTGCCCGTATAGCAGGCACTAGGCGATGTAACGTAGGCTAAAACAAACTGTAAACGGATTACATTAAGATAGTTTAAGAATTTATAATATATACCATAGCCATAAGAAAATTAAGTAAACCTAAGCCAAAAATTGTTTTGTTACAATTTTTGTCTCAAAAAAAAAGGGGAAAGCTGTAGTGAGGTCACCAATGTAACAGCTGATACATACAGCTAATACCTACCTCTTCTCTAATTATTAGTTAAACGATGCTATAAAACTTTATAGCCTCTATTAAGTTTTATAGTTTAAATCCGCTGACAATGCATAATCATAAGTTCCACACCATTAACCCTAGACCTTGATAATGACTAGAAACCATAGTATATAAGCTGTACAATTTACCAATAAAGCACAGTATTCCTCCAGACTCTTGAGTTGTCATTATACCTCTCACCCTACACTTCAATACTTCACTCTCACGTAAGATGGAGCCGCGCGGCACCCTCCCTGAACTCTTTTAAGAGAAAACTCAAAGTTTGGCTTCTCGAGCACACTTTTTACAATTTTAATGAGTTCCTAACATTTAAACACAAATAATGGCGGTTATATCTCAATACCCACATTTTATAATTATATTATTAAATTATCACAATTTTTAAAATGCTCATATTGACTAATTACATTATATAGCAAACCAAATCCCCACTCGCGTGTTGCCTAACCGAGCCTCTCGCGGACGCACACCAGCAAGGTTGCTGGTGTGAGTGTGGCGTGATGTTCCGTCCGGGGGAACACGGACGCTGCCGCCGCATTCCCCCCCCGCGTCTCGCGCCCCGATTTTAACGGCCGGCTCTTGCGCCGGCCAGTCAGTCGAGCCACGGGTCCGCGACGTACGCACGTTATACCACACACACTCGCGCCGCAACGCGAATCTTGTTTGTTGTGTGATTTTAGTAATAAGTAATAAATACGTTCAACCTCACTTCCCCGCGAACATCATTTTTTTTTTCATTTCACTGCCGGCTGGCAGTGACGCACCCTAACCGTAGTTCAGTAGACTATAATTATTATTAAGTATACAAAATTATGGAAATGTTATTACCTATTACTATTGTTTTTCTTTTAAGTAAGAATTTCTTTTTTACGATTATACAAATAAGCTGACATGTAATATAACCTTTATAAATAAATATGATTATGATTATGATTATGATTACTTAGAAAACGTGTCAATAATGGCTAAAATATACTTATAGTTTAAATTTTCGTTTGAAACAGATTGCATATCAATAATATCAGCTTGCCACAAATCATCTATATGTTTCATCACTACATGCCTTCGAGGAAAGTTTTTCCGCGCTTGCTTATGTAATCATCCTCCTCTTGACGCATTTTTTTAAACTTATTTTTGATATTCTTTACAGATTCAATTAATTGTGTTTATATGTCTGCCTCCATGGTGAAATAAATAATGCAGTCTTAAAACAACTCCGATGTATAATGGCTAAAAACGCGCTGGGTCCATTTAGCCGTTCTATAACGATTGGGACAGACTGATAATAATCTGTCTGCCAAATCTACCCCGCCCATGTTTTCGTTGTAAGCTTTAACGACAATAGGTCTTGGCACTTCCACGTAGGTTTTTTGAGCCTTGCACCATCTTCTGCATATGCCCATGGGTTCGGCTGCGTGAATCGTTGACAACAAGGTTACTCCTTTGTTGTCATACCATTTCGTCAAAGCCAAATCACGTTTTCTATTTACTAATACCTGCGTTGTTCCTCTTCCTTCCCTTTTCATTTGTTTGTCTTCCTTTACCTTATTTCTTGCATCTAACGGAATCCTGTTTTTTATAAGTGTGCCAGCGCACAACAGATTCTTCGACAAAAGTTCTTCTATAAGCTTTACGGTGGTAAAGTATCGGTCAAAATAAAGTATATGACCAGGAGCCAGGTTTTCGGCTAAATAGAGCACAGCTTTCAAACAAAGTCCAAAATCAGTATCGTCATAATGAGGATATGTCGTTTGCCCGTGATAAATATCAAAATTACAAACGATTCCATTAGGGTTTGCGAGTACAAACGCTTTCAAGCCGGTTGGATTAGGCTTGCCCGGTACGTACTGCTTGATGCCGCACTGCCCTGTAAAGGGTACAATCATCTCATCTATAGATAAACATTTCTGTTTTACTTGCTTGCGGCATCCACTCACAATTTTTTCAAGCAAAGGGCGAATTTTCCATAACTTGTCTTTGGCACGATCCTCTTGTCTAACATCATCGTCATACACAAACTTAAGTGAATTTCTTAATTGCAAAAATCTGTTTCTATTCATATTGTCTGCGATCAAAGGTATTCGGTATTTGATTTCCCAGTACATCCTAATTCTGGGATAGTTTAAACTAGCCATAACCATGGTGATGCCCAGATAGACATAAAGTTCGGATTCGATGAGAGACAGATTTGTCCCGAATGTTTTTAAATGCGTCTGATTCGATTTTGTAACAATGGTTTGAATTAAATCATGATCGACATGTTGTCGAACATAATCAAAATTATCAGCGAAGTTTTCAGGCTCAAAATCTAGGTAAGCAGGCTGGGTAAACTGTAAATCAGTTGGAAGGAAATCCTCTTCAGCCCATTCAGGTCTTTCAGGATTGTCTCTGATATCATACTCGGTTCTCTGGATATTTACACGTCCCCTTCCTCAAGATGCTCTTCCTCGACAACGATCAGGACCAGTGCCTCTAGCGCTCCCTCCGTGAGTCCGCGGTGTATTGAGTGACGTACCAGGAATCACGTTACCATCAATCCCATTTGTCTCAATGTTTACGCACCTACCTCGAGTTGATCCTCCACGAGTACGTACACAACCAAGGCGACCAGATATCCCTTCTCGAATCCGTGGTCCGTTCCTTGTACTCCTGAATTCGGAAAGAGGAATTTCATCTTCTGAACTGGTGTCTGACGAGCTATTGTCTGGGTTGACTCCATAATTTAATATAAAATCTCCATCCGCTTCTCCGTCATCTTCAAACTCCGAATTGTTCAGGGTACCATCGTCCATAATGGCTTGGATTTCATCATCCCGCAAGCCTGTGAATAAAACACGTTACGTGTATAGGTGCTCAATGCAATCCTGCACCTCTGGCTAACAATTCTGGGTTAGAATAGTGCTAGATAATCGTACCTACACAGACTAGACACGAAAACTCAGTAGTGTAAAGAGTATTAAATTATTAGTGAAAGATAAGTAGCATTTTTATATTAGTAATATTTCATAACCAGCATAACACAAAGCCACAAAGTAAAGATACTAAGATATTTTTAGTACTAGCTTCGACCCCACCGCCTTCACAAAGTACATATTATTTCAACCCGAGATTTCGCCGAATTTCAGCTCTAAAAATGCGAACTAATGAAGAATGTCAGTAGGTACGCCAAATTGCTTGAAACTTTGTAACAGTAATGTTTATAAATAAACAAACATAAAACTTTTTATTTCATTCAAATAGACCCAGTAGTTTTGATTCTACAAACGTTTGAAATTTGGGTCAATAATATTAAAGCGCGTGGACGCCATCTTGCTTGAGTGACGTCATCGTTCAACTGCGGTACGCGCCCTTATATGAACGAGTAAGTTTACAGGGCTATATATTTTTAACCGTAATAAGTAGCCAGTTGAAATTTTCACAGAATACGTGTTATTATAAAATCTATCGTTTAAAACTATAAAATGAACAATAAATCAAATCCATTATAGAAAAGGTAAAGAAAAGGAACCAGATGAAAATAAACCATTTGAATGTTTGGATTCAGCTGGTAAGAACATGTTAAGTTCAGTAACCATTTAAGGTTGTGGCTATGATGCTTAAAGATTTCTTTGATTTTACCGAGTTAAGAACTAAAAAAGGGCCTTTTTCTCTAAAAAACAAAATGAGCAGGGAGAAGCTTTCCTCTGGCAACCTATTAAATGGTTACAATATAATAAGGACAGTATCGGAAAAATAATATTCAAACACGACCTTGATCGTGAAACTCCTTTTAAAAATGTCAATATTAAAAAAAGAGGGAAGATTACTGTAGATTCTTTCAAACTGACTTAGATATCTACTCAGCCATTGCCAATCAGTACAGAAAAAAAAAAGATTTAATGGATTCGATGCAGTTAATTCATGAGCCATTTCGTGAATTCTATTTGAACATCAAGATCACGAACTGTATTCCCACGGATCCTGATCTCGACGTGGATAATCCAGATACGGAAGATACATGTACATGAGAATTAATGGACAGCTAATTACATTAATTCCACACATGTTTCACGTGATAATGTCGCACACAATTTTTTCCTGAGTTACATGGGAACAGAAGTCGTTCTATTTTTTATTTCATTTGTCTAATTGGCTAGTACAAAAACTGCGCTTGCATTCCCGAATGAAAGAAAATTCATTACGAACATTTTTATTAAAAAATAATGATTACAAACGATAAATGTGTATTATTGATACCCAATTCTATGGTGAATAAGCTTATAAGTCATCGGTAAACATGTTGATAAGTCAATTATTTTGAATAATAAGATAATAAGAAAGAAAAATGTAACCATAATTGAAAAACCTCCTAAAATTACTCTGAAATCAATTTAGACATTTCACATACACTAAAAACCTGATTTTTAGGAATTAAATTAAACAATGTTTTCACTGGTTTGAGCACTAATGTATGGGAAATAAGTTGATAAGTCTCTGGGCAGTATGTTGATAAGTCTAATATCTTACAAAATAAGCAGATTTGACGAGAATATGTAAAATAATCTGAAAGATCACATAAAATTATCCATAAATCAAGCTATAACGATGAGTTCAAGATGAAAACGGATTTTGGAGAAAATTACAAACTTTAAAATCGCTGCCCTGTAAAATTGCCATTTTGGACTTATCAAGTTTTTCACGCCAGGTACGGACATAAACATCACTGTAGTCGGTAAACGGCTGACCCATAACTATCTCCACATCCTGAGCGGTATCGGTACAATTAAAGCTTTAATGCCAGCACAAGTAGTCTCGTCTGCGGATATCTGCACGGTTGACTCCCCGAAAGCAACTACTTAGGTATTTTAGAACCAACAAATCTCTTAATAACATTACCACTAGTGCACGGCTGTTTTGCTGCAGACTTAGTTATAGTGAAACAAGTACTTGCAAAATCTATGAAACCTATATATTTAATACAGAGAGGTCATTAACCTTGACAGTCATGTAATACTTCGTGTTATGCCCGGCTTACCCATTGGAATCAGCAGACAGGCATTTAGTGACCAGACATTCGAACAACAACTTGTCACTAAGCACTTGTCGTATCGGTTTAATGGTACTTAAGCAAGTGACAAGTGCCCAGTAAATTGTGATGGGGTATTGACTTGTCGCTAAGTAAATATGATCGAATTCTAATCACTCGCACTGTACACAAACACCAACACTAAGCATCAATCAGCGTGTCTACACATTGGGTACCAGTGCAAGGGACAAGTACTAAGCATTAGCTACCAAGCCCATGTAAACACAGCTTTGGCCGAGACCTCCTGTATAGCGCGTACCTACCGTCGGAGCGCCGGTGGTTGTACCTACTATTGCTAGTATTATGATTTTTAAGGTTCAAACATTATTCTATCCTCGTGGCTTCCCCGCGCCTTTTGACAACCCAAAATAAACATGGCGACTCCAGCCCAGAACTATTTTCATCTAACTTTCAATTACTGCCCATACGCCTTTCAAAAGGTCATATTATTAAACTCTGTATAGATTTTTGAAATTTCGCGGTGAAAAGAAATAATTTAATTTGATTTCTGAACGCAATATTAGGGAAGAGTTTCCGGTATGGTATCATTGGCTGTCACAGTTGACAGATGTCATTTTGTAAAAAATGGACGGCGGTATGGCTGCTCGTCAACACGTGGTAAGTAAATCGCATTTTATTATGATAATCCGTGATTGTTGAGTATGTTTTTATGCAAAGAGTTGCTAAGGAATAGATAATTCTTAAATGGAGATAATAGAGAATGTCAGCCAGTTTAGATTTTTGGCTTATCGTATTCTTCATTAAAAACAAAAAATTGCTTTAAAAAAATCATGTCGATACGTCAAATACTTTTCGAGATATTGAATTTTAAACTTCGTATGCGGCGCTCGAAACTCGGCGGCTAGCGCTCACGGATGATGACGTCATCGTTCAACTGCGGTACGCGCCCTTATATGAACGAGTAAGTTTACAGGGCTATATATTTTTAACCGTAATAAGTAGCCAGTTGAAATTTTCACAGAATACGTGTTATTATAAAATCTATCGTTTAAAACTATAAAATGAACAATAAATCAAATCCCAATACAATCGTGTTGATTTAAACTAGGCACTTTTAAACATATTTGTAAGAGATTTACTACAGTTTACTGTTTGGTCGTAAACTATATATGTTAGTATGGAGTTTAGATTATCATTTAAGCTTAATGTGACACCGAAATAAAAAGCTATCATACAAATACAACCCGTATTTCGTCTTCCAAAGTTAAGCAACTACACGCGTAGTCTAAAACAGGATGGGTGACCGCCTAAACCATCGTGTTGATAAAATCAGTTTTGTCACATATTTGTAGAAGTTTTACTCAAGATTGCTACTTAGTCGTAAACAATGAAAATTAGACCACAATTTAAGCTTAAAATAGCATCAAAATAAGAAGTCATTATAAAAATACAATCCGTATAAAGATGCTAAAACAAAAGATTTTTTTTCATGCTTCTTGTATGGGGACCCCTCTTGGGATTTGATTTATTGTTCATTTTATAGTTTTAAACGATAGATTTTATAATAACACGTATTCTGTGAAAATTTCAACTGGCTACTTATTACGGTTAAAAATATATAGCCCTGTAAACTTACTCGTTCATATAAGGGCGCGTACCGCAGTTGAACGATGACGTCATCATCCGTGAGCGCTAGCCGCCGAGTTTCGAGCGCCGCATACGAAGTTTAAAATTCAATATCTCGAAAAGTATTTGACGTATCGACATGATTTTTTTAAAGCAATTTTTTGTTTTTAATGAAGAATACGATAAGCCAAAAATCTAAACTGGCTGACATTCTCTATTATCTCCATTTAAGAATTATCTATTCCTTAGCAACTCTTTGCATAAAAACATACTCAACACTCACGGATTATCATAATAAAATGCGATTTACTTACCACGTGTTGACGAGCAGCCATACCGCCGTCCATTTTTTACAAAATGACATCTGTCAACTGTGACAGCCAATGATACCATACCGGAAACTCTTCCCTAATATTGCGTTCAGAAATCAAATTAAATTATTTCTTTTCACCGCGAAATTTCAAAAATCTATACAGAGTTTAATAATATGACCTTTTGAAAGGCGTATGGGCAGTAATTGAAAGTTAGATGAAAATAGTTCTGGGCTGGAGTCGCCATGTTTATTTTGGGTTGTCAAAAGGCGCGGGGAAGCCACGAGGATAGAATAATGTTTGAACCTTAAAAATCATAATACTAGCAATAGTAGGTACAACCACCGGCGCTCCGACGGTAGGTACGCGCTATACAGGAGGTCTCGGCCAAAGCTGTGTTTACATGGGCTTGGTAGCTAATGCTTAGTACTTGTCCCTTGCACTGGTACCCAATGTGTAGACACGCTGATTGATGCTTAGTGTTGGTGTTTGTGTACAGTGCGAGTGATTAGAATTCGATCATATTTACTTAGCGACAAGTCAATACCCCATCACAATTTACTGGGCACTTGTCACTTGCTTAAGTACCATTAAACCGATACGACAAGTGCTTAGTGACAAGTTGTTGTTCGAATGTCTGGTCACTAAATGCCTGTCTGCTGATTCCAATGGGTAAGCCGGGCATAACACGAAGTATTACATGACTGTCAAGGTTAATGACCTCTCTGTATTAAATATATAGGTTTCATAGATTTTGCAAGTACTTGTTTCACTATAACTAAGTCTGCAGCAAAACAGCCGTGCACTAGTGGTAATGTTATTAAGAGATTTGTTGGTTCTAAAATACCTAAGTAGTTGCTTTCGGGGAGTCAACCGTGCAGATATCCGCAGACGAGACTACTTGTGCTGGCATTAAAGCTTTAATTGTACCGATACCGCTCAGGATGTGGAGATAGTTATGGGTCAGCCGTTTACCGACTACAGTGATGTTTATGTCCGTACCTGGCGTGAAAAACTTGATAAGTCCAAAATGGCAATTTTACAGGGCAGCGATTTTAAAGTTTGTAATTTTCTCCAAAATCCGTTTTCATCTTGAACTCATCGTTATAGCTTGATTTATGGATAATTTTATGTGATCTTTCAGATTATTTTACATATTCTCGTCAAATCTGCTTATTTTGTAAGATATTAGACTTATCAACATACTGCCCAGAGACTTATCAACTTATTTCCCATACATTAGTGCTCAAACCAGTGAAAACATTGTTTAATTTAATTCCTAAAAATCAGGTTTTTAGTGTATGTGAAATGTCTAAATTGATTTCAGAGTAATTTTAGGAGGTTTTTCAATTATGGTTACATTTTTCTTTCTTATTATCTTATTATTCAAAATAATTGACTTATCAACATGTTTACCGATGACTTATAAGCTTATTCACCATAGAATTGGGTATCAATAATACACATTTATCGTTTGTAATCATTATTTTTTAATAAAAATGTTCGTAATGAATTTTCTTTCATTCGGGAATGCAAGCGCAGTTTTTGTACTAGCCAATTAGACAAATGAAATAAAAAATAGAACGACTTCTGTTCTCATGTAACTCAGGAAAAAATTGTGTGCGACATTATCACGTGAAACATGTGTGGAATTAATGTAATTGGCTGTCCATTAATTCTCATGTACATGTATCTTCCGTATCTGGATTATCCACGTCGAGATCAGGATCCGTGGGAATACAGTTCGTGATCTTGATGTTCAAATAGAATTCACGAAATGGCTCATGAATTAACTGCATCGAATCCATTAAATCTTTTTTTTTTCTGTACTGATTGGCAATGGCTGAGTAGATATCTAAGTCAGTTTGAAAGAATCTACAGTAATCTTCCCTCTTTTTTTAATATTGACATTTTTAAAAGGAGTTTCACGATCAAGGTCGTGTTTGAATATTATTTTTCCGATACTGTCCTTATTATATTGTAACCATTTAATAGGTTGCCAGAGGAAAGCTTCTCCCTGCTCATTTTGTTTTTTAGAGAAAAAGGCCCTTTTTTAGTTCTTAACTCGGTAAAATCAAAGAAATCTTTAAGCATCATAGCCACAACCTTAAATGGTTTCTGAACTTAACATGTTCTTACCAGCTGAATCCAAACATTCAAATGGTTTATTTTCATCTGGTTCCTTTTCTTTACCTTTTCTATAATGGCGTGGTCAGAATCGCATTCCATATGAGTGTGTCCACTTAACAGAAATTTATGATGTATTGTTTGCAATGTAGGGTGATTGTTAAGTAAATACATGAACATCATAGCGACAGTGTTGTTTTTATTTTGCCCACCACACGTGTCTGAATAAAATATTATTTCTTTTACATCTGATGGTAAACTCTTACAGAAATGCCACATACAAGACGCAATTTGATTGGCTCCGCGAGCTCCAATGGTCTCGTCTCACATATAACATGTGGCTTCGTTGTTTGATAAAGTCATGTATAGTTAAATTAAAACTCCAAAGTTGAAGTCTAGAAGTTTTTAAATAAGGTGTTGGCAAGCACTGTTGAAGGTCGAATGCGAAAGCTCTAACAGAAGAGTCGCTCTTTACTGTATCTTTGTCAACACGCTTTTCGAAATAAGCCTTTTCTGCCTGAGCTTGGTGCTCAGCTTGCTACTATTAACAAATCCTACGGTTTCATCCAGTACTTTACAGAAACAGTCTTTGCAAATGGGTCTTTCTTCATTACAAATCTGTGATTTGTACACACAATAGCAATCTCTATTTCTTGAATGGCTCGCAGTTATTTGGGTTTTTTTCGGTAATATTGTTACAGATTTCGATACAAATGCGGCTCGTCTCTCCCTTTGCCCTAAATTCCAATAGTTTTGAAAACATTCCTTTCGCTCATCTACCGAGAATCTTTCTGCACATTTTAATCTACATGAACACTTCAGGTCTTTGTTTTTTCTTTCAGGGATAACTGAACCTGTTACCGAGACGTAACTTTTCCCGGTATTTCTAAGTTCTTTTGATTCTTTCCTCTGTTTTCTAGTTTTTTTTATTGTTGTTTGCTTTTTTGTTTTGTCAGGTTCGGTATTTATGCCACTTGAATTTTGATTTTCTATCTCTGCATTCTCAATTTCAGTATCTTCTGTATTTACTTCATTAATAAGATTTTGTGTTTCATGAGCCCGATTAGAATCTTCGTTATTATTATCTGTAGTACTATGGAGAGCGTCTTGTACAATCTCATATATCGAGCTTGTAACATCTTCATGTAGTTCTAAGTTGATATTATTATTGCACGCCGTATTTTGTTGTGATAGCATTGATTGCGGATCTGTTTCGTTTGCGGCCGGTTCTGAGTTCGCTTTTTCGAGCTCGTTAATGTTATGCATAAGGGTACATTCCATATCAGGGGAAGAATCACTTTCAGGTTCTGAATCAAACACTATGCGTTGTTGGGGTTGGGGGACAACAAAATCTGGGTCTAACAGACTGTCATCACTAATTTCTGAAATATTGTCGCTGTTTTCAATAATGTCAGTTGAATTTCTTCCATTGAATTCTCCTCCGGTTAGTTCGTTGTAAAAATCTTGTGTTTCTGGGGACATTGGTTGTAGAGGGGATGACTCAGGATCATTGTTATTTGATAACGTTGGCGCACCCAGAGGCGGAGAATTTGTACGCAATAGCTCTGTGTCGTCCATATCTGAAATCACAATAATAATTTAATTTATCATGCAGTAATTACCCATTAGTACAAGTTTATGTTTTATATTTTTATTCAAATATTTATTACAATTAGTTTCTACTAACTCTGAGATTTCAGCTTTGTTTGAACTGCCAGAAGAGTCAATGGAGAATACGGCGGTGGAGAAATAGAAGGAGCTTCAATAGAGTACGGAGTGCGAGGGTTACATTCACCTGAAAAAAGGAATAGTTTTTCTATACTTGAAAGCAAATTAGTGATCAATGTTCATAATTCATATGCTTTTCAATTCGAGACTATTGGTCGCTAATTAAAATACTTATTTTGTTAGAAAAGCGTAATAGTAGGAACATAAAGTGTACGTACGAAAAAACTAACTTTTAGGCCAGATAAAGACGAGAAATGATAGACACACCTATAACAGTAAAAAAGAAAGCTCTCGATCGCATATTTATGACATTTGTCTGTAACTCGGGCTATAAGCATCTGCAATCTCGGGCTTTCTTTATTTTACAGTCCTAGATGTGTAATAGCACACAATAGCGTGCGGTAAAAACAACTGGGGCGTTATTCTCTTAAAAACGGCACTCGGTTGGTCGAACGAGTGAACGAGTGAACGCGCCACACCGGCGAGTTTAATAAGTAGTCCCGTCAGAGCGCATAAAACACATTTAGCGCGTGCATTCTCAATTTGGCAGCAGGGCTTCTGTCGATAAGATCGAACGTATAAGGTGGCCTAATTAAGAATGCACGCGCCAAAATCGCTTTGTGCGCTCTGACGGGACTACTTAAACTCGCTGGTGTGGCGCGTTCACTCCTTCACTCGTTCGACCGACCGAGCGCCGTTTTTAAGAGAATAACGCCCCTCCTGGTTAGGTGTATACGTACTTTGTAAAAGGTTTTGAACATCATTTTCACTTGTTGTCTTTGGTGCAAGTGGTAAAGTAATAAATTTTTGCTCTCGTGTCGCCGGGCTTTGCTCACTGCCTTCATCTAAAACAAATAGCAAAATAAGGGGTGCGCCAAAGTTCATATAAAATAAGACATTACACACCAAGGGCAGTATTATAAAGACGGCATTTAAACGTGCGGTCTGAGGCTTTCTTAACACCGCCTCTTCTTCTTTTTCCTCTGGATGGTATAAATAAATTTAATATACTTACTTAGGTGGCTAAAGTAGGTACCTCATAGTCTGTAGGTACCTACTGGCGAAAAACAATCTCAGTACCTACGAATTTAATAACAATAGAGTTATAATAATAAAATTTCACCTATGCCTTCTCCGTCTATTTGTTTGCGAGAGGATTTTGACTTAATTTCTTCTCGAAGTTCCATTAATTTACGTTTTCTATTCATCAACTGTATGAACATCTCATTCTGAAATTAAAAACGTAACAGTTGAAGTAAAAACTACACGATCAGACATATGCTATTTTGTTTCTTTGAGTTAATAGTAACTTATTATTTTGTTATGTTATTTTCCAATGTAAAACTTTTCATGAACGTTACTCACATTTTTCCTCTTCATCCATTATAAAAATACAATGTCTTACACTTTCTTTCTTTCAATACAAACACTTTAATCACCACAACACTCAAAATATACAATATTTTGCTAACGAAGTGCGCGAAACCGTGGCAGACTTACGAATGTTTTGTTGTTGTGAGATAGACGAGTGTTTACTACCGATGTAAGAGAGAGACGCATACGGACGCGCGTCGAGCCGCGCTCGTCGGTAACTTTGAAGTGCCGGCTTGGTGCCGCCAAAATGCCTAATCCGTCGTACGATGATGTCTAAAGTATTTAAGTGAAAACTCTTCTTGAAAAACAACAACACAACAATTGACAAGTGGATTTATAACTAAACATTTTCAATAGTGTTGATATCAATATGACCATGCTTTTACAGGTATATACATATAATCTACTTTGAATTACTGATTTGAGCTGACAATTGCTTACTAAATAAATATGTTCGATTATGTTTTTGTTTTTACGAAGTGTGTTAAACTGATATCTGTACATACCGTGTTTAGAGTACCCAATTTTTTTACTGTAACTTGACAACTTGATGTGTACATTTTATTTTATTGAATATAAAATTGGACATATATACATACCAATTTTTAATGAGCCGCCTTAACTTAGAAATTTTCATGATATCTAGAAATAATCAAGATGAGGCAATTCCGTTGTCCCGTAAATATGTTGACAAGTCGAGATGTGTACTCAAAATATTTGTAAATCCAACAGGTTATTCAATAAAGAACATATTTTTGATTTGACCCGGTCTAAAAATGTGAATCCTACTAAGATAACAAGAGATATCATATTCCGTGCATAGCGTGAGTAACTTGATAAGTCGAAATATACGTTTAAAGAAATTTGAATTTAGGACATAAGTCTTGTGGTTTAATTTTGTTCAGACTTTACTGACGACTTATAAAATAATTCACACCGGACACGAATAGGTATCTGTTGGCAATAACTTAATATCTAATTGTGTCAACTTATGATTTACGGTGTTTACCTAGCTCATAAAGTATAAATTGACATATTAAGTTACGCACGTTTTTATCGGAAGTTGAGTATAAGTAAATAAAACGATAAATACATTGTTAACGTTATAGTGAGTAAGTATAAATTGACATATCAAGTTACGTTCGTTTTATCGGTATTTGAATATAAGAAGATAACACGATATATTCATTTATTAACGTAATCGTACGTCAATTTACGTACGCTAGGTGGATTTTTGAGTATAAGTTGATTCAAGGATATATTACTTTTTTTTTGTGACTTATAGCGTAGAAATCTCGTTTTGTTAAATAAAATACGCAAAATATGGATATATTCATATACTGTCACAAGCAATATCTCTAAAAGTAACGTAGATATCGAGTTGTCATTTTTTTTCCTACAAAACCCATGCCGTAGGAAGCCATAGCAACGATAAAAAAAAAGTGTAAGTCGAGTTATCAAGTTCTTCACGCCAGGTACGGATGTAATCAAAACACCGACGACTTTGAGAATTTTTAATATAAACTATTTGTTCGACATGCCTAATGTGTACAAAAGCGTCGAGCGTGTTAAATTGACTGCTCAGGAGAACATTGAACTATAATCTAGTGTAAATAAAGTACCTACTTAGTACTGTTATGTAGTGAAGTTTCGGGGCCTGTACAAGTCCATGTAACTGAATATTTAAAACCTAGGTCCGAGTGTTGTTTTATGTTGTTGTTTTACGGAAGTGATAGACGGTAAGGCAGCTGTCACCATTATTAATCGAGTGAGTGAGCAGTAGTAGGGAATCATCGGTCCTGCCCCCGACTCTACTCCCTCGAAAAAAATGGTGCTCTGACGAGCGAGAGGCGGGGTTTCGCTCCTAAAAAAAAAAAGTATTTTTTTCGGTGTTTATCCCCCCATTTAGAGCGTTTGGGGCGGGTCCCGAGACTCCCAGATCACTCCTTCCTATAGCTTGCAATAGTCCATGTACTCAATACAAAAGGTTATCAACTACCTGGGTACCCTGCCGTCCCTTGGTCGCTCAGCCTATTGTTCGCCCGAACGTCAGCCCCTTTGTTCTCGGGGGCGTCCAACACCATTGTCTTGCAATGGGCGCGTTCCTACCTTTTACATATTACCTGATTGCGCTATTAACTGTTGTAATGCGATTTTTAATTTTACCTACGTTTTTCTCATATTATTTAATTAAGTAACCATAGTGGTTTTCTTAACATACTGTTTGTAAGGGTCATAGTTCTAACCTAACCTAACCTACCTTGTTGAAGTTAGCCTAACATCATGAAACCTATCCTACCTTAACATACCTACTGTTTTTTAAGGGTTACAGTTCTAACCTAACCTAACCTACTGTTTCGCCGATGGGATAAGGCGTCTCATCTTTAATCGTAAATTTCGAAGCGTTTTCAGTATATGGCAATTTTCCACTAAGAATAAAAGAGATAGCATGATTAGAAAGAGACAGCGATACTGAGAACCTTCGAGAAGCATGTGAAAGAGATAACACGATTGGAAATGAGACAGCAATACGCAGAATATTCCAGACCCGTGAGTCAAGGTTAAGGACATCGCGAACAATACAAGGTAGAAAGGCGTAGAAGATTCCAGCAACGAATAGTCTCGAACGACCTTGGCGGGGCATAGTACATCGATCATTCCAGAAAGCATTCTGGAATGTTCGGAGACGGGAACTATAAAGGCGGACCGATTGCAAGTACCTAGTCAGTCTTTAATTGGAAAGCGAACAGTGCGAACAAGAGCGACCCGAGCGATCATCTGAGTATTCGAATTTATTGTGCGATAATTGTTGAAGTAACAATCGAGAGTTATTTAAGAACAATCCAGGGCCCAAAAGGAACAATCCAGAGCACAAGAGGAACGTTTTAAAGCCCAAGAGGAACGTTTTAAAGCCCAAGAGGAACGTTTTAAAGCCCAAGAGGAACAATCTAGGGTTATCCATGATGAACTACGTGGCCAAAAGAAATCTCAAGAGGAACAATCTAGAATTCTCCGAGAGGTACGGGAGGCCGCTTCGGAATGGAGAAAGGAAATGACGGAGGTTCAAGAAAAACTGGATGATGTCAAGATAAAAGTTGAAGACCACGAAAATCGCCTCCAGACCATTAGAAACGAAGTGAAAAAGCTAGAAATCAAAGTGGTCAACGGTACCTGTGGACCTGAGACATCCATCCCGGCAGCTGGAAGATTCAAGGTACCTCCGTTTGATGGAACTTCATCATGGACGGCCTATAAACTCCAATTTGAGTCAGTTTCCCAGACGAATGACTGGAATAAAGACCAGGCGAAGACGGCTCTAACTTTGGCACTACGAGACGAAGCCCTTACCGTGCTGGAAGCTCTGGGAGAGAATAAGACATATGACCGCCTTCTTGAAGCTTTGGAGGCACGTTACGGGGACAGTCATCTAGAGCATGTATTCAGAGCTCAACTGAAGGATCGAGCCCAGGGATGTAGTGAGTCATTACAACAGTGGGCCCTCGAAATAGAAAAATTGGTCCGAAAAGCGTACCAAAGTGCTTCGGCTTCATTTGTGGACAGCATGCTAGTACAGGCCTTCATTGACGGAATCCGTGATTTGGAAGTCAGAGCTGCTGTGCGACTGGGACATCATGGTAGCGTGAAGGATGCAGTTGCACACTCCTTGGAAGTGGAAGCTGTACGCCAGGACTCGAGGCCTTTTAGGGTGCGAGAAGTTTCGTCCAGGGACCCGACTGCTCCTCGCCGTGAATTTGGGCCGAGGTGTTATTGGTGTGGAGAACGCGGGCACTTACCCAACGTACTTAACGTAGTTGCCCAAAACGAAAAAGAACACAACGAGATGCTATTAAAAGGTTATTTACATTAAAGTTGACTGTTAATTATTAAAATATTTAAACATTAGTGAAGCTAACAAAGAATGGCTAGTAACGCCATCTGTCGGCTAAGTGCCGCTAACATTTGACAAAGTCAATTTATGACAATCATCTTGAATAATCTATGGCTGTCTGTTTGACAGTTATCAGCAATCATCGGGGTTTTGGATGCAATTCGCGGGATTTCGAGTCGTAATCATAGTATGGATGTGACTATAATCCCGCGATATTTTTTCAATAATAATAACGTTTATTTCAAACGTTGACCTGTAATATCGATTAATATCATGTAAAATAAAATAGAATAATTATCCTCCAACATCAATACCAATCCCGGGATCCCGGGCATATTCATTATTAGCATAATGTTTAAGGTCAATCACCCCAGATTGCACCGGGAATTCCCATTACTGTGATAAGCTCAAGAGCAAGTAATAAACACATTTAAATGCAACCTTTTTGCTATTGTAATCTATATGTTGTTACTGGCACGTTGTTCTAACAAAACTTTATAAAATAATAAACAGTCTGCTGTCAACCGACCTTTCAATAACCCCTTCGGTAAGTTAAGTTGCACGTTGTGATTTATAGTATTTTTTTTACTTCGACGACTCTGGCTTGTTTTATGGACTCAATGATTTAAAGATTTTCTTTATATAAATTCGCCCTGCTAACATCAGTTGAAGTAGAAAGATCGTTTTCGGGTTTTAGATGTTAAACGAAATAGGTTAACATTAGGGAACATTGAAAAAATAATGGTTTATTTTAATTTTATAGAGACCAAAAGTAATAAAAAATAATATGCTAAATATTTGAAATAAATGATTTTATTAAAATGTATAATCAATATGTAATCTAATAATATGACAAAAAAACTGTCCTTTATCAAACCACACGAAAGCCCGGAATCCCGCGGCATATCCATACTAGCATAATGATTGAGGTCATTCACCCCAAGTCGCATCCAAAACCCCGATCACTGGTTATCAGTTATTAGTAAACAACAAATATAAGATCTGTTGTATTATAGTGAATTTAAGTGAAAATGAAGTGATATTAAAGCTAGTTTGTCTATAAAATGCACACAGGTAAGGAGCGTAACAACTGCATTGTTACAACATGTAAAATACAGCCAGTAAACAGTTTTAATGATATAATTAGCTTGGAGTGTCACACAATACTTAAAGTTTTATAGTAGAGTTTTTATATTCTGATAAGGCACCCTAAGCTTACACGGATTCCTCTACAATGGTTTTATACAGTATGAGCTGTATAATAACTGTTAAATGACTCTTATAAATGTTAAAGCTGTTTTTGAAACTCTTATGCATCTCTTACAGAACTCTAAGTTTTAAATTGGCTGGTATATTGATGTTGCCACACTTAGTGCTACATGGGAGGCGCGTGTTTGCGCGGGCGCGTCGATCGGTCAGTCAACGGTTACGCGTGAGTCGTGTTGGTTGTGTACGTAAACATAAAGGCGCATTGTACGTTGGCTACATAAAAGTCCGTTCAATTAATTAATTATTTACTGTTTGTGATTGTGTTTATGGACCAGCCTTGTCATAGAAAATAACTTCGAAAAATACAATGGACGAAAAAAGAAATGAGTATTTTAGGAACGTAATAAATAAGTACGTTGAAAATGAAGTGAAGTGCAAGAAAAAACAAGCTGTGGATAAAATAAATAAATAGAACATTATTTCATCTCAAAATGTAAGTCTATGTCAGTTTTCATTTAATATAAATAATTATTAAAATATGCGTAAGTAATAAAACAAACCTAGCCTATAGATGGTAGTGTCCCTGCTTACGAAGATAGTGGTCCTGGGCTCGAATCCCGGTATGGGCAAAAATTTGTGACTGGCGTGAGTATTTGTTCCTGAGTCTTGGATGTTTTCGATGCATGTACAGGGTGTTTTTTTGGTCGACAACTTCCAAAACAGGAGAGATAGTTTAATTAATGCTGAATCCGAATATCACATTAAAAAATTAAAAAGCCTTAGGAGGTCATAGAAATAGCATTTAAAAAAATTCCCATTATTTCACTTAATCGTGGTTACCATGCGACGTGTTTGCCGTAGACTAATGACGTAATCACCCTGCACAATGTAATAATTCATCTTTTCCTTCATACTTGTTACAGACTTAGGACCGTCAAAGATTACAAACACGGTTTAGGTTAAAAAAAAAAGTGTACTGTTGTGAGGTGGTAACACTTTCCAGTCTAGATTTCATAGATTTCATTAATTTGTACTACAGAACATACCTACTGTTTTTAAGGGTTACAGTTCTAACCTAACCTAACCTACCTTACTAAAGTTAACCTAAAATTATACAACCTAATCTAACTTTACATACCTACTGTTTTTAATACTTATCTAACCTAGCTTGGCGAAGTTGACCTAACATTATACAACCTAATCTAACTTAAAATACTTACCGTTTTAATACTTTCAAGAAAATAAAGATGAACCAACCAACAAAGAAGTAACGAGTGGTTTTAAATTTTAACACCCCATGGTCGACTATTTTTAAGGATCACCTAACTCTAACCTAACCTAACCTAGTTGAAGTTAGCCTAACATCGTGAAACCTGTCCTAGCTTAACATACCTACTGTTTTTTAAGGGTTACAGTTCTAACCTAACCGAACCTACCTTACTGAACATACCTACTGTTTTTAAGGGTTACAGTTCTAACCTAACCTAACCTACCTTACTGAAGTTAACCTAAAATTATACAACCTAATCTAACTTAACATACCTACTGTTTTTAATACTTACCTAACCTAGCTTGGCGAAGTTGACCTAACATTATACAACCTAATCTAACTTAAAATACTTACTGTTTTTAATACTTTCAAGAAAATAAAGATGAACCAACCAACAAAGAAGTTACGAGTGGTTTTAAATTTTAACACCCCATGGTCGACTATTTTTAAGGATCACCTAACTTTACATGAGCTTAACCTAAGCTAATAGCTGATTTAAATCTAGCTTTAGTCCTAAGTTTCACTTAATTGAATTAACCTAAGTTAATTTTAGTAAATCTAGCTAATCGTAGTATTCGTAGTATTATCTTAAGCTGTTGTTACTTAGAGGCTATTCTAAACAACTATCAAAACCATATATTGCATATAGGTATTTCTAAATCAATTAACTTCACTTAGCTTGTTAAAAATATAGTGGTTAAATGCAATCTAACCTACGTACGGGTATGTACCTATCTACGGCCATGTATCTGCGGCTAACATTGGCTATAACATTATCTATCTAGTACGTATATGGGGTTTACCTTCACATACATTTTAATTTTATTGTAACACTGGTATGTAAAACTAAAACGAAGCATGTAAACTGGTTCTGACTTGATTCAAAGTGCTATGGAGTAGGTATTTCAATCAAAAAAGCCTGTATCGACAAGTTTTATGTACCCGAGTGCACTGTTATAACGGTTTAATTGTTTTATTGGTAGCCGCCTATTATGTTTTATGGTCACAACGGATGCGATTGTTACTTGTGCGTTTTATTATTTTGGGTGTTGTTGAATAAGTCGGCGTCTGCGTTAGATAAACTACAAGTTCAAACATGTTTTTAGGAAGACGCTTAACTTACGGAGCGTATAAAAGCGGTGGGGTATTGTGTCTGAACAACTATATTAGCCACGTAACAGTCTTCGTTACCGGAGCTCCCTGTTCTTAAAGTAGTATATACACATAATAGTGTTGTGTCGTGCAGTGAAGTGTTTATTAAAAGGCCTAATAATAGATGTGAGTATGTACAAATATTTTAACTTAATTGTGTGTTTTTTAGCATTTGTTCACCGTGTTTTTGTTAAGAGTATTGTATTGAAACAGTTGTGTAATTTATTGTTTGATATTGTTTCAGTTCTCTGAAAATACTTTCAAGAACTATTACTACCCGGAAAATAAAGATGAATCAACCAACGAAGAAGGCACGCCTGGTTTTAAAGTTAAGCAGGCCATGGCAAAAAAGCGTTCAGTAAATAACATCGACAGCTTTTTTGAACGTCCCAAGAAGAAAACTAATGACAGTATTGAAGCGCTCTTCCAATGTCAGCCAAAGTTCTCCTGACGGGGTGGGCTATATATCAACCGGACAAGACGACGGGGCATACGCTTCTCACTTGATTAAAATCGAAATATATGATTTGCAAAAAATTAAAAACATTCCGCCCACTGAGCACTGGAAACACGCAGATTTGAAATTAAAATTCTACACGTCTTCTGAAGAAGACACTCAGCTCCTAACTACACGTGATGTTATATTTAACATCACAAAGCAAGTAGCATCTAAAGACAGTTGTATGAAATATTTTATTGACAATAAGAAACAGTGATAAAAAGTGTTTGTGTAGGTTAAAAAAAGCTTGTTATTGTATTACATGTAAAATCCTTACCTTTTAAGAATTCAAGACCTTTTCCAGACTAAACAATTATCTTTTCTTTGTAAAATTAAATTGTGCGAAATACTTTATTGACTATAAGATGCAATGATAAAAAGTGTTTGTGGAGATTGAACAAAATGGATAGTTTGAACTGTGACATCTATGATGCCCAACTCATCAGACTCTGTGAAGAGCTTGAAGAAGATCAAGAATTACTTAGCATCGGGGAATTCATAAGCCAAGTTCATCGTGATGCGTAGAGATGGGCATTATTCGAATAAATTTTTATTTGAATAATTATTCGAATAAACAATCGTTCGTGATAAATTTATTCGCGAATAATTTATTCGCGAATAAATTATTCGGCCACTTCTTCGAATAATAAATGAATTATTCTTTATTTTATTCGAATAAATACCACGAATATTATTTTACTACACTTTCAAATTTACCATTAAAATTCAACTGGAGCATATTTTAGGGTCGAGGGATTGTCTCGCAGGTAGCCGACCAGAAAGAGACGGATATATAAATGAACGAGATAAGCACGTAACTCAGCTTCAGCGTCTGTTGAACGTGTATTTTCATATGCGACTATGATAAACCTTCCCAAATCAAATAGGCTCTCAGACCATTTTTGTTTGAAGAAAGAGTTGTTTTGAAAACTAATTTAAAAATGTAATAATGTTTAACTAACAATGCGTATTTTAGTGATTATTTATTTAAAACAAGTCTGATTTATGTGTGTTTATTTATTTCTTAATTTAATTGAATACCCCTGTCGATCTTATAGCCATTAACTTTTAAACTAGGATAATTTAATCGTAGTATTTTATTTGCGAATGATTTATTCATGATACAATTTATTCGCGAATAATTTATTCATGGAATAATTTATTCATGAATAATTTATTCGCCATATGTACGAATAAGAATAATCATTCGGAAAATTTATTCGTTATTCGCGAATGAATTTTTTAATCTCAATCGTTGTTCGTCATTAGAATAAATTTTGCCCATCTCCAGCGTAGGGGAAAGTGGTTACCCTTCGTACACTTTTTAGATTTTATTTTTTTACTTTATGATTAATTGTCGAATTTAGCTAGTTTGTGTACCTAAGTGTAACAAATATATTGTAGTTTGTCACAAAAAAGTCCGAAACTGTTATGTCAAAAGGTTAAAGGGTTATAGCCATTATTCTACGATAAGATATTTGTATGAATGTACCCCACGTAAGGGGTACTTTCGTACACTAGGTGAGGTACTTTCGTACGCCATGGGGTAGATTCATACAGGGTAATTAAAAAGCCAATTCAATGCGTAATTTTTTATTAATTATTATAAAAATACTTATTTATCAAAGAACTAACTTAATAATATGTGACTTGACTCATAGTCGATAAATCTTTCTTTAGAAAAATAACAAAAAATTAAATCGTTCATCCTTAGTTTACTTATTGATAATTCTAAGCTTTACAATCAGTCTAAATGAGGTGTTCATTTTGTATGAGATCGTTATACAGTCTTTGACAATTTAAACTTAAAGTAGGTAATTATACATTTGGTTGTTACTTTGGAACTTATTGCACATTATAATTATTTAAATTAACCGCAAAAGTAAAAAGTCTAGCCATCCTAGCTGTACAGCCCGTTCGTGGTTGAGGATCAGGGAGGATCATGGCGACATCCCTGATATACAGAGTGTGTATGTCTTCTACATCAGGGAAAAAGAATGACCATGATAATCCCGGTTTCTTCCGAAGATAAGATATTTTCATCTCTGTACCCGAATAATGACTGAGAACTTTTCCGACTTAATAAACAACAGAAGTCTTTTTTTCAAACTTTACCAAAACATAACAATTATCTTTGATTTTCTGTGGTATCACATTTAAATCATTATTGATACTACGATCATCAGTCTCTTCGTCCATTTCTAAATTTTCATCAACTGGAGATGTTGAACTCTCCCGCAAGCAAAATTGCGATCCTTCAGATTCCTCTGAATCTTCATCGCTTTCTATTTTCTTAGCTTTCTTTTTCTTTTGTCTTGAATTAAGTTCCTTCAAACTACGTTTCACTGCTTTGGCTCTGGCTTTCCATTCCTGTTCTATTTTTTTCAATTCTTTCTGTGCATGTCTCTCTTCTAGTTCATTTTTTTCAGGTGTATCTGTATATATACGGGATTTACCCGGTTTTCTTCCTTTATTGGTTTTTCTGTTTCTAACAGCTGTAGGATAAGGTCTTATGACTTCTGGTGTTATGTGAAGATAAGAACTCGGTTCAGATTGTGCCTCAGCCGCGGAGATGGAAGGTTAGCTAGTTCCGGTAACGATGTCTTGATGATTTTGGAGCAAAGAAGGTGACTGCTCACGAGTATCTGACTCATTCATTTCAGTCGATGGCACGCTGGTGGAAGGTTGTGATTCTTGAGCGACAGTATTTGTTTCCGGATTAGGTGGCACATCTACCGAATTATTTGAAGCATACACGTCAATGGGAGCGAAATCTTCATCGCTGAAGGCCATTTCATTGAACGGCCATATACCTGGCTTTTCAAATCCACTTGTAATATTTTTTGCGGTAAAAGATTCGAAATATGCAAGTTTTATCAGTTTAGGAATATTATAAATGTTGATTGTTTTGCCAGGATTCGACATATGCCAATTATTGAACGCTACTTTCAACTTTAACTTGAATGGGCCGAACACTCCAACGTCTAAAGGCTGCAATCGATGACTTGTGTGCGGCGGAAAAGACACAAAAATGATACCATTCTCTCGAGCATATGTTATAGCCTGTAAGCTGATGTGGCTTTCGTGATTATCACATAGCAGTAAAATCGGATGCTCTTTAGAGCTCAGTGTGTGTTTCTGAATGTGCTTTAATACTGAAACAAATATGTCAGCATTTATCCACCCACTTCTATTAGCAGCTCCGAGGCTTCCTTCGGGCGCACCTTCAAGAAAATGGTCTTTGTAGTGTACCCGTGGAAATACAAATAGCGGAGGGACAGTATTTCCACTTGCGGAAATAATAGCACCAAATGTTACCAATTCACCTCTCTCCGCTGACACAATTTGTCCCACTTGTTTCTGTGATTTAGGAGCCAAAATTTTAGGAGTTTCTAAAACAGTAGACACGCCGGACTCGTCAAAGTTAAATATCCTGTAGGCAGCAAAATTATGTCGCTGTAACACATTAGCCAAATTATTATAGAACTCTTGGACTGCATTCTTATTAAACGCGAATGATCGAGCAGCGCTGGTGTTTTCTGGCTTTCGGAGACTGAGGTTGGCGTTTCGTTCCCTGTATTTACGCATCCACTCTAAGCCTGCCATTTGATTTTCGTCCCATTTCGCTGGATATTTTAAATTCAACACTTTCGCGTATTCGTAGGCAAGTTTCCGAATTTGTACTATCGTTAGCCCATAATGCATTTTGCAGCAATTAGTAATATAGTCATTTAAGCGTGCCTCTTCTTCCAAGGAGAAGACTTGTAGACTCGTGAATTTCGAATGAAAAGTTCGTGAGGGTCCATCGGCGTTAGAGCCATCTTTAGTTTTCTTGACTCTGCTTTCCAACGTTGATGTTGTATTTTAACGCGGCTTTCCTGTACGACAACCGTCCTTGTATTACATCATCAATTGCTAAATTTATGGACTTTTCATCCACTTCTTGAGTACGCGTACCTTTTTTTTTATATTTTCGCACCATGATTCTGCAATGAAATATATTAATTATAAGGTTGAATTAATAAAAATATTTCATTTTGTTAGAAGTAAAAATACTTTATAAAAGGAAAAATATGTTATTGTGCTGTCTGCACGATAATTTTAAAAGGTAATACTATATTTTATTTCATAAAAATTGAATTTTGATATACTAGTGTATAATAAAATCTTAAGGGGAGCATTCGTACGTACGAATGTGCCCCCTGTCTGGCTGTCCGAATGCACCCCATGCCTTTGCACAACATTAAAATACAAATTTATAAAAATTCTAACCTAGTTTGAGAAATATAACAATTAAAGCTCAAAATAAACAATGTTAACATTAATTAATCATCACCATTATGTCAAAAACATAACAATTCTAGTTACAATTACGAACTAAACTTACGTAAAAAATTTACTCACCGCGCGGGAAAACACGTTACGTCTTATCACCTGATACACCGCAGTGCGACTGGCGCGACACTCCTCTAGCAACATGGCGGCCGGTATGTCTATGCACACAAGCAAAGGCGTGTTTGTGTGCCGTTTAGTTTTTCTGTTATACTAGCTGTACGAATGTGCCCCGCGTACGAATGGTGACCACTTTCCCCTAAGTAATATTTTTAATTCTAAATATTCCTGTTGTAACCTTTGTAAAAGCGCTTGACCAGTACTTACATGACAAAGGATGGGTTTCTGACTTGTAGTAACTTGATCTTATTGTTATGGAAGCAGTTAGGTGGGGCGCTCCTATATAAATGCGACACTATTATAGAGAGTAGACGATACCTTATATGCTGTTCTTGCAATGGGGTGTATCACCTGAATTGCGCAAACATTTCAGAAAAACGGTTCTACAACATCATGTCGCCAGACCGTAAAAGAAACTGGTCGTGCCATTCCTGTAAAAATTTACCAATACCCTTTAACAACCATAAAATAAGAACATCTTCCCCGATGAGTGACAATGTCACAATGCGAAAGAAATATACAATCATTGTTCCCACAAAAAATTCTTTCGACTCATTATCTGACCCGGAGGATCAGGAATGCCCCTCTCTGCATCCCTGTCCCCATTCACCAAAAGCAAAATCAACAGAAGTTGTCCCGAAATCAGCGGAGGCGATAACCTACGCGAAAAAATCGAGTTAATGAATGCCAGAATCGTTGAATTAGAACAGAATTTGAAAAGTGCAGAGCAGGAAATAGAGAACCTTGTATCGGAAAACTATACCCTAAAAAAATCATTAAATAAAAATGCGAGTCGAGTTGATAAATTAACGCATGTTTGCAAATCAGGATCAAAATCAAATACTAAACCAACTACAAATAATACAAACAAGAAAAAAACAAAATCTTTAAGGAAGTTGGAACTTGGTTTCAATTCTAACATGAGTGACATTGAATGCACTGAAATTCGCCAAGAAGACAGAAAGTCGAAAAATAGCAATGACACTATAGTATCGTCCCCGTGTCACTCTATGATCTGCAAAAATAAGAAGGAAGAGAAACCAATCAAAAGGAAAATCTGCATGCTAAGTGCAAATAAATACAATAAAGTTTGGACAATTGCAAATAGTGTCGTAGGTGAAGAATTTAAAATCTGCCACTACCTAACCCCAGGTGTGGGTATAAAAGAACTATTGGGAAAAATTGATTCTAAATTAATAAATTACACAATGATGGACTATTGTTTTATATTGATAGGCGAGGAGGATTTTAAGAAGTCACAAAATTATACCAAACTTGGTGGCTTATATAAGGCCAATTATTACAGCATTAAATCACACAAACATAATCATTTGTGTGCCAACATTTAAATATACTGATTCAGCCAACTTGTTTAACCGTAGGGTTGAAATCTTCTACGAACTCCTGTACTCTGACGTCAGCAGATTCGAATACGCGTACATTTTTGACTGCAACTGTAATCTCGCATATGACTACACAATGTTCTCCTACCAAACAGGGCGAATAAATAATTACGGTATGAGAATAATATGCCAAGACCTAAGGAAAACAATGGCAATCATAGACGAAGCCAACCGAAAAATGCCTGAGACAACCGAACTTCTTGATACGCCAATTTCGGAGACTAGAACAGACTTTCGGAACTTTAGGAGCTTTCGCAACGATTAAAATCATATTTCAAAACATGCAAAGCATGTTTAACAAGCGCGACATACTTGACGCGTTCCTGGATGAAGAAAGTGAGTCACCTCTTGTAGCCCTCTGCATTTCTGAGACCTGGCTTTCGCAAGACAAAGCACATCTTGTAACCTTGGATGGCTATCACCTGGCAGCGGCTTACCATCGCGAGAAACACAGCGGCGGCGGAGTCTGCATTATAATGAACAATAATATTGAATATACTGTGCGGAAGGACATTACGGACATGTCTATTGAGTACGTTGTAGAGGTTTGCGCTCTCGAAATTTTAAAATCAGACATATTATTAGTTACCTTGTATTGGAATAGCAGAGAGATTGACATGTTTTTTAACCAATTACAATTAATTTTAGAACAGCTCACAAAATTTGACAAAAAACTTATAATTATTGGAGGCGATTTTAATATTAATATCTTAGCCAAAACAATTCAATCAGAAAAATTGTTGAACCTTATGTTGGAATATAATTTTAAGCAGCATATCAACGAACCTACTCGGATACATCTGAATAGCGCAACTTGCATTGACCTAATTTTCACTAACTTTGCAGAAAATATTGTAACGTCAGTTAATGAACTGGGTTTTTCAGATCATAGATGCACTATCCTTCAAATTAAGAATGAAATTGTTAGGCAGAGAAATCCTCAATACTGGTTTAAAACCAAAAGGGTTTATAGTAAAATCAATCTTATTAAATTTAAAACAGAATTGGCGAAAATTGATTGGGATATAATTATTTCTACTCAAAATAATGTGAATGAAAATTACAACAATCTTAATAATGTCTTAATGGAAATTTTGGAACGTAATATACCTAAAAAACGTATAAAAATGTCTACGGCTAAGCCAAACTTGTGGCTTACTCGTGGTATAAAAATATCTTGCAAGAATAAAAGAATGTTAAAAATACACGCAATATCTTCAAATAATAAAATTATACTTAATTATTATAAACAGTATGGGAAAACTCTAAAACGTGTTATTAAAAAGTCTAAAAAACTACATTATAAACAAAGAATAATCAAATCTACGAATAAAGTAAAATGTATGTGGCAAATAATAAAAGAGCGTACGAATAAAATAACTAAAGGACATGAACAAAATATTAAATTACTTATCAACAATAACATATCCTCACATCCAAAGCTAGTCTCTAATTTGTTCAATCAGCTGTTCGTATCAGCTGGCATGGAGCCGGCGGGCGCGGGGGGCGCGGGGCCGGCGCCCGCGCCGCCGCGTGGCCGGCCCGTCGTGCACCCCACCGAAAACACTTTTTTCCTCCGACCAGCAGACCAGCGAGAGGTTCATTCGTTAATACCTACGGGGCCTAAAAAATAAAACTAGTTTTGGTATCGACGAAATACCGTCTACACTAATTAAATTGTGTGCAGACGAGTTAACAATACCGCTGACAAATTTAATTAACCAGTCCTTCTCTGAAGGGTCTTATCCAGACCTATTAAAAACAGCAATAATTAAACCCGTGCACAAGAAAAACTCTAAGACGGATCCTAATAACTACCGCCCCATTGCATTATTGCCAGTCATTTCAAAACTATTTGAAAAGGTAATGTGTAAACGTGTGTACTCGTTTTGTGAGAAATTTAATATATTCGATAACTCGCAAAACGGGTTTCGTAAAAACCATTCAACAACCCTAGCGGCCTATAGGTACGTAAATGGAATTTTAGATATTCTGAACAAGAAACAATATGCTCTTGGAATATTGTTCGATATGTCAAAGGCGTACGAAAGGGTTAAGTTTGACATACTTTTGCATAAACTTTATGGTATCGGAGTCCGCGGAACTCCCCATAAGTGGTTCCAGTCGTACTTGTGCAACCGTGAGCAATACGTCGCTGTAGACCATTTTGATAATAGGTCGAGGGTAGTTAGCACCGTCAGGTCTGAGGCGCGCGCCGTGACGGATTCAATTCCGCAGGGTAGTGTGCTTGGATGTGCTCTGTTTATAATTTATGTGAACGATCTTCCAAAAATATTAAACGAACCGTGCGTTATGTTTGCTGACGATTTTTCTTTATTAGTATCATGCAATAATAATATTAACTTAAATGTAAAATTGAATTCTATTGTAAATAATATTAAAAATTGGATGGATGATCATAATTTAGTTATAAACCTTTGTAAATCGAAAATAATGCAATTCAGACCGCGCCAAAAAAATGAGTTGGAAGTAAACTTCACATTTAACAATAATAAGTTGGAATGCGTTCCTACCTTTCCCCTATTAGGAATTACCATTGACTCGCATTTAAATTGGAAGGCTCACATAGATAAATTGAAAGCAAAGTTATCCCAATTTGTTTATGCGTTACGGGAACTAAAAAAAACCACGGACTTGCAAGCCGCTATGGCTGCGTATTACGCATACGCGCACGCGAGGCTGAGCTACGGCGTCACCCTGTGGGGCAATGGCACGAGTGCGAATGATCTGTTCGTACTGCAGAAAAAAAGTGTGCCAATACTTACTAATATTAGGAAATCCGACAGCTGCAGGCACCATTTTAAAGCATTAAAAATTCTAACACTGCCTTCCATTTACATTTTTGAATCGTGTAAATTCATAAAAAGCCACCCGAGTTGTTTTTCACGTCTAGACGATAGGCCTCGTCGTTATGGACTGCGTGCTAATGCTAAGAACAATCTAGTCCAACCAGTATCCCATTTAGTGTTACATAGTTCCGGACCAAATTCTATGTCAGTTAAAATCTTTAATAAATTGCCTACTGACATAAAGGGCATAAAAAAGGATATAGTTTTTTTTAAATGTCTCAAATCATTTTTAATTCAAAAAGCCTACTATTCGGTTGATGAATACTTAAGTGATCCAAATAATATATTATAAATGGCGACCTCTCTGACATCCCCTCTCTTTCTTTATAGTGTTTCCTGGTAAATGTAGTTATTGACAAATTATTTTAAATTTTTATTTTCTTTTTTATTTATGTTTAGATGCTAACAAATTGGCAGTTACTTAATAAGTATTATTAAATTATCTTTTCTTTGACTAATGTAACAGGCTGACATCATAATTATAAATAACTTTTAATATATGAATTCTAATAATTTAATATTGATTTAAAATAATCAGCATTTATATTTAATATTTATTTTTTAGTAGGTAGTAAGTTGATTGTAATTGTGATGACATGTTTAAATTTAATTGGTTAATAACGTAGTTTTATTGATTTGATTGCAGCGCCCTTACAGGGTTTATGTTTGGACTAAATATATTTTTTAAGATCATGTATACACGTAATGCAATAAATAAATGAGTATGAGTATGAGTATAAATGAGGTATTCGATGTTGAAATTATTCATTGTTTGCGTTACTGTGTTTGAGTTAGTAAGGTGCGGTTTATTCCATCATGGTGTTCATCATAATCCATTTAGTTCGTGATCAAATTGAGTGTTTAAGTAAACAGTTTATTATAACTAATTTTCATAGAAGTATTCGACTGTGGTTTATATCAAATCAATTACCCACCGCACTATTAGAAGATTCTGACGTAAGACCATATTTTACACCATGTGATGGTCATATTAAAGGCAAACAGAATAGTTCGTCCTCAGATGTGATTGATGGAGTTTTAACAATGCAAGCATACTGCCAACAATGTAGACAAGATTTGAGTTAGTATAATATCCCATCCAATTAATTAAAAACTTTGTATTTGATATTAAGTCGTACATTATGTTTAATTTCATGTTTTCTTATTTTTATAGATCTTTCCAAGTCGGGGGTGGAGTAAAGAGGGCAGTTGCAGTTTCGAAGCCAGAAGAAGTTCTGGCAAAGAAAAACCGCCCTTCAACTAGTCGCGATACAGTATCAACATCATCCGAACCAATCTTAGATGAGAATGTGAGTACAAAAAATAATGATAATGTTGAACGCTGTGTGTAGTAAGTTTGTATCCAAAAGATATTTAACCAACCATTTGAATAGTAATATCCACAAAAATAATGTCTTAAGGTCTGATATTCAATGGGTTAATGTACAGTTAATTGAAAACGCATTTAGGAATAGGGTGGCTACTTATAGAATATTAATTAATGAAAATGTTCGCAATCCATTTACCCCCGAAACAATTTTACAAAAAAATAAAGAAAAAATCTTCACATTACTGGATCGATCACTTACTGATCATTGTGCTTAAAAAGTAAATTTCATTCTTAATGCAGATTTTACTCAAGATACCAAACAGCTAAATAATACGTTTGACTTTCAATTTAGTAATAATGTGGTGAATCCTTTGATTATTTACTCTCTAGATAGAACTTTGATGACAAGAAAGCGTCGAAATTTTTATCAGCTAACTGTTAGCCAATAAGTAGCTTTCCGCCCCTTAGTGGTCGTGTTACATGTTAGAATTTATTTCGCTAAAAAAGCACTAAAATGACGAGTTGCGTTATTAAAGTGTGTCGAAATTACAAAGGACGTATTAAATCAACCAGCAAAGTCACCTACCACCCATAAATAGTTCAGAATTCATAGTATTTCTTTCAAAAATCAATCAGTTAAATATGTCTAATTATTACGATTCCCTCTTGGCATTGTTGTTGGTATTGCCAGTTTTGAAATACGAAATTCCCTAGGGGTGTTAGCATCGAAGTATGGAAGTTAAGTTTGGATATGTTCACTTAATAATAGAAAACTGCCAAGTGAAAGTCGTGAATAGTGGAAATTGATAAAAGTAAATTTTGACTTACAAACTGGAAATTTGACATGGGGTCAGCTGGCCTATTGCCTAACGCACTCGCAATCGCACGGCATATTTAGCAAAACATTAATAAAAAGTCTTAATTTAGAACGTAATAGTTTTGTATCACAAATACGACTTTTTTTTTAAATACTGGATAAGGGCCGAACCTTAAGTACCCGAAACCGACGTGCATGCATGACTCGATGTGTGAATGTGGAAGAAGTGAAAGAGATTATTTCAGGATCGTAGCATGTGGGAAGAAGTGGTCTCTGCCTACCCTTCTGGGAAACAGGCGCGAATTAATGTATGTATGTATTTTTTTTACACTTAATTAATGACGTCTTATCTGTTATTTTTTTTATAAAAAACAAATTACTTAAAACATTTTATTCGGGCAAAAACATAACTTTTTCAAAATGTCTTACTTTTATTTTGTGCTGAAAATTTTGCCGGTGAGTGTATTTTGTCAATCGAAAACATTAAAGGCAACCATTCCAATTTGAATTGATATCTTTTTAGTTTTTCAAACACCTCACAACAACTAAACCTTAACATGATCAGTTTTTCCAGTAAAATGGGAAATATGTCTTTAGCTGGCATCCCTATGTACGCCCACAAAGATAAATAGAATGACGTTTTGCGAGTGTCAGACAAAGCAGTCACGCACACAAGCATACAAAAACTGGCCTGTTTCTGTCGTAGTGATTACAGGGCCACACTCTATCTAGAGAGTAAATAATCAAAGGGTGAATCTTAGCAGCGACAAAAATGATATTTTTATAACTATAGTTAACGAAATTTTAACAAGATTATCTAACTTTGAGAGGAAAGATAGTGGATGGAGTTTAGTAAAATTCAACTATCTAGATGTGAATGTAAATAAATTTAACCCATTACGAGGTTCTTCCTATATAAAATTGTCGAGAGATATAATAAATAAAACGGCAGTTATTAATGTAAAAAACAATGATCATGAATGTTTTAGATGGGCTGTATTGTCAGGGTTATACCCACCTACAAACCATCATTCAAATACATGGAATTCATATAAAGCGCATAAACATAAACTAAACTTTGAAAATTTGAATTTCCCATTTAAATTAGGGGATGTTCATAAATTTGAAAAAATGAATGAGCATTACTATTTTTGGACTCGAGTACAATTCACAAAGTAAAAAACATGTTGTGATAGGCCCATTTCACTTAACTAAATGTAAAAAAGCTACCCACTTAAACTTATCATATATAACCAAAGGTAGTAAAGCACATTATTGTTTGATCAAAAATTTATCTACATTAGTATCTAAACAATTATCCAATACACAAGATGCAAAACATATTTGTGATGGTTGCCTAACAAGCTTTACATCACATGAAAATTTAATGAATCATCAAAGAAACGACTGTTTCCATGTTTGCACAAATTTACCTACAGAACAGGATAAAAAAAAAACTGGTTCAATGAAAATGTCCCATCAAACCAACTTAGCTTCAATAATTATGAACGTAAATTAAGGGTGCCTTATGTTGTTTATGCCGATTTTGAGGCTTTTTTAAACCCAATTCCATCATGTTTCAACAATCCTAGTACATCCTCTACAACAAATATACAAAAACGCGAGGTATATAGTGTTGAATACTACATTAAGTGTTCTTATGATGATAAGTTGTCAATGTATAGAACATACAAAGGTAAAGATTGTGCACAGACATTTATGAAATACATTAAAAACGATTTAGATAACATTTGTAGGAGTAATACTTTTGGCAAAACCCCTTTGCCTTTATCTGATGCAAATAACTTAGACATTGCTCAGAGTAGTACATGTTACATTTGCGATAAAAAATTAAACGGTGATTCTAATATTTCTTATAATCATCATACAGGTTTTTATGACGGAGTAGCACATCAATTTTTTTCTGAAAAATACAGGGCACCTAATTTTGTACCCGTATTTTTCCATAATTTGAGCAACTATGATAGTCATTTCATAGTACATGGGCTTGGATTTGAGGAAAGGGGCATTGAACTGATACCAGAGAATAAAGAGAAATACATTTCCTTTTCTAAATCTTTGCAAGTGAATAATCACAAAATGAAATTGACTTTTGTTGATTCACTAAAATTTATGAGTTGCAGTCTTGAAAAATTAGCCAAAACTTTGACAACTGAACAATTTCGTGAATTAAAATTGAGTTTTCCATGTGAAGAGGATTTTAAACGATACGGAAGGGTATCTATCCCTATGAGCACATGACATCATAATATGAAACGTTAAAATTAACTTCTCTTCCCTCTCAAGATAAATTCTACAGTTCTTTGACTTATTGCAACATATCAGGAGACGATTATGAACATGCGAAAGATGTTTGGTCTCATTTTCATTATCAAAATTTGGGGGATTATTCTGATTTATATTTAAAAACAGATGTTTTATTAATTACTTGTATTATTTGAAAATTTTAGAAATGTATGTTTTAGAACATATGGATAAGATCCAGCTCATTATTATACTGCTCCAGGATTTAGTTGGGATGCGATGTTAAAAACTACAAAGATAAATCTAGAGCTCTTAACCGACATTGATAAAATTGCTTTCATAACTAAAAATATTCGAGGCGGCATATCACAATGTAGTAAAAGACATGCAAAAGCTAATAATAAATTTATGTCAGAATATGATCAAAATATTCCTTCTTGATTTCTTATGTACTTGGATGCAAATAATCTTTATGTGTGGGCTATGTCCCAATGCCTCTTTACAGGTAAAGAACAATGCCAGGTCTCCATAGAAGCTTTGGCCTTAAAAAAATTGTGACGGATAATTATAAAATTGGGTTTATTTGACGCAGAAAAATATTTAAAACAATGCTGTATTGTTAGATTTTCTGGAAAACTTGTCAAAAAAAATATATTTGGAAATAATCGTAACAACACGTTACTCGCAAGATGTCTTATTTACATAGTATCGCAATAGATGGCTCTGTCAGAGTGCTTTACGATAAGAGATTACTTATATCATCGCTGGGTATAAAATAAATCAATTACTTTGAATTGGATCGCGACTTTCCAAAGATTTAAGCGGTTTTCCATTTAATAAAATGTACCTATAATTGATTCATTGTTAGACTACTCTTTAGGAATATCTTATAGAAAAGCCACTGGCGAATGCCATGCAGTCTTAAGTACACGTAGATATTAGACTAGACTGTGCCGTAAATCATTAATTCCGTAGATACATTAAAATCGTTGTTCACTATATAGGTGACTAGCTTAGCTTACGTTAGGGACTGTAACGAGCAAACACCGACTATCCCGTATCGCGGCGCCCTCATTAGGTACTATTAGCGTGTATCGTAACAAATAAAGTATTTTCTTGAATTTCAAACCGATTTGTGATACAAAATAAATACACAAATTGTAAGATAACTTATATATAATAATTACCTCCATGTTATCAACTTAACAGAAAAGATAGTCATTTTTTTCCGATAAGTTGCTTACTCGAAGGTTAATTGTTACTAAGCTATGTAAACCCAACGCCGCTTTCGTCCAACTAAGACGCGTTTGGGAGTCTAACATGCTAACACACCAAATAAAAATCTCCCTCTTTAAATCCATTGTGAAGTCTGTACTTTAATTTGGCCGCGAGAGATGGAGAGTGACAAGGGGCTTAACAATCAAACTCGTATTAGTTAAGTCCCTGAAGTTGATCCTTCGCGTTTTAATGCGTTGATAATGCGTAACAAACTACTGTACCGTACTGTACTCTGCTGACAATCACCTTTTCAAGCGGAAATAGCGCGATGCAAAAGAAAGTAGATTGACCACATGATTCGAGAAGGGAAAACCAAGACTGCGAATATTGCTTATAAGCAGTAGCTGGAGGTCTGGAGGTCGACGGAGAGGAGACTCGCAGTCGACCCGATCACAGTGGTGGCGCTCTGTCGAGAATGAGCTTAAAGTTAAAGGGTAAGCATACTATTGATCAAATGCTACCTATTAGCGTGTGTGACAAAGAAGTGCTCGTATTAAGCATGCTTTGTAGTGGCATGCTGGCTAATAGTACGCCGTGCTATCTTTGAGCATTGCTACCTGACGTGGGGGTGGAAGGGGGAACGGTAATAGCAAATGTGAAGGCGTTTGCTTAGTGAGCATAATAGTCTCGATCTTGTTTTCGCACCATGTGCGTGCTCCAAATACTCCTATTTCTTATTTTCTTCTTTGCAGCTGCCAGAAGTTTTTTGATGCATTGTATTGCTTGGAAAATGATGTTTTTATTCAGCTCCATGCGGATGGCTCCTAGGTTTTCCATATTATAGGTTTGAACTGGAAGAGAGCACGCTAGCAAATGGCATGTGAGCATGCTCTATCAAGTGCATGCTTTAAAAGTGTATGCTTATCCCAGGCAAATGTATACAGCTCCAAAGCATGATTATAAGCATACTTTTTATGTACTTATATTGTGCATGTGTATAACAATACCTTATGGCCGTCGGCCGAGGGCCCTCTTCACCATGGGTGCAGTAGGCGAGGACAGCAACAACAAACTTGTATCCATGCCATGGTATCATTCCGGTCACGCGACGCACTGTTTACCCATGAAATCGCAACGTCTCGCGCGGCCGGCAACTCTATCCTATGCCGTAAAACAAATATTACTTTTGACGTGTTATTATCGTACGTTTTTAACTCGGCCGCTTTTAGTGTCAATTAAGAGTTCATAACGATAATAAGATACGATAGACGATACAATAACATGTAAAAACCAATATTTTTTTACCGCGTAGAGTCTTGGCCTAGATCGCTTGCGTTGGTCTGCACTCCATATACCTATACAGGGTGTTAGGATGAATGTTGGACAAACTTCAGGGACTAACTCTGTAGATCATACTCGTCAATTTTTATTATTGGACCAACATCCAAATCGCGAAGAAAAAAAAGCGAAAAAGCTTTTCCATACAAACTTTGAGAGATAAACAGCCGAAATGTATGGAACAGCTGTTTTTTTTCGTGATATGTATATTGGTCCCATATTATTAATATGTTGTGGTCGCCAACATCGGAATAAGACCATGAGACTTGAGCATTTTAGGGAATGTGCTCAAGTCTATCAGCACCAATAAAGTCCACCTTAGTGGCGCGCTGCAGTGGCCCCATAAGGAAAAGCGCTTAATACATAGTTAGCTCGACAAAAAATACTTTGAATGGCGACAGGTAGAATTTATGCAATATTGTTATGAGGCCAACCACCACAATACGTCAGGGTAGTAAAAACGATATCGTAGTGCCTCTATTCTAGGCGGTAAAATCCTAATCGTATTTGACCTGTTATGGTATTGTTTTTAACTCGGCCGCCATTACTGTCAAGTAAATAAAAGCTATCAAAACGTTAACAATAAGACTAAAACGATATGGTTTTACTGTGTTCAATAGAGGCCCTATAATAGAATTCTTTATATCTCGGCCGCCATTACTGTCAAGTAAAGGGAGCTAACAAAATGTTAATACGATAACAGGGTCAAAGACGATATGGTTTTCACCGCCTAGAATACCGGCCCGAGGCCTCTTACTCGGTAATACCATATTGTTTTTGACGTACGTTATGCCATAGTAACTATGGTATTGTTAAACTCGGCTGCCATTATTGTCAAGTATTGAGCTAACGTAATGTTGACGATACGATAACACGTCAAAAGCAATATTGTTTCACCGTGTTGAATAGAAGGGTTAGTATTTCATCTAAAACGTCAGTCATCTAAAACGCAACCGGTCTACGGCAATAAGCGGTCTAAAAAGCAACTCGTTTAAGCAAGTATATCAAGTCGTCCAAATTGCAAATGGTCTAATTAGCAAGGTGTCTTAAACGCAGCTGGTGTAAGTAGCACGTGGTCTAAAACTAAACTGGTCTAAGTAGCATTAAGTCTAACATAATTACAAGAGGCTGGATGAGCAGTTCCAAACACAGACGTACACACAAAGGTAGGTTCGGTTCGTTAGGTAGCTTCAGATCCCAGAAGGGCAAATCGCCTAGAAATAGGAGCCCCGCATTGCGGGGCTCCGTTAACTTGTTGTATAACAGAGGACTTTTTTTACATACATAGGGCTCTTGCAACTTAGATCACCTGCTACTTATGACCAGCTGCGTTTTAGACTACTTTCTACTTAGACCAGCCGTATTTTAGACCACTTGCCACTTAGACCAGCTGCGTTTTAGACCAGCTGCGTTTTAGACCACTTGCTACTTAGACCAGCTACGTTTTAGACCACTTTCTACTTAGACCAGCTGCGTTTTAGACCACTTGCTACTTAGACCAGCTGCGTTTTAGACCGCTTGCTACATAAGACCAGCTGCGTTATAGACCGCTTGCTACATAAGACCAGCTGCGTTTTAAACCACTTGCTACTTAGACCAGCTACGTTTTAAACAACTTGCTACTTTTGTTTTAGAACACTTGATGCTTACACCAGCTGCGCTTTAGATGAGACAGTACATTTCAATCATACTGCCAATGCCAATTTCATTCCAAACATTGCCCTCATTCCGAACTCTTTGGATTATTCGCGGTAGTTGCTTTAGATACCTTCGAAGGAACTATTGCGGTTTCGTTTTCGCACTTGTTCATTCACAACAGATTCAGGACGTACTGCGTTTTTTTTTTTCGCCCTTATTACTTAACAAAAACTTAAGGTATGTACTACTGCGATTTTTCCTTCGCTTTTGTTCCTTTATAGAAGCTGAAGGAACAACCGAGACCTTTTTTTCGCATAGATAAGTTCAGTCCTTTGCAAGCAACTTCTTTCTGGTAATTTGAAGGAACTAGTGGGAATAATCCCTCTTTTTCGCTAACCTAGGCACAACGCAAGACATATTTGATGATACAGTGCGATATTAAAAGCAAGTGAGAGAGTGTATAAAACCGAAGCAGCTGTATTCTCACTAGAATAGAATAGTTAATACTCCCAGGAGTAACAAGTCTCAACTTCGTGGTATTAATACTGATGTATTTTATTTCGTACACAGTTGCAACGGGACACAATCTCTAAGAGACACAACCCCAAAAAGACACATCAAATATTGTACTATTGGTTACGGAAGTGGTTGAAATTGGTATCATAAATGTGAGGCAGGTTCAGGTTATGTTACAGCGTTCTTCAGGTGTATTGCCCGTGGTCCACCTATGTTGTGTATGTGGATTACAGAGAGTGGACTGGACAAAATCAACGGGTAGGTTTAGGTTATGTTAGTTGTTCGGAGTGCCCGAAGGGCCAAAATAACCCAGAAGTAGGAGCTCTGCGGCAGCGGAGCTCCGTCGACTTCGTTAAGGTCTGCTAAAATGCCCAGCGGGCTTAGCACGCGAGGTGAGGATTATCCGTCAAAATTCGTCAAACGAGATTTATTGTCAAATATGTCTATTCCATATTCTAACGTAAGAGTAAACGTTTAAGGTTTTAAATAAAAGTGTTATTTGTGTGACTTGAGTCCTTTTATTACTAAGCATCTTGAAGTGGGATTTAATGTCATGATGTCATTTTCGGTATTGCTAATTGACACTAATTCATGGATAACGTCAAATCTGACAGTAAATCTCGCCTCGCGTGCTAAGCCCGCAGGTGCACAACATAGGTGGACCACGGGCAATACAGCGGCTTTTCGAACTGATTGTACTGTGCCAGTTTACAAGTCTTTTTGGACTTTTGTCTCTTTGAGATTATGTCCCGTTGCAAATGTGTCTCCTTGAAACTAAATCGTTGACCCAGTGAGACTTTTCTTTCGTTCGCCATACTAAGGGCCTGGCCACATCACCACGGCACGGCATCATTAACGTGAAACGGCGCGGCGCCGTAGAAAGGCACGTTGCCGCGTCGTTGCCTTGCCGTGTCACAATGGCTTCAAGCTATTTTAATCTCAACGCGCAGGGCATTCAACTTAATACTGAACTTTATAGTAAAAGACGGCAACGTGTATCAGCACGACGCGGCAACGTGCCTTTCTACGGCGCCGCGCCGTTTCACGTTAACGACGCCATGCCGTTGTGATATGGCCAGGCTCTCTAACACACGTCGGTTAAAAGGGAAAAAAAAATCCTGTTAGGCCGCTTGACTGATCAGTGACACGAGAAAACCCGGGAATACACCTTCGCCTCTCATGTGATTTTAATCTGTAATTGAGTAAAACATTTCAAACTTCTTTTAAAACTTTTATTTAATAGTAATACCAAACTCGAAACATTTATATAAAAAATCTAGTATAAAATATTAGTAACTGTGTGCTGCTCCACTCATTCTCAGAATACCAGAATTTTTGAAATACCAAATTACTCTCTTTACCAGAGTCCCAATACACCAGATTCGAATTATTGGGTGCTGTTTATGGCTCTTACTGTACTAGGGAACAAAATAATGGGCATTGACTGTGGCTGCGAGAGGGGCACAAAGGGTGGTGGGGTGGTGCGGTGCAGGCCTGCCCAGTGCTATAGATAGCGACTGTCCAATCTGTCCGCTATGATGAGCATGATTTGATGTTGCAGCGCACTATCTGGGCTGGAAAGGCAAAGCGACGTGTTGCACTTCTTAAACGCGTTGTTATGCTGCTGGACTCCTAGGGCACTGATAGACCTTCGCATAAAGTTAGCCCAGGCTGCGGGTATGAAGCGATGTACACCCTCTAAAGCGTGTTACCTTGACTTGCTTTATAAGTACATCACCGGAACCTGTGGGCTGATTTTCTCTCTGATCGCCAGCGACATCATCATTATTATTATTTTCGATATATTATGAACGTGTAGCAATCAAAAAAAATTTTTTATTTGTTTCACCTAACACAAAATTAAATATAAATTGATAATAGTATGTTGATAAAACCTATTACTCCAATTTATATTTATTTTCCTAACGATTATTATTTGGGATACGAACAGCGAAAACTCAGGGACCCTTGTCCAGGGCCCCAAAACATAAAGGGGAATCAGGGGGTAACTACCAACGTTATGTCGATGGGTGGACATATTGGAGGTATGTTGCGAGGCTGGGTATATTTTTTATATTTTTGTATTTAACCATCCTTAGAGGGTAAATAACAAAGCGCTAACTATTTCAATCAATGCATCGCTGAAAAAATAAAAGATAAAATATAGGATAGGATTCTAGGTCTCAGATCCCACTATCATAGTATAAATAGACAAGTAGCTCGACTCCGGCCCTTTAGGAGATTCTGATACCTATTGCCTCTCGGGCGTAAGGGTTGTCCAAACCTTTTTTTAAAATTTTAGTCACCTACTTGGCCCTACTTTGATCGATAATCATAGTAATTTTTATACATTACACAAACCTAAAGTAAGTATTCATATTGTTACTTTTATCAGTTGACACTAAATATTGATTATGTTTAACGGTAGGTATGTGATGTGATATGAAAATTCCTTTTCGACCTTTCGATAACGCCGCTTTCGCGCAAGGCGGCTTCCTTTGACTAGGTACTTACCTATTATTGGCGGCACGCGCCGCCCGCCGCGCGGCTTTCTTTGAGCATTGGCAGCTCGCGCCGCGCGGTATTACACGATATTGAATAAATATCTGAATAATAATGTCACGAGAAAATCTTACACAAATTGACCTAGGTAGTCCCAAACTAGGTTCTAGGCTTGTACTTTGGGTACTACGTAACGATAAACATACTTACCTATGTAGTGACAAATACATACTTAATATTACTATATAGGTACATATAAAACACCTAAGAAACAAATACCTACTCGCACTCATCACACGAATATTTGCCCTGACCGGGAATCGAACCTAGAACCGCTAGCTTCGTAAACAGTACTTAGTTACTAGGTCACTACCAACTACCTAGGCCATCCACGTCGTCACATGTTAACTGACACGTCACACTCAATAACTTAAATTACCTACTTAAAACGTATTTATTTCACCTCAGTAGGTATCTATAGGCAGGCCGGTACGAAATACCTAATTAATTGAGTAAGTAGTTATTTATATTAATCACTAGCAGCTTTTATTAAATCTGGATAGTTGTACCTACTTAAGCTAGGTTTAGGGCACAGTTTAGGCGTTTTGAAACGAATGAAAATGTCACGCTGACAATAAAATAGATTTAACAAAAGCCGCAAGTGCCTTTAACAACTACATTTCCGACTCAAAAGGTATGTTTAAAAACGATAGCTCCGGATTTCTTATACCATTATTTAAACACCCGTAAACTGAACAATATTTTCTACTTTTCGGCAAAGACATTGTCACTCGATGCTTTACCGCGCACTACAACCAAACGTGACCGAACGCAATGACACCGCGGCCCCGTCTAATCACCATTCCTGCACCTCTATTTGTAGTTTCGTGTGGGAGGTTCGCCCCGCCCACAGCCGTACGGTCGGCGTAACGCACACATGCAAGCCTCGCGAATCGCGCGATGTACCTTTGTTTGAAGACGATCTACTTTTTTATTTATACTATGCCACTATCTACTACTATATCAGCATTCTATTTCACCATCCTGACAGTAATAAGGTGACAGGTGACAATTAAGTATACATTGCCAAGTTTTCACATCACTAGGATTCATATAAGCTGCACCATGTATAGTCACCGTAAAAAAGGGTTCGGCACTTTTCGACTCTATTTCAACTTGTTCTTTATTGAAAAAGACACACGCCTAGAACAATCAATTCACGTGACTCACGTGTGAAGCGTGTGCGTATGCAGCGTTCGCAGAAGTTGGGCCCGGGTAAATGTAGATACCCATTACGAACGGTTGTGTGACGTTATAGACCGACCCACGCCACGCCACGTACACTTTCCATGCCCCGCAGTGAACAATAGGCATGTATCTACGAGTATGTTCGTGGTTTCTCCATGCGCTGTATAAAAAGGTAAGAAGATAAAAGATGTTTATTCAGTAAATAATCTTTTTAAATATTGCTTATGATATTCTACAATGATAAATACTTAAACTAGCATTATATAAAACAATGAATTAAAAAAATAACATGCGTAGTTGAGTAAGAAAACGTGTCAAAACTCAGATATTTTAAAAGAGCTAATAAATAATAAAAAACTTTATTAATATTTTCATAAACAATTTCATAACTTGTGACGCTAAAGAAAAGTGGTTAAGTTCTAAAGAACGAATGGGCCGTTTTTTGTAACACGTATAAAGTATGTATGTCAGCTGCTTCTCCCCAAACCAGAATACCGTACGGCATAACACCATGAGAATAACTATGATAAACCGAGCGAGATATCTCATCATTGGTAAGTTGCTCTGTGGGGACTCTATTGCAAGATTTTGTCTACAGTTATCCCTAAGAAAAGCGCCTTATTTTCTATTTCCAAACACTCGTTAATAAGAAATATATTAAATTCTACCGGTCTAATATTAGGGAAAGCGAACCTAACACATTTAGTTTTTTTAGCATTGATTAGCAAATTGTTACTAGTAAATTAATTAAGTACTCTACCTAGCGTGGCGTTAATCCTACTGTAATCGATGGATTTTCGGTCTACCTTCAAAATTAATGATGTATCATCAGCAAATAGCACAATATCACAAATGTTATCTATCGTGGGCGGTAAAGTCATTTATATCAACCAAAAAAGAAGAAAAAAAAAAAGTAAAAGTAAAAAAACTATAGGTAAAAAACCGGGCAAGAGCATGTCGGACCATGCTCAGTGTAGGGTTCCGAAGCAGACCTCGCGACAAACTTAACTTTGCCGTTGGAAAAATGTTATTTTATTTCCCAACACACCGCAAATAAGTTTTCGGTAGGTATAAACATTTAAACCGTTTGTAACTTAAGAACCAATGAAGTCTACTTAGTCGTGATAGTTTTCCTATTAAATTCATTATAAGTATGTGCGTTCATTTAAAATATTTTCCTAATTTTTAGTATTTGTAGTTTTGGCTATAGGTGGGGGGACGACACGACTCTAACAAAAATTAGCGCTTTAAAGCGTAATATTTCATAAACGAATCCCTTAATCGAAAAATTGTTTTCATAAACCCGCAATATTTTTGAAAGACTTATCTAATGAGACCCCACACTATAGGGGAAGACGATAAAAAAAATACATAAGTACCAACGTTAAGTGTAGGGGAGGTACACTAAAAAAAAATTTTTTCTACATTTTATTTTACCACTTTCTTGGCGTGACTAATATGTATATTCATGCCAAATTACAGCTTTCTAGTACTAAGAGTCTCTGAGCTAGACTGCGGACAGACGGACGGACGGACGGACGGACATGGCGAAACTATAAGGGTTCCTAGTTTGACTACGAAACCCTAAAAATGCCCATGATCCTTTCGACGACTTTAATACAAGTATCTGACCAGACGTACACTTGTCCAACAATTCATGAGAAAGTCGAGGAAATTGAGCGTTGTACGAATTTATACCATCAATACTTTATCCGACGTGCAGACATTCAGATACAAAACAAGAAATATATTTTAATATAGCTATTACAATGCTATTTACGAAGAATCAAAGATTGACAATAGAGGAACATTGGTCAAAAGATATTCTTTTAAATTCGCCGATATTTAGTAATTAAATGGATAGAAATCGTTTTTGCTCTATTATGGCAATGTTGCCTTTTTTTGATACCTTCATACAAAACACCTCATCTAAATTGCATAAAGTGCATTTTTTATTAATAGCTGTCGTAAAGTGTTTAAGAGACTTTTATTCCACGCAAAACTGTGTATCGATCAGAGTATCGTTCCATTTAAAGCAATATAATGCCGAACGAAAGTAATAGATTTGAAATCAAACTATTTGTATTATGTGTGTGTGATGATTGCGGTAAAGAGAGTAACATTACACTTTTACCTAACCTACGTATACCTAACTGGTTCAATAGTTTCACTAGTTCAGTAGTTTAGTTAGTTTGGTGCCGTTTTTTTGCTCGATGTAAATGACGACAACTGATATACCTATAGTGTCTAATGTTGTATACATAATGGTACAGAAGTCCAACTCGCACTTGGCCGGTATTTTGATTTTCCTGTGAAAATGGTAGCAACAAAGTGTTATAATGTATACTATATTGGAATGGGCTAATATATTATTTTCGCGGCCGCCTTTTTGAAATTATATAAACTCTATGTAACGACGTTCGACGATTAAGACGAATTGAATGACACCTCATATGTCAAATACGTCCAGCCGTTTAGGCTGCAGAACGTCCCAAGAATTAGACATACATACAGGCATACATAGATGCATACATACATACATCATGCCTACATACGCTCGAAAAACATCACCCTACTTCGGTCAGTCGGGTATCGATCCAGCTGACGGTCTTGGGAAGCGCTGGTAGATTGTTGACGTGCACAAGTGCCCGTGCAGCCTATGTACTGAATTTCATATTTTTAATCATTTCCCGCTTTTGGCTTTGCGCGGAAGTGTAATGATGGTATTTTAAAAGCTGTCGGGTAGACGGTACGTGAAGCATAATTGTAACACTATCACTCAAGTTTAAGTGTGGTAGGTATATTATAATCTATACAAATGGAGCCTTATTCTTCACAGTCTCGTTCTCACCTATTAGCGGCCTTTACACGTAGAGTTCGGACCGCGGGAAACGCCACGCGCCGTTCCAATCTTCGTATAGAGTAGTGAACTTTAAACTTTAAACACCACACCCAAATGTATCATGTCATACAAGTTTTAAAACTTAATTAATTTGTTTGTCAAAAAACATAGAATGACTCATCTATTAAGTAGAAAGTGGGATAAGTTCGCTTTTGTACCTGTTTTTATTGCTTACTAGCGCATTGTACAAAAAATATATTTTGTTTAGCTGGTCGTTATGCAAAAACGACGTTTTGCTTACGTAGCCGTTTTGCAATCTAGTCCTTACGACCCTGACCCTTTTAGTTTAGGTTTGACTACTGAATCCTAAAAGTTAAAAAAAACTTTTGTCATTTTCAAAATCTTGTACTTGCAGCTATTGCTAAGGGGTGTGTAATGTTTTGAATAACAACTATTTTCGAATTTTCATTTGGCATAATACTATTTGCATAATTTTGATCTGCCGAAATGATTAAATGGTATAAAAACAAAATGCATATAAACGAATTGCATAATTTCAAAAGCAATAATAGTTTAGCATAGTAATGAATCTGCATAACAGACAATTAGTATAATGGTCACTTTGTATAGTATTTAATGCTCATAACGTTCATTTTCAATAAAAACCAACCTCATAATGCTTAAAGAAAATAAACGCCTAGTAACTTGAAAAAAAACCGGTCAAGTGCGAGTCGGACTCGCGCACCGAGGGTTCCGTATTGAAGATAATATGCTTGGTAACCGCAAAAGAAAATACTCATTTTGTTATGAGCTTTATTTTCCAGGTAATAAGGTCGATTTTGACTAGCCTAAATTTTAATACAGATTTTCTTAGTTTTTTTGTTATTTCTCAAAAACTGTAAATAATGAACACTTTATTTTATTTTTCCCAGAAAATATAAGTAATTATCTATACGGCAGGATTTTTCCAGAATTTTTGATTAATAAACTTCGGAGATAAGGGGGGGGAACGGTAATTTTTTGTACATTTTTGGCAATAAATCAAAAAGTATATCACAGAAAATTTTCAAAAAAATAGTTTTAAAATGTGCAGATTAGGACCTTTCATATGACACCCCATTTGCTATAATCGAACCACTTTCATTTTTGAACCCACCATTCTAACCCCTTTTCAATTATTAATCAAATTAATTTCATTTTTTTTTTACTACAAATAGATTCGGGCAAGCAAGTTGTACAACTATGCCAAATTTCAAGTTGATAGCATTTGTAGTTGCTGAGAAAACCTGCTGTGACATACAGACAGACAGACAACGAAGTCTCACCATAACGGTTCCTTTTGTACCATTTTGGTACGGAACCCTAAAAAGACTACGAACAAGTCGACGGAGCTCCGCGGCGCGGAGCTCCTATTCCGCGAAGTTATGGCGCTACGAGCCTTGACGCAACTCTAACCTAACCTATAAGTAAAAGCGAGATTGACCTAATTTAGCAGATTGGTTTATTATAATTTATAATAAGTTATATCACCTGAACATTATTGCAAATGTTTTTATAATTGTTAAAAAATATGCTTAATGTATAGTATATCAAATGGCATTATTCCATATGAATGTTATACAAAAGGTTATTATGCTAAATGAGTGTTATATTATGTGACTATTATGCTACAAAAAAATATACATTTTGTTTTTATACGAGATGTTTGTTATTCATTTCGTAGTTAGTTAAATGAAATTATGCAAAAAGTTTTTATACTGATTGAAGCGCACCCATTGCTAAGACTTCTGGGGGGTTATTATTACATAGCTATGCATTTCAGTATACGCTGAGAGAAAAAGACAGAGTGATATAACTGCGAAGCTCTATCCTGTACGCTCACCGTAAAACGAACTGCATAGCTATGTCATAAATTCATAATAACCCCCCTGACGTAATGACGGGATAATACTGGCTTTAAAATAACACCTTCCGGTTACAAAAAAGGGTCATAACTTTGACAGTTGATGTTTAGAGCCATACCTTGGAGATCATGATTTGAAAAACGTGTAGCTCTATCTGATCTGTGTCACTTCAGCATTGCTTCAGAAGTAGAAGTAGTAGGCTGGAAGAGAAATATTTGTATTTAATTTAATAATAAGTAGGTACCCAATCACGAAGCAACTTGGGAAACTTACCGGGTTGCTTTGAATATATATATATATATATATATATATATATATATATATACATATATTATATTTGATTCTAGGCACCACACGCTTCTAAATCATAATAAGAGAGTTCAAACAAAGCGAAACTGTTTTAAGAACACCGAGATGCGACCACTTTATGAATCCATCATTAGATTAACTTTTAGACAAAATACCTACAAGGTTTGTAATCAAACACGAATTGCCTTTCGGTTTACAAAATATAGTATGCCAAGTTCAGTTTAACAGAATAACTACTAGGGTGATAACGTAAAAGTAATTGTGTATCATAATACATATATCAGATACATACATACATACATACATACATACATACATACATACATACATACACTCATGGACAAAATTAGGGGAACGCAAAAAAAAGATTCAATAAAATGAAACTATCATGAAAAATTCTTAACAACTAACTTTAATAATATTATTAGTAGCTGTAACTGATCAGTTTAAAATCAAAAACACAAAATCAAATGTAAAATTAATACCAGTTTTAGAAAACAACCCGTCTAAAGAAATTTTAAATGAAATTAACATTTAAGAATTTAATTAAATTTTCCTTTTTTTTCTTATCTTTTTCTTGATCGCTGTTTTGTGAGTTATCCATCAGTATTTAGTGTTGCCCCCTCTAGCTCTTCGAGCTGCTTCCATTCTCCGCGGCATACTTCTGATCAGATTATCAATGAAATCTTGGGGAATTTCTTCCCATTCTTCCATTAATGCGTTTATTAGGTCCCTCAAGTTAGTGGGGGCAGGATTTCTTTTTTTAATTTGTCTGCCCAACTTGTCCCAGACATGTTCTATCGGATTTAAATCCGGCGAACGTGCTGGCCACCTCATAACATTGATCTGAACGTCTCGAAGATAATCGGTAACCACAGCTGCGGTATGGGGGCGTGCATTATCATGCATCAAAAGAAAATTTTCTCCTATGAATGGGGCAAAAGGCACAACAATTTCTTCCAAAACCTCAGTTACGTATCGTGCAGCTGTTAATGACCCATTTTCTATGACCCGAAGTTCTGTACGTGCCCCCATACAAATGCCTCCCCATACCATTACAGACCCTCCACCATATGCCTCTTTTCCAATGATGTTACACTGAGCGTACCTTTCTCCTGGTCGTCTCCACACTTTAACCCTTCCGTCATCTGGCATCAGGCAAAATCTTGACTCGTCGGTAAACAAGACTTCGCTCCAGTGTTCCTCGTCCCAATTTGCGTGATATCGGGCAAATTCAAGTCGAGCTACTCTATGCCCTGTGGCAAGAAGAGGGCCTCTAGCAGGCAAACGGGATGACAGCCCAGCTGAATTCAGTCTCCTTCTTACCGTTTTTGTGCTTATTGAGACTTGTCTGACTTCTTGCAGCTTCGTACGCACCTCGGAAGAAGTCATGGTTCGGTTTCTGAGCACGTTGTTCACAATGAACCGGTCGTCCCTTGCTGTTGTTTTTCGTTTTCGCCCCTGCCCTGCTCGTCTGCTATACTGGCCGGTCTGACGATACCTCTTGACCACTCGATGTACCACCGATTTCGAAACTCTTAATGTTTGGGCCACATCTTTGTAAGTATAGCCATTTTCAATTAAAGTGACAGCTTTAACCACTTGAAATTCATTTAGATCTGGCATTTTTACTTAATATCCTTCAATCAATCACGTTAATCACAACTGATAATAAACTCAACACATAAACTCGAAGAAAACATAAATTTTCATCAAAAACTTAAAATTACGAAGACTTTTTATTACTGAGATGACACAATACGACAAAATCGCGAAAAAAACAAGTGAAAATCAAACATTAAAAACATTCCAAAAGAACATTTAATTTAATGGCATCCTCTGCTATTAGTGGCCAGTACCTAAGATAATTATGAAAGTAGTTCTTAAACCTTTTTTTTGCGTTCCCCTAATTTTGTCCATGAGTGTACATACACCATACCTTCACGCCTGTTATCCCAGAGTGGGGTAGGTAGAGCTACAGAATTACCTACAACTTTAAAAACTTGTTGATAATTCAGTAACCACATTTTGCATAAATAGGCTATGATGCTTACCAGCGTATTAGTGACAGGTTGCAAGCCCATCGCCTAACACTGTCAGTACTACAAGCCTGTATATTCCCTTAGTCGCCTCTTACGACATCAACGGGAAGACATGGATTGGCACTATTCTAACCCGGCAACCGTCATCATCATCATCATCATCATCATCACCATCATCATCATCATCGTCATCGTCATCGTCATCGTCATCGTCATCGTCATCGTCATCGTCATCGTCATCGTCATCGTCATCGTCATCGTCACCGTCACCGTCACCGTCACCGTCACCGTCACCGTCACCGTCACCGTCACCGTCACCGTCACCGTCACCGTCACCGTCACCGTCACCGTCACCGTCACCGTCACCGTCACCGTCACCGTCACCGTCACCGTCACCGTCACCGTCACCGTCACCGTCACCGTCACCGTCACCGTCACCGTCACCGTCACCGTCACCGTCACCGTCACCGTCACCGTCACCGTCACCGTCACCGTCACCGTCACCGTCACCGTCACCGTCACCGTCACCGTCACCGTCACCGTCACCGTCACCGTCACCGTCACCGTCACCGTCACCGTCACCGTCACCGTCACCGTCACCGTCACCGTCACCGTCACCGTCACCGTCACCGTCACCGTCACCGTCACCGTCACCGTCACCGTCACCGTCACCGTTAATTATGCTTATGAATTATCTATACCTACTAATATTATAAATGCGAAAGTGTGTCTGTTTGATACGCTTTCAAAACCGCTTAGGTTAAGGCCAAACCGCTAAACCGATTTCGATGAAATTTGGTATGGAGATTGCTTGAGTCTGGAGAAATGACATAGAATACTGTTTAATTGCGGGAGCAGCAATAGAAGACTTCTACACGGGTGGAGTCGGGCATAATAGTACATTGTGTATTAAGGGCGGTATGTAAGGAATTACGATCGAGGCTCTAGTAGAAGCCCGAAGTCGAAGACTGAGGGCTTTCTGAGTCGAGGTTCGTAATTCCCGTACCGCCCGTGAAACATACTAGTACATTGTGTATTAAGGGCGGTAATTAAGGAATTACGATCGAGGCTCTAGTAGAAGCCCGAAGTCGAAGACTGAGGGCTTTCTGAGTCGAGGTTCGTAATTCCCGTACCGCCCGTGAAACATACAATGTTTTTCATCACATTTGCGAGTAAATAAATGTTCAGAACACGAACTTATTTTCTTTTCGTTTCTCCATTTTAACAATTGGTCGTATGCAGTATGCTATGTACCGCTCCTTAGACTTCTCCGGTAAAAGATTTTCATTAATTGATTTTGCTGCTGGCGGTGTTGCATTTAAATCACACTCATCGGACGACGACGACGATGAAATTTTTTATAACTTTTTTTACTTGTCTTCAAATACAAAATGTAAATATGTAATTATGAATTATAGCTTTAATACACAAGTCAGCACAACAATTATTACGAAATGCGTGAACTTTTTTTTTAAGCGGGTGGCGGACTTTTTGCCCGCACCACAGATTATACAAATGTTTCGTTCGGAAACGTTAAGGGCAAATACTTACGTAGGTATACAGCCATGACGGAGTGTAAAAAAAAAGAAATAATTTCGAAGTTTTGATACAAAAAACTATTAAAATTGATTATTAAGAACATTAGTTGAGTATTTAAGTAACATGTAGCGAGATTGCAATGAAATTCCTGTTTAGATAACATTTTAATACAATTTTTCAATTGCGTGTAAACTCCTTGCTTGAACTTGCATGAGCTGTGTGATGTGCAATAAATTAAAAAAAAATTACTTACCGACCTTGGGTTTCATGAAAAAAAAAAGCTCGAGGGTTTTATATGGGGCATTGCGGCCAAGTTAACCTGTATGTTTAGATACTGTTTACGTGCAAGTGTGATGAAAAATGTTTTTCATCACATTTGCGAGTAAATAAATATTCAGAACACTAACTTGTTTTCTTATATACCGCTCCTTAGACTTCTCCGGTAAAAGATTTTCATTAATTGTTTTTGCTGCGGGCGGTGTTGCATTTAAATCACACTCATCGGACGACGACGACGATGACATTTTTTATAACTTTTTTTACTTGTCTTCAAATACAAAATGTAAATAATTATGAATTAAAGCTTAATACACAAGTCAGCACAACAATTATTACGAAATACGTGAACTTTTTTTTAAGCGGGTGGCGGACTTTTTGCCCGCACCACAGATTATACAAATGTTTCGTTCGGAAACGTTAAGGGCAAATACTTAGGTAGGTATACAGCCATAACGGAGTGTAAAAAAAAAGAAATAATTTCGAAGTTTTGATACAAAAAACTATTAAAATTGATTATTAAGAACATTAGTTGAGTATTTAAGTAACATGTAGCGAGATTGCAATGAAATTCCTGTTTAGATAACATTTTAATACAATTTTTCAATTGCGTGTAAACTCCTTGCTTGAACTTGCATGAGCTGTGTGATGTGCAATAAATTAAAAAAAAATTACTTACCGACCTTGGGTTTCATGACAAAAAGAAAGCTCGAGGGTTTTATATGAGGCATTGCGGCCAAGTTAACCTGTATGTTTAGATACTGTTTACGTGCAAGTGTGATGAAAACTAGTTTACTATATAGGTAGTGAATTAGTCCGGCGGGGCGCTGGCATGTTTTGAGGTCATAAGTTACAAAAACTCTTAAGTCGCTTATTTTTTGCGTGTAGATAATGTGTGTAGATAACGTGAGGCTTAATATTGCGTTTTGTGTCACATCTTACCATTGCATATTCAGCAATTCGATGTTTCGTGGCAAAAAAATCATTTCAATTTAGAACGTTCGAAAAATAAAATTAAAGTTAAAAAATATATCAGTATCCTATCTAGGTAGAATAACTAGGGGGCATTCGTATTCCTTTCCGTACCGCTGGTGGCGGAGTCTTCAACCTTGCAATACTAAAAGCTGGCACCAAGGTGTCTCACGGAACTATTACGGAGTTGATCTATGCTATTTATGAGGTTTTGTGGCGGAATCCCCAGAGGATCTACAAAGGCTTATGACGAGTCTCGATGAGTGATGTCGCAAATTTGGCCTGAAAATCAGTTTGATAAAGGCCGAAGTATTGGTTCTTGACACGCTGAATGGGGCCCAGGTTGACATCAAACTCGGTGATTACTCGCTTAAGCAGATAGACAAGTTCAAATATCTGGGTAGCACCATAATATCGCGGTGCCTCCTTAAGAACGAAGTCAACGGCAGAATTGGAGCAGCTGCCTTCGGCAAACTTCGTTCCAAGGTGTTTCGCTCACACTACATAAAAGCTCTAAGAAAATAGCTGTTTACATGGCGATAGTTCTACCGCAAGCATATTCGGACATAAGATAGATTCCACCTAGAATGCCTACGCGACATTATGAACATTCGTTGGTCTGACCGTGTTCGTCAGTGCCGGATTAAGCCAGCGCGGGGCCCGTAGTAAGTTCTATATATAAAGAGACCCTTGGTTTGTTTTAGGTTATTTCTTAAGTCTAGGGTGCTAAATAAAAAAGAACTGGTAGAAATCCATGTCAGGGAGATGTGGGTGCGCGGGGCCCAGCATTTGCTTCTCTTGCTACGTGGCTAATCCGGCACTGGTGTTCGTAACACGGAAGTCCTACAAAGAGCTAATGTCGATGGAATAGAGGCCTATCTAATGTGATGACAGCTGCGGTGGGGCGGCCATGTTTCCCGCATGTCAGATGACAGAGAGACAAAGCGCATCTTCTACTCAGAACTACAGGATGGCAAGCGGAAACAAGGCGGCCAATTCCTGCGGTACAAACATGTGCTTGAGCGACATATGAAGCGGTGTGACGTGGACCCGTCATCATGGGAGGCAATGGCAGCAGACCGGCCGTCTTGGAGGCATACAGTGAGCACTAAGGTTTCCGAGTTCGAAAGGAAGAGACGTGAGGTGCTCGATGTTAAGCGAGACGAGCTCAAGGCCCGTAACACCTGCGGTTATTCACTACAATAGGGTATTTATTTGCCTGATATTACATTTCATATATTAATTTGGATAATATCAACATACGTAGTATGATAAAATAATTCAAAATCAAATTTGAAATTGGTAATTTTAAAAAAATATAGCCTTGTAAAGTTTTTTGTCTATTTCTTTCTCACAAAACGATGTTGTGCGTGTAATTCATATGGCGGTTGAGTAATATGACTTCATATTACTGTATTTTCCCCTTTTTCTAAAAGCAAGTTTAAAACATTTATATCTTTTGTATTTTTAAAGATATTAAAAAACTATTTAAATTAGGCTATTCGGAAGGTAAAAAAGCTTAAATTTAAATACTAATAAAACATAAGAAAATACCCTATTATATTGGAGGGATGACTTGCATCGAATGTGGTCGAACTTTTGATGCAAGAATCAGCTATGTCAATCATCATAGAGCTCACGAGCGACGCTCTAAATAGTCGGATCCCAGTCGCTGTGGCCGAAATCGGTCAGGATCTATCGATGGGACAGTCTCACACAAATTGACCTAGTCCCTAACTGTGCTTGATAATATGGGTACTGGACAATGATAAACATACTTAAATAGAGAAATAAATGCTTAAATACATAGGAAACTTCAAAGACTAGGATTTTTTTTTTGCGCTCAGCTCACAAATATTTTTCCTTACCGGGAATCGAGCCCTGGTAGGCTAGCTTCGTAGGCAGGGTCACTACCAACTAGGCTAAACGCGTCGTTGAACCCCTGATCGCTGTTTTATTCCAGTTTGTCTTAGATATTATGTTAGCAAAACCATTCAGGGTTTATTATGTTCGACCAATGCGTTTTCTAAGGTCTCACACGTCAAATAAGGTAAATGATTACTTTGTAATGTGAAAAAAGAGATGTGCGATCACAAAATATGCCCTTATTTATGACAAAGAATGAATATTTTTATAGAAATAATTCGTATTTCTTCGGTTTTGTCCATTATTTATTGTTTTTCTTTAGGTATAAAACGATATGCATCATTAGTCATCAAAAAAAGAAAAAAATACTAGGGTTTAACACAAAAGCATCGTTGTTGTCCAAAAGATTACACGTATAATTTTGTAGTTTCACTACTTGTGTCCTTATTGCACATAATCACGACGAAGGTTTTGAGAAGCATGTCGAATAGATCTACAATTTGTAAAGATATTAAATTAGACTTGCGTCTCTTGCATTTGATTTTTGGTTTCATAAATTAACTGGGAGGTGATAATATTAAGACAAAAACAAGTATCTTTTTGTCGTATGAAGGTCAAAAGTTATTTCAAAATGTTTTTTTTTTAAATGGCTCTCCTGAAAAAAAATCTTTTTTGAGTTATGCCTTTATCATTGATAGGCAGCGTTATGTCCTCATAATAGTTTTCAGTAAATATTTGATATACTTAACTATCTGTATCTGTATTAAGAAGCCTGAGATTTTCTTCATATTTCGTTTTCATGTAGTCGTAATGAAATTTATACATGAAAGTTTTCGATATATCTAAAATGCAAAATCCCAAGTAAATTGGTTTATTATAAAAGATTTTAGTTTTATTCAATTGAACAGCAGCTAGGTTCTCTGAAAATATTGATAAACTGTGGAACTCAGGTTTCGCTATCATAGTTTCAACTCCCTGTGATTTCCCATGATTTTTCCAGTGATGTAACAATTTGACATTCACATATTTCAAAACATTTTCCATGGTTTCACCGAACATTGAATTATTCATACTTTTACAGTGATCTTTATCGGAATCACACGTTGCCTGCGAGCGCATGCGTGTGTTTAAGTCTATGTAACTTTTTAACCACTTAGATTGTTCAAATCTCAAAATACGATGGATTTTAAGTAATTGCAAACCATTATTCAAACATTGTTTCAAATTTCTGTAATGTAGAACATAATTCGTTTTCCTATTTAAATTGGGATTTTTTTTCTTTGGTATTCCCTAAACAAACATTTTCAGGGCAGAATGGTAAATCCAAATGAGAGTCATGCAATTCGTGTGGGTATTCTAGATCGACTTCTAAAATGAATCCGTGTTCAGCATCATCAGAAACATTAAAATCAGTATCTACATTCACCCATCCAAATTTACCTGTAGAGAGGCATTGGGACATAGCCCACCCATAAAGATTATTTGCATCCAAGTACATAAGAAATCAAGAAGGAATATTCTGACATAAATTTATTATTAGCTTTTGCATGTCTTTTACTACATTGTGATTATGCCGCCTCGAATATTTTTAGTTATGAAAGCAATTTTATCAATGTCGGTTAAGAGCTCTAGATTTATCTTTGTAGTTTTTAACATCGCATCCCAACTTAATCCTGGAGCAGTATAATAATGAGCTGGATCTTATCCATATGTCCTAAAACATACATTTCTAAAATTTTCAAATACATCAGTAAGTAATAAAACATCTGTTTTTAAATGTAAATCAGAATAATCCCCCATATTTTGACAATGAAAATGAGACCAAACATCTTTCGCATGTTCATAATGGTCTCCTGATATGTTGCAATAAGTCAAAGAACTGTAGAATTTATCTTGAGAGGGAAGAGAAGTTAATTTTAACGTTTCATATGATGTCATGTGCTCATAGGGATAGATACCCTTTCGTATTAATCGTTTAAAATCCTCTTCACATGGAAAACTCAATTTTAATTCACGAAATTGTTCAGTTGTCAAGGTTTTGGCTAATTTTTCAAGACTGCAACTCATAAATTTTAGTGAATCAACAAACTTCAATTTCATTTTGTGATTATTCACTTGCAAAGATTTAGAAAAGGAAATGTATTTCTCTTTATTCTCTGGTATCAGTTCAATGCCCCTTTCCTCAAATCCAAGCCCATGTACTATGAAATGACTATCATAGTTGCTCAAATTATGGAAAAATACGGGTACAAAATTAGGTGCCCTGTATTTTTCAGAACAAAATTGATGTGCTACTCCGTCATAAAAACCTGTATGATGATTATAAGAAATATTAGAATCACCGTTTAATTTTTTATCGCAAATGTAACATGTACTACTCTGAGCAATGTCTAAATTATTTGCATCAGATAAAGGCAAAAGGGTTTTGCCAAAAGTATAACTCCTACAAATGTTATCTAAATCGTTTTTAATGTATTTCATAAATGTCTGTGCACAATCTTTACCTTTGTATGTTCTATACATTGACAACTTATCATCATAAGAACACTTAATGTAGTATCCAAAACTATATACGTCGTGTTTTTGTATATTTGTTGTAGAGGATGTACTAGGATTGTTGAAACATGATGGAATTGGGTTTAAAAAAGCCTCAAAATCGGCATAAACAACATAAGGCACCCTTAATTTCCGTTCATAATTATTGAAGCTAAGTTGGTTTGATGGGACATTTTCATTGAACCAGTTTTTTTTTTATCCTGTTCTGTAGGTAAATTTGTGCAAACATGGAAACAGTCGTTACTTTGATGATTCATTAAATTTTCATGTGATGTAAAGCTTGTTAGGCAACCATCACAAATATGTTTTGCATCTTGTGTATTGGATAATTGTTTAGATACTAATGTAGATAAATTTTTGATCAAACAATAATGTGCTTTACTACCTTTGGTTATATATGATAAGTTTAAGTGGGTAGCTTTTTTACATTTAGTTAAGTGAAATGGGCCTATCACATCATGTTTTTTACTTTGTGAATTGTACTCGAGTCCAAAAATAGTAATGCTCATTCATTTTTTCAAATTTATGAACATCCCCTAATTTAAATGGGAAAGTCAAATTTTCAAAGTTTAAGAGAAAACGAAATATCAAGAAAATCTCAGGCTTCTTTATACAGATACAGATAGTTTAGTATATCAAATATTTAGTGAAAACTATTATGAGGACATAAAATCAGAGCTCGATTTATATTTTGATACATCAGACTATCCACCTAACAATGAATATGGTTTACCATTAATAAATAAAAAGCGGTTGGGGTTTTTCAAAGATGAAAACAACGGTAAAATATTTAAAGAGTTAGTTGGTCTACCATCTTAAATTTACCCGGAAAACCCAAAATTTGTAGATGAAGCCGAAAAAGATGCTACTAAAGAACCACATGGTTACCTCATAATTGATTTGAAACAAAATACAAATGACATATGTCGTTTTAAAATAAAAATATTTCCGTTTGATGGACATTGCACAGTGTATGTTCCTAAAAAGGGGTTTATGCATGCGAGAGTAAACAGATATAAACATTTACTTGAAGCATTGCAGTTGCTTAAACAAAAATATCGCACGGCGTTACTTAAATCTTGTGATGATGATGAGATCAACATTATTTGTGAGTGAATATATAACGTCCTAAATGAAAAATTCCTTTAGAAAAAAAATCCAAATTAAAAAAATATAAAGATATCTTACGGAAATTAGTTTCAAAAGGAAGACATAAAATAAGAAAAACTGTTATAATTCAAAAGGGAGGTGCATTTCTACCTATTATATTAGGAGCAGGTTTAAGTGCCTTAGTTAACTCTTTATCATAAACAAAATGGAAAATACGAAAAAAATGCTATTAGTAGAATCAGATCTAATTGAAAGACTCAAACGCAATGGGACCCTACCTGAAAATTCTTCATTCCGTCTAGATGCTGAGATGCAAAAAATCCTTAAAAGTAAAATGAATGATCGTGAAAAGTGGACCTTATATTCACAATCATTGCAACGATTTTTACATTTTATTGAATTAGATCGAAAACCATTTAGAAAACCAATCGTAACGGAGGGGGAGCTTCAGTTCAACAACGAAAGTAATGATCTAAAGTCAAAAGTGAACAAAAAGGAGGTTAATGAATATAATGAGTCAATTGCACATCCACCTTTACCAGAAGGAGATGATACTACAGAAGTTACACCGATTGATAAAACAAATCCAGATCCGATGCCAATTAGCGCATCAAAAATTATAGATATATTACCCAAATCATATGAGAAAAAAACTCGAACTTTGCTGGATTGCATTGTTTTAAGTAAACCAAAATTTTGGTGGAAGCCAACTGGTGAATTTGTAATGAACAACCGCACCATTTCAAATAGTAATATTACTGATCTGATAAGTGACACGGTTAGATCTCTTAAACGTCCTAAACCAACATAGTACGGGCGGTAACGACCATAGGTAAAAATTTTGATATCGGATGAATTCACTTGGCACAGATGTATCCTAGGTCAAACTCAGCTGATTTAGCCCGGTAGCCATCAGCCACCCCCTGGTGGGTAGGTGAGTAGGGAGGGGAGGTATTCAAAGTTACACGCCGCCGCGCTTAAGATAAAAAATTATATCGGCTTCAGTTTACCTACCACCTTGAGTGTGGTGTCATTTTCTGATAAACCATAGATGTGGCTTTCATTTTTGATACAATAATTACACTCCTTCATATAAATTTATTAAGATACATAAAGAAGTTTCACAACATCGGCTTATCTTTTTTGTTTCAACACACAATATTTTATAATATATTTACAACATCATATTTACAAAAAATACGAATGAACAACCCAATTTATGCAGATTTTAAAAACATATAGTTTTAATTTATACCATTTATTTGAGACGGATAGAATAGTCAAATATACCCGCGCGGCAGCGCGAATTAAGACAGCGGGCGGAACTAACTGAGGCGAGAACTCGCCATGAAGCATTAAAATTTATCTACTACCTCGTGTGTGGTGTCATTTTTGATCAACCAGACATGAGGAATTCATTTTTGGGACATTTAATATACAGTTTTCTAGAAAAAAAGTAAAATGTTGTCGAAAATATCAAAACCGATTTCTATTTTTTTTATTAAATGGTCAGTATGTTTGAAAATACTAAAGTTTTTGCAAAAAAAAAAAATCTTAAAGAAAATTCATTTAGCTTTAAAAAAAAATATATATAATATATAGTTATCATAAAAAGTCTATGTGAAAAAAAAACGATAAACTTAAGGTGAATTGATTAAACGGAGTTATTTTACGACCCAAAACTAAAGAATATTCCGCCTACGGATGCCAGATTCCAGCAACATCTCCTAAGAGCCGTTTACCAGTGTGTGCACGTATGGGGCCAAGCGATGGTGCCGATTCTTCTTCCCAGTCCGGCGGATTGGGGATGGGAAATACAATCATATCACAATTGGAAACCAATTCCGAATACTGCACCCGTTGCTGCTACAGCTTGTCTGGAACTAATTCGGTTCAAGAGCAAGTCACAGTGCGGTGTTAGGTGCAACTGTCGAATAAAACTGTTAAAATGTACCGAATTAATGCCACTGTGGTGGAAAATGTAATAATGGCATAAACGCAGTAATATCTATATAAAAATACTACTGTGACGATAGTTTACATTTCTAAGATACCTACATTTTTATGCCTAGGTCCTTATGGTTCATATTGTAATTTATGGCATTACTAGGAGGACGCCCGCGACTTCGTACGCCCAGAATTAGTTTCCCGCTACAAAATCACGATCGCATCCTTTGTGTAACGAAAGTTAGGCATACAAACTATATGGGTAACATTCGTTATACAAAGGAATGAATTAAGTTTTGTTTTAGATAAACGCCTTAACAATGTTTTTTTTTTTTTAAAACGACCCTTTTATTAAAGCCCTCCTTTGCACCCACTTGCGGCATCGTGCCGAGGACACTCGCAGCGTTACTCCGCTGCACCCCGATGCTCAGTCTTGGGGCAAAAAAGGAGCCTTGCCTGTGGTCGCCAGAGACGCTGATTAATTTATCTGACACTTCTATTATAAATTTATCTGTGTCAGATGACCACGGCCTACAGGTTTCACTAGCAAACAACTACATAATTTGACTTTAAAAAAGCGTATTTGCAGCACTTGATGGTTTGGGCGTGATCTGCGGCGGTCCCTGGCTTGCGAGCAGAACCTTGTACATGAGACTTTGCTAGCGTATCAACTCAAGTAACATCTTACGCCAATTGACGACCAAGATGCCATGGTACTAAAGTGCGTTCGTCGGGTTTCTTTTCATCTGAGGCAGACAGGCCAATGGGCTCAAGCGAAGACGGGAATGAAATTGTGTTGTCTTTAAACTCGACCAGCACTGGATTGGTAACACAGACCGTGGTGTCCTAGGTCGTCGACTGCATTTCCACAACGGCAACAAGGATGCGGCTCGTAGACTTAAAGACCGTGGCGGAAGCACACTGCTATCCTTAAAGTATTAGAATCTAAAAGAGTCCCTCCTAGGGCTCGTGAAGGCAGCAACGGGCCTTCTCGGATGAATTTTGACTGTTTTCAAAAGTTTGCGATGGCAAATTTAGACCGAAATGAGGTCCCATGCTGCTTGGTTAGCTTTTTCGACGGGCAAATTCTCACCCGAGTCACAGACACGCCAAGCATCCTCTGTATCGGAGAAGCACTACTAATAGCCCAAATGCCAAGCCCACAGTACTTTACGGGGAGGGTTGCTTGAGATGAGACCCACGCACTGGTGAGTGTTAGATGTTCAAAATTTTGATAAATAGAATAGTTAATTTTAAAATATTGACTTGGATGTTCGATTTTTTTTCACACAGACATTGTATGATAACTATATATAAAATATATATTTTTTTAAAGCTGAATAAATGTTCTTTGAGATGTTATTTTTTTCTTTACAAAATCTTTAGTATTTTCAAACATACTGACTATTTAATTAAAAAAAATAGAAATCGGTTTTGATATTTTACACAACATTTTACTTTTTTTCTAGAAAACTGTATATTAAATGTACCAAAAATGAATTCCTCATGTCTGGTTGATCAAAAATGACACCACACATGAGGTAGTAGATAAATTTTAATGCTTCATGGCGAGTTCTCGCCTCAGTTAGTTCCGCCCGCTGTCTTAATTCGCGCTGCCGCGCGGGTGTATTTATTTATTCTACTCGTCTCAAATAAATGGTATAAATTAAAACTATTATGTTTTTTAAATCTGCATAAATTGGGCTATTGGACCGTATTTTTTTTAAATATAATGTTGTACATATATTATAAAATATTGTGTGTTGAAACAAAAAGATAAGCTGATGTTGTGAAACTCCTTTATGTATCTCAATAAAATAATATGAAGGAGTGTAATTATTATATCAAAAATGAAAGCCACATTTATGGTTTATCAGAAAATGATACCACACTCGAAGTGATAGGTAAACTGAAGCCGATATAATTTTTTATCTGAAGCGCGGCGGCGTGTAACTTTGAATACCCCCCTCCCTACCCACCAGGGGGTGGCTAATGGCTACCGGGCTAAATCAGCTGAGTTTGACCTAGGATACATCTGTGCCAAGTGAATTCATCCGATACCAAATTTTGACCTCTCCATACATCGGGTGACACTACCGCCCGTACTAACAGGGTGGGAAGAGTTTGCAGAGATATAAGAGTTCCTTTAAGCTGCATAGGCAATCCTGCAAACTTGGAATTTATTAAAATAGCTCAATCGATTGAACCCATTACATTACCTGCATCTACAAGTACGTGATCGTCAACAGATAAAGAAAAACAAAGAGCTACACCACTTACTACAAGACTACTTAAGCGTCATCATAAGAAAATAGATTGGGAAAAATGGACTCCTTATTAGATATTAATAGGATCTACTATGATGTCTCCAATCCAGCTGGTTATAGTAGTTTAAATAATATAGCGAAGGAAATGAAAGAACAAATGAACAAAGAGGAAGTAAAAAAATGGTTACAATCTCAAGATACGCACACGTTACATAAACCTATTCATAAGCGATTCACCAGAAATAGATATATCCTATCTAATTTTAATGAACTCTGGCAAGCTGATCTAAGTGACATGAGTACGTATTGTCAATATAATCATGGGTACAAATATATTCTTTGTGTTATTGATGTGTTCAGTAAATATGCTTTTGCGAGAGCCATGAAAAAGAAAGATTAATCAACAGTTAAATAATGTTTTCAAAGCATATTTACCGAAGCCAACTCTGTTCCTTGTCATATACAATCTGATAAAGGTACAAATTTTGTTTCAAAGGTGGTGAGAGATTATTTTAAGAGCAAAAACATTAATTATTATACTACTAATAATCCTGACATTAAAGCAAGTATAGTAGAAAGGTTTCAAAGAACTCTTAAAATGAAAATGTGGCGTTACTTCACTCATAATAATACATATAATTACACTAATATTTTACAAGATCTTCTTCATTCTTACAACCATACCTACCATTCTAGCATTAAAATGCAACCAATTGATGTTAATTCTAATAATATTATGACCGTTTGGAAAAATTTCTATTATTGAAAAAAAGATAGACAAATTTCATTGCAAACCCCAAAATTGAATGTAGGTGATCATGTTGGAATAACAAAATATAAACATGTATTTCAAAAGGGTTATGAAAGTAACTGGAGTGATGAAATATTAATGATTAATTCAATTATTAATAGATCACCGCGAGTTGTTTATATGTTAAAGGATTTGGAAGGCGAACCCATCATTGGTGCATTTTATTCTAAAGAGTAACAAAAAGTGATTTACCTCCCCTCCACCGAATATAAAATTGATAAAACAATACGTTGGCGAGATATTAAAGGCATAAAGGAAATACTAGTGAAGTGGCAAGGTTATCCCAATAAATTTAACTCTTGGATACTCGCAACAAGCTGGAAAAAAATATGAATGAAAATAGTTTTTATTTAACTTTGTTAAGCAACAGTTCAACGGATTACTATACGGACAACACGACTGCATATTTTCTAACTAAATTACCTAAGAACATAAAATTAGAAGGGGAGTGGGTAGTTGGATTAGTAGAATTTCAATACCCGTGTTCCATGTATAATGTTCAAGACCATGAAAATATAATTTACATAAAGAAAAAGGTGGTGTCACCCGCAAAAAAGTCAACGAAAATTGTTGATATAAAAACTCATATACCAGCCACTTCATACGATAATATTGATCATTTCCTTCAAGCTTTTAATGAGAACCCACTACTAAAAAATAATGTCAAATTTAGGTATGATACATTGACAAAAATGGTTGGAGTAGCAACAACAAATAATGAAATAACATCTATCATAACAACCCCGATGCTAAGTCTCCAGCTGGGTTTCAAACCGAGATCAAATTTGAAACAAGTTACATATGGAAAAAACCCTGCCAATTTATATTTAAGGTTATAACAGCATTGCTTAGAATAATACCACTAGATCCAACTAAGTTTATTTATGGTGCATATAAAACTCACATTTTCTCACCTGCTCACTATGTACCGGTTTTACGTAGGGAGTTCGATACTATTGAAATAGATATAAGAACAACTACCGGTGTTAATGTGCCATTCCAATTTGGTAGCTCCTGCGTGAAGCTACACTTTCAAAGAGTAAAATGAATTATAACAGATCGTCAGTCTCTTGCCCTTACCAGCATTAGTATTCGCATCAAGCCGGGCTCTGGTGTAGGAATTGTCTATAAAGGAGTTCCATTTCAACGAGGGCATGGTATAGGGAGTTTTTTGGGAGGGCTATTTAGATCAGTGCTCCCTTTGTTATCTAGTGGTTTGAAAACCATTGGAAAAGAAACGTTAGGTGTAGGGGTTGGTTTGTTATCCGATATGGTAAATTCACGCCCTATGGATAGTTCGATTAGATCACGATTCAAGGAGGCAAGTGCTAATTTAAAAAGAAAAGTCGATAAAAAAATTGATTCCCTCATGTCGGGCTCTGGGTATAAAATGACATCTAAAAGAAGGGAACCACTCATTACATTGAAAGCATCGAGACGAAGAGGAAGTAAAAAAAATAAAAACAAAACTCTTGAGGATATATTTACAAACTAATAAACAATGTCATTCCTACATAGTCATTCTTGTGTATGTGCGAAATCTGAATAAGATATATTTGCCCTTCCATCAACTCAAACAAGTATTGAAAGTGGACAGTGGGTTCATTACAAACCAATTTCATCTTTAAGTGATGACGCTCCCATAGAATTTCAAGTTCCCGGATCAGGAGATGACCATGTTGATCTATCCCACACAATGTTACATATTGTTACGTATGTGGGGGTAGGTAACTGATAGAAATGCACAAATACACCGATAATCAAAAGTAGACTTTAATAACGCAAGCACTTAAACCGTTACAAACAATTATCGCACAATAATTTCGAATACTCGGATGATCGCTCGGGTCGCTCTTGTTCGCACTGTTCGCTTTCCAATTAAAGACTGAATAGGTACTTGCAATCGGTCCGCCTTTATAGTTCCCGTCTCCGATCATTCCAGAATGCGTTCTGGAATGATCGATGTACTTTACCCCGCCAAGGTCGTTCGAGACTATTCGTTGCTCGAATGTTCTACGCCTTTCTACATTCTATTGTTCGCGATGTCCTTGACCTTGACTCACGGGTCTGGAATATTCTGCGTATTGCTGTCTCATTTCTAATCGTGTTGTCTCTTTCTCATGCTTCTCGAAGTTTCTCAGTATCGCTGTCTCTTTCTAATCATGCTATCTCTTTCACTCTTAGTGGAAAAATTGCCATATACTGAAAACGCTTCTAAAGCATCGAAATTCACGATTGAAGATGAGGCGCCTTATCCCATCGGCGTAACAATATTAATGCTAAAATATTGAATCAGGATGGCATAAAATTAAAACCAGATACCCTGGTTGCACCCGTCAATAACTGGTTACATTCCCTTTTCAGTCAACTAGATGTATATTTAAATCAAAAACTCATATTACCTCCAAACAATACATATACTTACCGTGCTTATATGGAAAATCTTCTGAACTATGGACCGGCAGCCAAAGAAACTCATCTTACTTGTGGATTGTGGTATGCTGATATTGCAAATCATATGGATACTATTGATGCAAATAACAAAGGGTTTCACAAAAGACTAGAATTTGTCAAAGAGAGTAAGGAAGTGGAAATGATGGGCCATTTACATGCCGACATATTCAACCAAGAGAAATTCTTAATAAATGGTGTCGAAATACGCATTAAGTTAGTACGTTCGAAGGAGTCATTAAATCTAATTTGTCACCAAGATAAAAAAATTAAAGTGCAAATAATGGATGCCTGTCTCATTATAAGAAGGGCACGAATTAATCCTAGCGTTTTGTTAGCACATCAAAAAGTATTGGCAACAACGACTGCAAAATATCCTATCACAAGAGCAGAAGTTTAGGTTCTTACATTACCGTCGGGGATACAGGGTAAAACATTGGATAATATATTTCTCGGGCAAATTCCTAAAAGATGTTTCATTGGTTTTGTATCAAATTCAGGGTTTAATGGCAATTTAGCTATGAATCCATTTAATTTTCAACACTATAATATGAATTCGTTTAGTTTAAATGTTGATGGTCATGAAATTCCTTCTAAAACATAACAACCATCATTTGGTTCTGGTTCTGGGTTAATAGCATCATCATATCACACTTTATTTTCCGGAACTGGTATTCATTTTCACAACGAAGGTAATGATATAAGCAGAACGGATTATGGAGCAGGTTATTGTTTGTTATATTGTTTTGATTTAACCCCTGATTTATCTGCTAGTTCAACTTCACACTGGACTGGAATCTTGTAAGGCATGGAAGTGTTCGCTTAGAAATTCGCTTCGATGTTGCTCTACCCTGCACCATTAATTGTATTGTGTATGCAGAATTTGATAGTTATTGAAATAAACAAAAATCATGATATATCTGTAGATTACAATAGTTAGTAAACACATAAATACAATGTTTTAATCCGTTTACTTTATTTCATTGTAGCCATTGTTGGCAACATCATCAAATTATTCATATTTTTTTATTAAAAATGGATACAAATGAAATTCAATTTTGTATGAAAAAAATCAGCCCTTCGTTTGAATTAAACGTTTTTGCTGCTACCAGAATTCCTATTTGGGTTAATCTTCCCGTCTTTAATGAAAGTAATTTGGACCCAGACTCGAAACCGGGCTCCCACTGGGTTGCGATACATATTGACATTAATGGTATAGGGGAATACTTTGACTCCTTTGCTCGGAAACCTTCAGGTTATCATAAGTTATTTTAAAAAAGGAATACAAAGCGCTGGTCTTATAACTATAAACCACTTCAAGACCATTTTACCTCTGTTTGTGGGGAATATTGTTTAGTTTATTTATATTTTAAATTTCATGGTAAAACTATGAAAGATTTGCTAAGTTTGTTTTCTGAAAATTCATTATGTAATGATCTTATATTAAGAAATATGTTTAAGACTTTTTTTGTGAAATAAAAGAATATGTGAACTAAAATACGATTTTTATTTTTACATGTAATACAATATTAACCTTTTGTTTAATTTACACAAACACTTTTTATCACTGCATTTTATAGTCAATAAAGTATTTCGCACAATTTAATTTTACAAAGAAAAGATAATCGTTTAGTCTGGAAAAGGTCTTGAATTCTTAAAAGGTAAGGATTTTACATGTAATACAATAACAAGCTTTTGTTTGACCTACACAAACACTTTTTATCACTGTTTCTTATTGTCAATAAAATATTTCATACAACTGTCTTTAGATGCTACTTGCTTTGTGATGTTAAACATAACATCACGTGTAGTTTGGAGCTGAGTGTCTTCTTCAGAAGACGCGTAGAATTTTAATCTCACATCTGCGTGTTTCCAGTGCTCAGTGGGCGGAATGTTTTTATTTTTTTGCAAATCATATATTTCGATTTTAATCAAGTGAGAAGCGTATGCCCCGTCGTCTTGTCCGGTTGATATAATTATAGCCCACCCCGTCAGGAGAACTTTGGCTGACATTGGAAAGCGCTTCAATACTTTTGTTTTCTTCTTGGGACGTTCAAAAAAGCTGTCGATGTTATTTATTGAACGCTTTTTTGCCATGGCCTGCTTAACGTTAAAACCACCACGACGTTTTTAGGTCTTATACCTAGATTAAACGCCGAATTTGTATAGACTAATCTCGGAGTAAGTCATTTCCGAGCATGTGGGAGAAAACTTCATTTCGTGCCATTAACGCATACATTTCCGAGCATATATAAGTAAAGTATGTATATTAATTCATATAATACGAGGAAAAGGTTATTCTGAAGACATAAAGGTAGCCATCTCGAGCCTCATCTCCACAGCCCTGGTATGATGTAACGTCTCATCTCCACAACGAACTACTTGTGAGAAAGCCTTACACTACCTTACCTTACCTACCTTAGCCTACTAGTCTATACAAATTCGGCGTTTAATCTAGGTATAAGACCTTATTCTCGCTTGGTGAAATCCGCTATTAATAACATATCTAAGCAGTACTTTAACGACAATACGTAAAGAACATCGTAGCGAGGCATGAGTTTACTTCTTCGCAAGCCCTTTCTTATAATTTTACGATGTGCCAGTACAAGTTCAAAACGACCCCTGCCCGGCACGGGTTGCCCTGGTTTAAAAGGAGGTTCAGAACGTCTTTTTTTTTTCATACGTGATTTTATGACGTTGTGGTATATTCTTAGAATAAGTGGCAGCTGAGTCTCAAAGCTGCTCTAAATCAGCTACGCGTGTAGGAGTCACTATGTCCCCAGAAAGACGCCTCGAAAAATGCGACTTGGCACATAAAACGTCTTCACGAATCAGTCTTTTACAACAACTTGTATCGCGCACGACCTCTATCCAAATAAAACGCGTAAAGGCGTCGCTGATTGCCAGAATATACATTCAACCAGTTGACTTTTACAAAATGGCAACTATTATTGCCTGTAGGTAGATATCTCGTCTTTAACCTGATCAATAGTAGTACGTATTGAGTCATCATCCTGCTGCAAGTTCTCAATAAGTTCCTTTTTAACACATCGCATAACAGAAACAGTAGTCGGATTACGACTCAATACGTCAACATGAGCCAATGTACGTCCCACTCGACATTCAACATCAAAGTTGTACGTACCCTTGTACCTCAAGCCACCAAGTCCAACGCAAAGAATTGCAATCTGTCGCGACCACAAAATTGATATGGCTTACGTACACCCTAAACTTCTTAAGACTCATCACGACGACGAGCGTCTCTTAACTCGTAACTATGATAGCTCTGCTCAGCGGGCCTAGTCTGCTCGCTGGCGTAAGCTACTGGTTTCCACGCGAGGATGGCCTTCAACGTGTCAAACGCCTGTTGTTGATCGGTACCCCATATCCAAGGCTGATCCTTTTGTTTCAGTAATGTTACAGGTCGGGCGATATTCGCGAAATCAGACACGTACTTACAGAAATAACTCGCGATACCTTAAAATTCTTGACGGCATTTATTTAAAGTTCCGACCCTCAAACTTCACTGTTTTGAATCACATGACCGCTACGATACGCTGTTCTGACAATTTATCCGGCTGGTCCTAGATTAAGAGTAAAGGATAACGATCTTTTTATTAGTAATTTTAATTTAATGCGCGATAGGCGACGCACATACGCTTTTCACCGGTTATCTTAGGTACTAATAGACCGGACTAGCATACGGCGAATCAGAATGTTCAATAAGCCCTTTTCTAAAAGATCCGCAACAATATTCCGAACAAGTAAATGCGATAGTAAATGCATATGTCTCTACTGTCACTGGTAAGTTCTAGGTATATTCATTTTAATTGCGCATTTGCCTACGTTATTATTAATAACCGAAAACAATCGGAATATTCCGTGAGTATGTCTTGCAGCTGTACGAAAAAAGCAGGTCTAAATGCTTTACCAATTTTATCCGACTCCTCCGGGGTATCGAGGTGGTGGCGCAAGCGACGCAGTAACCAACGGGAATATTCGCCGGCTCACAGTAGTAGGGAATCCTCGGTCCTGCCCCCGACTCTACTCCCTCGAAAAAAATGGTACTCTGACGAGCGAGAGGCGGGGTTTCGCTCCTAAAAAAAAAAATTAGTATTTTTTTCGGTGTTTATCCCCCCATTTAGAGCGTTTGGGGCGGGTCCCGAGACTCCCAGATCATTCCTTCCCATACCTTGCAATAGTCCATGTACTCAATACAAAAGGTTATCAACTACTTGGGTACCCTGCCGTCTCTTGGTCGTTCAGCCTATTGTTCGCCCGAACGTCAGCCCCTTTGTGCTCGGGGGCGTCCAACACCATTGTCTTGCATTGGGCGCGTTCCTACCTTTTATTACATATTACCTGATTGCGCTATTAACTGTTGTAATGCGATTTTTAATTTTACCTACGTGTTTCTCATATTATTTAATTAAGTAACCATAGTGGTTTTCTTAACATACTGTTTTTAAGGGTCATAATTCTAACCTAACTTAACCTACCTTGTTGAAGTTAGCCTAACATCGTGAAACCTGTCCTAGCTTAACATACCTACTGTTTTTAAGGGTTACAGTTCTAACCTAACCTAACCTACCTTACTGAACATACCTACTGTTTTTAAGGGTTACAGTTCTAACTTAACCTAACCTACCTTACTGAAGTTAACCTAAAATTATACAACCTAATCTAACTTAACATACCTACTGTTTTTAATACTTACCTAACCTAGCTTGGTGAAGTTGACCTAACATTATACAACCTAATCTAACTTAAAATACTTACTCTTTTTAATACTTTCAAGAAAATAAAGATGAACCAACCAACAAAGAAGTTACGAGTGGTTTTAAATTTTAACACTCCATGGTCGACTATTTTTAAGGATCACCTAACTTTACATGAGCTTAACCTAAGCTAAGAGCTGATTTAAATCTAGCTTTAGTCCTAAGTTTTACTTAATTGAATTAACCTAAGTTAATTTTAGTAAATCTAGCTAATCGTAGTATTCGTAGTATTATCTTAAGCTGTTGTTACTTAGAAGCTATTCTAAACAACTATCAAAACCATATATTGCATATAGGTATTTCTAAATCAATTACCTTCGCTTAGCTTGTTAAAAATATAGTGGTTAAATGCAATCTAACCTACGTACGGGTATGTATCTACGAGTATGTATCTGTGGCTAACATTGGCTATAACATTATCTATCTAGTACGTATATGGGGTTTACCTTCACATACATTTTAATTTTATTGTAACACTAGTATGTAAAACTAAAACGAAGCATGTAAACTGGTTCTGACTTGATTCAAAGTGCTATGGAGTAGGTATATCAATCAAAAACCCTGTATCGACAAGTTTTATGTACCCGAGTGCACTGTTATAACGGTTTAATTGTTTTATTGGTAGCCGCCTATTATGTTTTATGGTCACAACGGATGCGATTGTTACTTGTGTGTTTTATTATTTTGGGTGTTGTTGAATAAGTCGGCGTCTGTGTTAGATGAACTACAAGTTCAAAGATGTTTTTAGGAAGACGCTTAACTTACGGAGCGTATAAAAGCGGTGGGGTATTGTGTCTGAACAACTATTAGCCACACAACAGTCTTCGTTACCGGAGCTCCCTGTACTAAAAGAAGTATATACACATAATAGTGTTTTGTCGTGCAGTGAAGTGTTTATAAAAAGGCCTAATAATGGATGTGAGCATGTACAAATATTTTAACTTAATTGTGTGTTTTTTAGCATTTGTTCACGGTGTTTTTGTTAAGAGAATTGTATTTAAACAGTTGTGTAATTTATTGTTTGATATTGTTTCAGTTCTCTGAAAATACTTTCAAGAACTATTACTACCCGGAAAATAAAGATGAATCAACCGACAAAGAAGGCACGCCTGGTTTTAAAGTTAAGCAGGCCATGGCAAAAAAGCGTTCAATAAATAACATCGACAGCTTTTTTGAACGTCCCAAGAAGAAAACAAAAGTATTGAAGCGCTTTCCAATGTCAGCCAAAGTTCTCCTGACGGGGTGGGCTATAATTATATCAACCGGACAAGACGACGGGGCATACGCTTCTCACTTGATTAAAATCGAAATATATGATTTGCAAAAAAATAAAAACATTCCGCCCACTGAGCACTGGAAACACGCAGATGTGAGATTAAAATTCTACGCGTCTTCTGAAGAAGACACTCAGCTCCAAACTACACGTGATGTTATGTTTAACATCACAAAGCAAGTAGCATCTAAAGACAGTTGTATGAAATATTTTATTGACAATAAGAAACAGTGATAAAAAGTGTTTGTGTAGGTCAAACAAAAGCTTGTTATTGTATTACATGTAAAATCCTTACCTTTTAAGAATTCAAGACCTTTTCCAGACTAAACGATTATCTTTTCTTTGTAAAATTAAATTGTGCGAAATACTTTATTGACTATAAAATGCAGTGATAAAAAGTGTTTGTGTAAATTAAACAAAAGGTTAATATTGTATTACATGTAAAAATAAAAATCGTATTTTAGTTCACATATTCTTTTATTTCACAAAAAAAGTCTTAAACATATTTCTTAATATAAGATCATTACATAATGAATTTTCAGAAAACAAACTTAGCAAATCTTTCATAGTTTTACCATGAAATTTAAAATATAAATAAACTAAACAATATTCCCCACAAACAGAGGTAAAATGGTCTTGAAGTGGTTTATAGTTATAAGACCAGCGCTTTGTATTCCTTTTTTAAAATAACTTATGATAACCTGAAGGTTTCCGAGCAAAGGAGTCAAAGTATTCCCCTATACCATTAATGTCAATATGTATAGCAACCCAGTGGGAGCCCGGTTTCGAGTCTGGGTCCAAATTACTTTCATTAAAGACGGGAAGATTAACCCAAATAGGAATTCTGGTAGCAGCAAAAACGTTTAATTCAAACGAAGGGCTGATTTTTTTCATACAAAATTGAATTTCATTTGTATCCATTTTTAATAAAAAAATATGAATAATTTGATGATGTTGCCAACAATGGCTACAATGAAATAAAGTAAACGGATTAAAACATTGTATTTATGTGTTTACTAACTATTGTAATCTACAGATATATCATGATTTTTGTTTATTTCAATAACTATCAAATTCTGCATACACAATACAATTAATGGTGCAGGGTAGAGCAACATCGAAGCGAATTTCTAAGCGAACACTTCCATGCCTTACAAGATTCCAGTCCAGTGTGAAGTTGAACTAGCAGATAAATCAGGGGTTAAATCAAAACAATATAACAAACAATAACCTGCTCCATAATCCGTTCTGCTTATATCATTACCTTCGTTGTGAAAATGAATACCAGTTCCGGAAAATAAAGTGTGATATGATGATGCTATTAACCCAGAACCAGAACCAAATGATGGTTGTTATGTTTTAGAAGGAATTTCATGACCATCAACATTTAAACTAAACGAATTCATATTATAGTGTTGAAAATTAAATGGATTCATAGCTAAATTGCCATTAAACCCTGAATTTGATACAAAACCAATGAAACATCTTTTAGGAATTTGCCCGAGAAATATATTATCCAATGTTTTACCCTGTATCCCCGACGGTAATGTAAGAACCTAAACTTCTGCTCTTGTGATAGGATATTTTGCAGTCGTTGTTGCCAATACTTTTTGATGTGCTAACAAAACGCTAGGATTAATTCGTGCCCTTCTTATAATGAGACAGGCATCCATTATTTGCACTTTAATTTTTTTATCTTGGTGACAAATTAGATTTAATGACTCCTTCGAACGTACTAACTTAATGCGTATTTCGACACCATTTATTAAGAATTTCTCTTGGTTGAATATGTCGGCATGTAAATGGCCCATCATTTCCACTTCCTTACTCTCTTTGACAAATTCTAGTCTTTTGTGAAACCCTTTGTTATTTGCATCAATAGTATCCATATGATTTGCAATATCAGCATACCACAATCCACAAGTAAGATGAGTTTCTTTGGCTGCCGGTCCATAGTTTAGAAGATTTTCCATATAAGCACGGTAAGTATATGTATTGTTTGGAGGTAATATGAGTTTTTGATTTAAATATACATCTAGTTGACTGAAAAGGGAATGTAACCAGTTATTGACGGGTGCAACCAGGGTATCTGGTTTTAATTTTATGCCATCCTGATTCAATATTTTAGCATTAATATTGTTACGCCGATGGGATAAGGCGCCTCATCTTCAATCGTGAATTTCGATGCTTTAGAAGCGTTTTCAGTATATGGCAATTTTTCCACTAAGAGTGAAAGAGATAGCATGATTAGAAAGAGACAGCGATACTGAGAAACTTCGAGAAGCATGAGAAAGAGACAACACGATTAGAAATGAGACAGCAATACGCAGAATATTCCAGACCCGTGAGTCAAGGTCAAGGACATCGCGAACAATAGAATGTAGAAAGGCGTAGAACATTCGAGCAACGAATAGTCTCGAACGACCTTGGCGGGGTAAAGTACATCGATCATTCCAGAACGCATTCTGGAATGATCGGAGACGGGAACTATAAAGGCGGACCGATTGCAAGTACCTATTCAGTCTTTAATTGGAAAGCGAACAGTGCGAACAAGAGCGACCCGAGCGATCATCCGAGTATTCGAAATTATTGTGCGATAATTGTTTGTAACGGTTTAAGTGCTTGCGTTATTAAAGTCTACTTTTGATTATCGGTGTATTTGTGCATTCTATCAATTACCTACCCCCACATACGTAACATTTGGTGTCAGAAGTGGGATAGAAAATGCCAGCAACTCCGCAAGATCAAGAGCAGGAGGAAGTGAAAACCCGGAGCTTGTAACTAACCCCCCCTTAACTTACCTACCCTAACCTATCTTCTTCTAGCCTAGCCTAACTATCTACTTTTAAAATGATGATTGATTTGGCTCGTGATTGTCTAGTGATCAGGACTCTTTAATTGTGAACCGATAATAACCCTAACGTTCTTTATTCTATTGTTTTGACTTTGAAAACGCACTAATACTTGAGAATCCTGAACAAACATTGACTAAGGTGAATTGGAGTAAAGTGTAGAAAGAGAGGACAATAGAGAGATCTCTCTCCAGGCGGGTGTTATGCCTGGGGACCGAAGTCCATTGGGATGAAGTTGGAAGTTGTATATATATCAACTGACTGGAGAAACTTCGTTAGCGCGATGCAGAACCTTTAGTTGCGCTGTCTGACGTTAGTGGCGCTAGCGAGTTAGCGAGTTTGGTTGATACAAGTGTGCGCTAGATGTCGCTAGGTCGCCACACTAGCCCCCCTTTGAGACCGGAGGTTGATGGTGATGACGTGCAGTCTGTGCGTTGAATTGCCGCTTGCAAGTGCCAGTAGGGGGGTCTCCAGTAGTGCTCAGAGCCGCGTTGGCGAGCGTAGCAGGAGAAGAGGAGTAAGTGGAGTACACAGTGAGTCGTGTATCTGCTCGTGAAGTACTCGTAGTAGGACGCAGTGAGTCGCGTTGTTGAGTGAGAGTAGTGTGCACACTGTAGACACCAGGCATTGAGATATATCAGAATGCTAGTGGTGCACAGTGCGGGTTGTCTGGCTTGCTGTGAAACTGCGTCATAGTGCTTGAAGGTCGTCAGGTTGCGTAATTGTCCATTGTCGAGGGTCACCAATGTAGGAAGAGAGTTTGATAGAGAGATCTCTCTCCAGGCGGGTGTTATGCCTGGGGACCGAAGTCCATTGGGATGAAGTTGGAAGTTGTATATATATCAACTGACTGGAGACACTTCGTTAGCGCGATGCAGAACCTTTAGTTGCGCTGTCTGACGTTAGTGGCGCTAGCGAGTTAGCGAGTTTGGTTGATACAAGTGTGCGCTAGATGTCGCTAGGTCGCCACAAAAGCATTTAAATTTAAAATGAGAATGAAGTATGGTCAACCGCTTAAGGTAAAATTATTAGAGTCAAGAATAATACCTATTAAGTAAGTAGAAGTACCTAATGAAATTAATTTTTAGTCATTTAATTAATTATTTAATTAAATAATAGTTAGAGTAAAGGTTTGTCATAGTCTTTGGTACTAGTTAGGAATACTAGGGTTAAACTGGAAAGTATGCTTAAGGCATTTTTCTTTGCGCCTAAGGTCAGAGCCCACGACTCCCCGCTCATGACTGTGGGACTCGTCTACCAGACTGGACATCCCTCCAGCGCCTATCATTTTTTTTCTTTCCAGGTTGGGATTATTGATTTTACAGTCTTTGTCAATAGTCCTTAATAAATTAGTCATTAGTAACCTGTCTTCAGTCTTCAAGGGTCGAGAGGATTTCACAAGACTCCTTTCTCCATTGCAGGAGTTAAATATTAAATACTAATCATATGGTATTAATGATATTGTATGTAAACCATATTAAATACACTAGGAGCAGATTTATTATTATGTCCAAGTCAAAATGTCTGGATGTGGATAGTATTGGTAGGTATTCATATAAAACCAAATTAATCAAGATCTAATTAATGTTCATACATTACAGTTTCTATTCCAAGATCCTTCATTATTATGCTTATAATTTTGATAGCAACTTTTATCATTTTATAATAAAAGGTGACTTTAGCCTGATGTTGCTAAATTATTGTGTATAAGTCTAGTTTTGACTTAGGTTTATTTTTATACCATAATGAAGTGTTCAATTTTCACCATTGTACTCATGTTGTACCTTATATTTTTGGTAAACAGTGGAGATACAGAAGTCATTTTGTCTTCGGCTATTTTGAAACCTCATAATAGCTATATATGCTTTGTATGATTCAGGTAACTAGCAATTCATTTGTAAAGCCACTTTTTTATTGTTATTAAATTAGCTTGCTTATTTTATGCAACATAAATAAAGAATCTTTATAATTAGAAACTGAAGTATCATACTATGTTTATATAATCTAGATTTATTTTATTATGGTTCAATCTAGATTAAATATATTTAATCTCTCAAAGTCTAGTAATTTATACTATCAAACTGTATTGTATGTCAAATTCCGATCTGGAGTATATCTCGCAGTTCTAGGAATACTATTTCTATTATCAGTCCTAAACAGATATTTAGATATCAGAAAGTAATTAGGGAAACTTTCCTACTTTAAAAGTTGCCAACATCCATATAAGCTATGTAAGACTTTCTAGACTTTAACTATAGGTTTTAGTTAATCTAACCTGACCATTTCAACTTATATTATCAAACCTTTGTCTACGGTATTATAATGTAATTTTCATGTAATTTTTGAATTGAAAATTACTATTAACAATTACTTTAGTATAAAACCCTATTTTCTTACTATCTCAACTTGAATATTTACCGCTAATTAATTTAATTCATTCAATATCATGTCAAATAGTCTACAGCGACTACTTTCTATAAGACAATTTTGACATTTCAAGAACTTGACATTTACCTACGTTTCGATAACGCTACGTCTAACCCAGAATACGATTTTGTATTGCTAAATTTCCTAAGTTTACTAAACTGGTTAATTAATTTTAATATTTGTTTTTTTTTAAATATAAATATTAATTTGGAATCCTAATTTATTTTAGGGAATTTCTAGATTTCTTTGTAATCCTACTCTAATGGTTTTATGACTAATTAGAGAGACTGCTGACTCTCTTATTTAGTCTAAAACTGTGGCGAATGTTTTAAAAAGTTCTTCACGGTATAATGAAGATCTTTTCTAGCTATACCTATAGCCCTAAAGTTCTATTGTTTTAGATCAAAACTAAGAGTTATGTAACTCTTACATTTAAATTTAAACGTGTGAGTTGTGTTTAAAAATATCAGGTGCAGGATATTTTTACTAGGCCAGCTAACCTATCATAAGAGTTTTTCGAAGGCGAAAGCCTTCTATGAGTAGCCTACTACCTGTCCTTCGGTTTAATGAAAAACCTTCAGATGAAAGACAGGCCGGGATCATACCTACTTTGGCCAGATATATACATATATAAAGATTCTGGGGATCGTCACCAAAAATATTCCACGTATCCGTCTCAATTTTCTACCGAAAAACGGTCCAACCTGTGGTCCTTTGAGATGAATAAACAAATATAATCGGTCACGCCTGATGTACCGAGTTAAGGCATCAGTCCTTGTACGCGAAAACCCATAATTTACTTGACTAATGGAGGTAAATCATCCGTTTTCTGATTGTGAAACTCTTTCAGATCTACAACCATAGTCAAACTGTAAATGCGGTTTTTGTATGTGATCAACGTCTGCCTCGGATCTTTATTAGACGGTTTACATATAACCATCACAGCAAAGATCTGGAAAATAGAAAATATTAGTACCAAGAAAATACACATGATATCACATAGTTACACGAAATTATTAAGTTAGAATCCTATATTGTAAGTAAAATGAATTATTTAGTTTATCGCAATCACGAAGTGCAGCTCACAGGTCCTCCGGAATCCCTTACATAAATAAAACCAACAATAAATAAGTACATGATAATGAAAATATTATATACCACACGAAGATAATCTCCAACTCCGGACAACGGCAACAACTTACCCCTCAACGATGCAAAGCAGAAAAAAGCCCCGAACTACTTAACCACCTATATTTATAACCTTTTGCTGCGACAACTCTTACATCTCTGCTAAATCTATCCTTGTAGTTTTTAGTTTAAAGTTTATTTTCTTTATTTATCAAAGTTTTCCCTCTCTACAGCCACCATTTAATTACTAAAACTACAGTTCTTACATCCCTCCTAATTTCCCCGTTACGGCTTTTAACATAAGGTTCATTATCAATCTACAAAAGATTTCCTCTTTTCGTTCGCCATTTTTATTTCACATATTTTACAGATACTTCGTCCCTTCAAATCCCGACTTTACGACTTTTGGTTTAAAGTTCATTTTCTACCTATAAGAGTTTTCCCTTCTTACGTTCCTCATTTTATTACACATGTTTTACAGATATTACGTCCCTTCAAATCCCAACTTTACGACTTTTGATTTAAAGTTCATTTTCTATCTATAAGAGTTTTCCCTCCTTGTTGCCGTAACAAAATGGCGCTCGCTTCCCAGCTGTTCTTGTCAAACCCATCATAACGACCAACAAATAAAGACTATTTTTATTTGCCTAATTGATAAGTCACATTATTTATTCCTAAACTATGCTTGCCTCTCGACTTTCCTTAATAAATTTAATTTTAACAGATTTTGTTGATTGTTTTTAATTTTGCTTTTAACTTTCCTTCCTCACAATAGAACATTATGAATTCCTTTACTTTTCTATACTACTTAATTCAAAGTTATTTAACGATTATGAATGGAATATCGTCCCTTGGAAATAACTGAACAGGACCGATTGGACCATTACAAGCTAAACTGCAGCTGACGACTCTTCAATTACTGCCGGTACGAGTACGTCCGCGGCTACAACACCGGCTACTACAGCTGCATCACCTAAACCTGAAATCGACCTCAACGCGATCTTTATCCTGTTGAAGGAACAATCTAAGGCTCACGAAGAACAAACTAGAAGCCTGCGGAATGAGCTACTCAGTCAATCCATAGCCCAAAAGGAACAATCCAGAGCCCAAGAGGAACAATCGAGAATTCTCCTAGATAAACGAGAGGCCACTTTCGAATGGAAGAAGGAAATGACGGAGGTCCAAGGAAAACTTACCGACATGGACATTAAGTTTGAAAACCGCCTTCACGGAGTTAATGAGAAAGTCGATGACCATGAAAATCGCCTTCAGGCTATCAGGAACAACATGGAAAAGCTTGAAATTAAAGTGTCCAATAGTCCCTCTGGGTGTGAGGCCTCTTTTCCGGTTGCTGGAAGATTTAAGGTGCCGCCGTTTGATGGGACTAAGTCATGGACAGCCTATAAACTCCAATTTGAGTCGGTGTCACGGGCGAATGGCTGGAACAAGGACCAGGCGAAGACGGCTCTAATTTTGGTACTTCGAGATGAAGCTCTCACCGTGCTGGAAGCTCTGGGAAAAGACAGGACATACGACCGCCTTCTTGAAGCTTTGGAGGCACGTTATGGTGACAGCCATCTCGAGCACGTCTATAGAGCTCAGCTTAAGGATCGAGCCCAGGGACGTAATGAGTCCTTACAACAGCGGGCCCTCGAAATAGAAAAATTGGTCAGAAAAGCGTACCAAAGTGCATCAGCTTCATTTGTGGACAGCATGCTGGTACAGGCCTTCATTGACGGAATCCTTGATTTGGAAGTCAGAGCTGCTGTGCAACTAGGACATCATGGAAGCCTCAAGGACGCAGTTGCCCACGCCTTGGAAGTAGAAGCTGTACCCCAGGACTCGAGGCCTTTTAGGGTGCGAGAAGTTTTGGCCAGGGAGCCGACTGCTCCTCGCCGTGAGTTTGGACCAAGGTGTTATTGGTGTGGAGAACGCGGACACTTGCAAACCAGTTGCTCGAAAAGGAAGAGAAGACAGCGTGATCAACAGCGAATGTTTGACAAGAGTCGCAAGGTCGCGTCACCGCAGGTGGCCGCGAAGAGAGACTCGGTTGCGGCAAAAACAAGTAATGCGCAGCATTCTAAAATTACCGACAGCGATAGATATGTGAGCGCGGTGCCTTCGATTGCGCCGGACACTGTTGGGTCATGGCGGAAGGCTGGCGGAGGCGGAGTGTGCTCAAAACAAGCTTGTCAACCACGTGCGAGTGGAGGAGCTAGTTTGGTGCGTGCCAGCCACAGTATTCGCAGTGGAAAATCACACCGCAACGCGGACGCCTTTTACCGAAGACCTTGTCCGGATGACTGTAAACATTGTTTAAGGCAAGAGGGCAAAGATTGTTTGAGAATGTTGAGGACTGACACTGTTAGCGAGGAATGGAGTAATGAGTTCACGCGACGAGCTCAGCAAGAAGACATTGACATCAAGCCCATTTTTGAGTGGATTAAAGCGGGCGTGTCTAAACCAAAATGTTGTGAAGTAGCTTCGATGAGTAGAGAAACAAAGAGCTACTGGGCTCAATGGGAAAGTTTGGTGATGCATAATGGCGTACTGTGCAGGAAATGGGAGTCGACCAATGGAAAGGATGCTCACCTACAAGTGGTTGTCCCAAGAACACACCTGAACTGCCGCATATTGCCCCGACCGTGTGATACATTTGTTTTACATATACCTAACCACATTTTACTTGCATTTATTTTATCCGGCAGCGTGCCCCTAGTTATCACTGGTAGGTAGATGGAATCTGTCTAAATTCGCCATCTAAAAATACCACGATTTTTTAAAGTGATCATAAATCATAACCGCCCTAATATTTAAATAACAGCCGTAGAAATAATATACTTACGCATTGAATTAGTCTTGGTCTTGAAAATCTGGATAATTATGTCAACGCTGTCAACATCAATCTGACACCGCTCCTTTTTACATAGACTAACAAAACAGAATACGTACCTACAAAGACTGTCCCATGTTGTCACCCACATGACAGATGCCATAGGAGAAATAAATAAATCAATTTTACAATTTAGACAATAATTACTAATATAGAATAAGATTTGGTATTACTAACTACTACTTTTTTACTTCATAATCTGTTTTTTTTTTTTGGGACAATGTCACACCTATTGACCTAGTCCCAAACTAAGCTCTAGGCTTGTACTATGGGTACTAGACAACGATAAACATACTTATATAGATAAATATATACTTAAATACATAGAAAACATCCATGACTCAGAAACAAATATTCGCGCTCATCACACAAATATCTGCCCTTACCGGGATTTGAACCCAGGACCGCTAGCTTCGTAGGCAGGGTCACTACCAACTAGGCCAGCGCGTCGTCAAATTGATAAATAAGTAACACTCAAAAAATTAGATATTTGTGACCTATGTTATACATGGAAATGACGAAATTGTAAGGTTTATCTTTTTACTATAATGCTGCGGAACCTAAAGAAGAGAATAAATTATTGATCAAAATTGTAAAACACAAGCTAAGTTAAAAATAGGAGTTTGATTTTCGAAATATTGTCTTAAATATATATTCGAACTTTATCCCCCGATATTACCCATTAAAACACTGTTTTCAAGCAACAACGTGACACCGTTAGTTTCAATCACAGCGTCGCTTCTGTAACGTTAATCAATGATCGCGTGCTTTTTTTGTCTTGATTGCTCCAGTTATAGGAGGGATATGGTTGTCCTTGTCTTTGATGTCACATTTTCATGGCGTCGCATTTGTTACAACAACAAATTAAAATTATTTATTTTGCTTCTTTATAGCATTTTGTACATTGAATTTTTAAAAATCTTTAATTAAAGTTTATATTATTTATTATAATACACTAGCAGGTCTTTGAGCTGATGCTTGTATATCACTGCACTTGTGTCTATAAAGTTTTTAAAAACTTATCAAGTCTATTTTTAAAGGAGTTCACTGAGGGTGCACTAATAACAGTTTCTGGTAAAGTGTTCCACAGTTTCACCACGCGATTTGACAAGAAGTGTCTCCTAGGGTTGCTAGCACACAGAGACTTGACTAGTTTCATGGAGTGCCTTCTTAACCTTGTGTCCTGGCTTAATGTGTACATGTTTTTCAAATTAGCAATGTTATAGTGTCCATTCAATATTTTATATGTCTCGATAAGATCCCCTCGTTTTCTTCTCATCTCCAATGTTGTCAAATTTAGTTCCAATAGGCGTTCTTCATAGGGTCTATCTTTCAATGCGGCTACTATTTTAGTTGCTCTTCGCTGGACTTTCTCCAGTAATTCAATATCCTTCTTAAAATAGGGGCACCATATTTGAAAGGCATACTCAAGTAAAGGGCGAATGTAAGCTTTATACATCTTTACAAACAAGTCCTTGGTGATGACATGGAATGCTTTTCTGATCATATACAGCATGGAGTTGGCCTTCTTAGTTACGTTTGTAATGTGTGTGTCCCACTTAAGGTTCTGGGTGATGGTGACGCCAAGATCTTTTTGTATGTCAACAACTACAAGCGGAACGGAGTCAATCGTATAATTGAGCTTAGGGTTTGTTTTTCCTATGTGTAAGACAGTGCACTTGTCAGCATTAAGAGAGATGAGCCAGTCCTTAGTCCACTGCACAATGCAATCTAAATCATTCTGAATAATGTTATGAGTAACTAAAGGGTTACCCATTACTTTGGTGTCGTCAGCAAATATTGAGAGGTCAGACTGTACAATACTCTTCAGATCAGTTATAAAAATGCCAAACAGAATTGGTCCGAGCACTGACCCTTGCGGAACCCCACTGTGGACATCGTAAGCATCAGATAAGGTTTCACCTACTCTAACTTTAAATTTCCTATTGGACAGGAAATCCGAAATCCATTGTAGGAGTTGACCCCGGATTCCAAAATGTTCTAATTTGGCAATGAGCCTCTTAATGGGTACGCGATCAAATGCTTTCTCATAATCTAAGTAAATGACGTCTGTAGGCTGGCGGTTATCCCAACTATGTGTCCATTTATCAAAACACATGACAAGATTAGTAACTGTAGATCTTTTAGGTATGAAGCCATGCTGTTCGTCAATGATAATGTTTTCTTTGTTTATGAAACTTCTTAGTTCAGTGACTATAATTTTTTCCATGGTTTTGCAAACTATACTTGTAAGACTAATGGGGCGATAGTTAGCAGCAACAAATTTATCTCCTTTTTTATATATTGGGGTAACATGAGCTTCCTTCCAGTCTTGTGGCAACTTTCCACTCTTAAGAGACAAATTCATTAGATACGCCAGGTCATGATTTAGCACACTATCACACTGTTTTAAAAGTAAGGATGGCAGAGAATCTGGTCCCATAGAAGTAGAGTCACTGAAGGTTAACAATGCCTTGGACACATTATCTGGTGTAAAGATTAATGATTCAATTGAACTCTCTATACGTGGCATCTGTACATCAGGAATAATTGCAAGTGCTGGTTCACGAACAAATGATTTCTCAAATTGGTGTGCAAACAATTCAGCTACATTTTTCGGGTCATTGGTTACGTTTCCACTATCATCCCTTAGTGAAGGGGGTACGGATACCGTAGAAGATAACTGCTTACGAACGTAAGAGTAAAATGATTTGTGGCCGTAATTCACAACTCCGATTTCAAACTCTGCTCGCGATTTTCTGACCAGCGTCAAGAGTTTATTATTTACTATTCTATAAGCTCTGTATGATTGGTCAGAGCCATTTGATATATATTCCCTCCACAACAACATTTTCCTTTCAACCATATCTAATACTTGCTTAGTGACCCATGGTTTATTGATATTGCGATTTTTATTCTTAGTTGCTAATGGTACGCAAGTTTCGATAGCATCATGGGTTTTTGTCATAAATCGTTCCCATACCATGTCAACGCTAATTGCGTCCATGCAGTATCGTTCGCTTGCTGACAACTTTTTCATGATTTCTTGAAAATCAGCTTTAAAGAAATTTCTCCTGAGTGGTTGTGCACAAGCATTGCTGTCTAATCTCAGTTCGATCTGCAATGTCGCCAAGAGTACCAGATGATCACTCTTTCCTATATTAGGATAATGTTCGACTTTAGTACATAGATTTTCTTCATTGCACATAATTAAATCAAGTAAAGATTCTTCACTATTCCGCTTCCTTGTAACTTTTGTCACTAGTTGGATAAGGTTACTGTTTACGTACATATCAATAAACTTAGCATGTAATATGTTGTAAATGTTGATATCAACATCATTTAAAGGCCATTTTAAGTTTGGTAGGTTGAAATCTCCCATTATTAATAATGGGTCTTTATTCATAGCTGCTTGTTCAATCGTTTCAAATAATATTCTATCTGACTCTTCAAACGTGTAATGAGTAGGACGATAAATTCCGGCAATTGTTATTTTGTAATTTTCATATTTCAAGTTTAACCACAATGCCTCGATTTGAGAATGAACGTTATAAATAGGGTGAGGGACTACTTGTATAGGTCTGCCGTGTAACGTATGAGAAACATATATCGCGACTCCCCCCAGCCCTTTCCTTCAATTCTATCATGCCTGTATAGAGCGTATCCATTAAAATCCAATAAACTATTCCCAATTGATGGTTTTAAGTGTGTTTCAGTAATAACAATACAGGTTGGTTTCAATCGGTTAACTTCAATTATAAGCAAATCTCGTTTAGCCATTAAGGATGCCAAGTTCGTGTATAAGAATGTAAATTCTACGATGCCATTCTTTTTTATTGTAACTTTTTTGTACTTATGATTTTTGGCAAATTATTTACATATTTCAAGGTCAAATCAGTTTCACCATTGTCGATTCGCTGCTGAAGCTCTTCACGCAGTTTTCTCAAATAGTCACGCTGGTAGGGTGTCTGATCTTTTTTAGCCGTTACTTTATTTGGCAGCTTGCTATTATTTTTCAAGACTTTTAGGGCCGCTTTCCTATTGGAGAAAATTATCTTTAGCGGGCGAGCCATGGAATCAGTTCTGGGTTTGCCTAGACGGATTACTGTCAACGGTGTCTCGGCATCCGGCACACCAGACAAGGCTACTTGAACCTGCGTTAAATCATATTTAATACGTACCTCTTTGTCCCGTACATCGTCGCCTGTGAACAGCGGACACTCACCAATGCCAAACATAATTACATTCGCACTACGCTTCTTCCTTTCAGCTAGCTCTGCTAGGACACATTCCATGTTTGTATCTTCGTTTTGTTTGTTCTTCAGGGCATCTATTTCAGATTTCAGCTGGGTAACCATCTTCCTCAGTGCCGGCAGTTGACGCACTCCCAGTTCGCAATCAGGACACAAATATTTTAGAGTAGGTGATTGCAGCACGACCACTCTCAACTCCGTAGCTAACAACCCACTACACTTAGCACATATAAATCTCTCACAACCATGACACTTGATTTTTGGGTTTTTGTCATCCACTTTCGGTATCTCCTTATCACATTTTAGACAGATAGGCATTTTAGACACGACCTAAACTAAAGCACTTAGATTGAGGTTATATTTTTTTATATTAGACAATTACGAGTGTTATTTATAAAGAATTTGAAAGATAACACTTCCACAATGGATTTGAATTATAAGGAACACAACACTGCCAATAAACTACGAAATAACGACAATTAAGTATTTTTAATGCAAAAATTTTAGGGATTGTTATTTAAACACAAGTGCACTTAGCGAGGGTAGACCGAGAAACCATATATATTTTATAGTTATATGTAATAAACGGAGAACGAAATTTTGATATTTGTAATTACGTAAAGTAATCGACGGCCCTCGAATAGGGTTTTAAAGAAATACTTACAATTGGGCTAATTCGATAATTTCTTAGTTGTTTTAACTTTAATCGAGAAGTCCTGAAATAAATGTACTTTTATTTGTTACGAAGAATAATTATACAGAGTGATTTTCATATCTTATTTTTTTATTACCTATATATAAACCTGGTCACCGGTTATTGAAACGTTTTAGTGAAAACCGCATTAAGATTGGTTCAGTGGTTTTCAATTGATGCGAGGAGAAACAAAATTTAACAGACAAACAGACAAACAGATACCAACTCTAAAAATTGTAGAAACGTGTTCTGCTGCTCATTCTGAGGTCCCCTATATAGTATTTTTAAGTTCATATCTCGAATGTACAGATTTTGTCCCTTCTACAACTTTATTATATGTATAGATATAGATATAGATATAGATACCTATATTTTTTTAGCCTATAACCTGGCCGGGGATTTTATCGACAGATTAGTAAAGTTTGCATCAAAATCCGTTCAGCCGTTTTCACGTGATGCGCGTTCAAATAAACAGACAAACAGATAAACAGAAACACAGACAAAAATTCTAAAAACTGTTGGAACGTGTTCTGTTATCGATTCTAAGTATCCCTAGCCAACTTTTTTTGGAATATCTGCCATGTACAGACTTTCGACCCTCTTCAGCCTTATTATTATGTATAGATGTGAAAAGGATATACCGTGTCAAGAGACATAGTCACAGACAAGATTGTAAATCTTAGAATAGGAAGAACTATAGAAGCATGTTAAGTATTAGGCATCAAGAGGGTTTTACTGTTTGGTTCGAGACCTGACGTGCCATTTAGGAAACACTAGATTTAGGTTGCATATCCCGGGGTAGGATTAATTATTGTAATATGCTATTGAAGCATTATTTACAAGTCGCTTGATTGATTAAATAATGGAAAATCCCTCCTTGAAGGTAGCCTTGAGTAGAGATTCCCGTATGGTCTAATAGTAAGGATACCAGGGTTTCACCCAGGAGGCTCGGGTTTGATTCCCGGTCCGGTAATACCAAAAGTCTCTCCTTTAAGTGGCTTTTAAGTGGAGATTAAGTAAATTTAGTTTAGCGCGACTTTTTTTGTAGTATGTGAAAAGGATATGCCGTGTCAATATGAGACTTAGACACAGACAAGATTGTTAAATATTAGAACAGTGTAGCGACACAGCTGCATCGCTAGCTATAGAGTATGCGCTATATACGTTAGCTACGCAGTCGGGCGCGTCAGTAGTTCCGCGCTCATAGGACGTTTTAGTCGTCTGAAATAAATAGTTAAGTATTTAACTTGAGCAGTTTGAATTATCTTATCCGCAACATAGAGACTCCACAGTGGTGACCCCTGTGAACTGTAAGTGAACACAATAGTATTTGTTTTGGGCACCGGGCCACTCCTTTCCGTCGAGTGCCACGCGGAAAGAGCGTCAGCGGCACGTGGCGTGTTAGCCATTCAGGAGAGCGAAGATGTACTTGAATCCACCAGTTGGCCAGCCTCCAATGCAACCCCGATCCAGCAAGCCGGAGGGAGTTCATCCGGTCCTGTTAAATCGGATGTGGACCCGCCCTTCACGGAGGCTAACGGAGTCGGTGAGTTGGCAGCGGTGTCGCTGTCAAGCAAGATACCAGATTTTTGGACGGATCAACCCAGGCTCTGGTATGCTCAGTTGGGGGCGGTCTTAGAGTCTCAACGCTTGGGAGATGTGCAGAAGTTTAACGTCGTAGTCACAAAGCTGGGGAAGACAACAGTTGAGGCGGCCAGCGACATTATTTTTGCACCACCAGCGGCGGGGAGATACGAGGTTCTTAACGAAAGGCTTCTGTCGGTTTTCCAAGAGTCTGAACAAAAGAGGCAATACAGGTTGTTCCATGAAATGGAACTAGGAGACCAGAGGCCCTTGCAGCTTATGAGGCGGATGAAAAGCTTGGCCGACGGGAAATTTCCAGATTCGACCATTCGGATGCTGTGGATCGGACACATGCCCCCAGCAGTTAAAGCAGTGTTGGCAGGAAGCGAGATCACCGATCTTCAGAAATTGGCTGAGTTGGCCGACAAGATCGTTGAAGCGAGGGGAATACCGTGGCGGAAGTTTCAACGGACCCGGCCCATTCCTCGGATGACAGATGGCTGGCGGAGATAGCCAAGATCTCCAAGCGACTGAAAAATTTGGAGCACGGACAGTCGTCAGGCAGGAGCGGCGCGCCAGAGGGCAGACAAAACCAGCCTCAGAGGAGAGAGCGTCAGTCAAGGAGGCGCAACGATCCAGACTGGGTTTGCTTCTACCATTTCCGATATAGTGAGAAGGCCACCAGGTGCACCAAACCTTGCAATTGGAAGGCGGTAAACTGAGCGCGATACAGCCAAGGGTGGTGTACTGTGTCGACTCCAACAACCACCGCCTCAGTGTGACGGACATGAACTCGGGGTTACGTTTCTTAGTGGACACTGGTGCCAATATTTCAGTGATACCGAGGTTCAGTAAAACTGTGAGTACTAATCTAGAATTAGAGTATAAGTTGTACGCAGCTAATGGCACCTCCATTAAAACCTACGGTGATAAGTCACTAGTATTAGATTTTAAGATGAAACGGGTCTTTCGATGGATTTTCGTGATTGCTGACGTTAGCCAGCTATTTTGGGGGCAGATTTTTTAAGTTTTTACGCTTTAAATGTAGATCTTAGGTCTACAAAACTCGTCGACACAATCACGGATGATGGCGTTGTCGCGACTGTAGTTAACTTTCGAGAAAACTCAGTGAATACAGTTAGCACGGACCATCCGTTTTATGATCTTTTGAGTAGATTTCCGGATATAACTATGCCAGTTAGTTTCAAGGAAACTACCAAGCATAATGTGTGCCATCACATAGAGACGTCGCCCCCCCCCCGTACATGCGCGAGTTCGTCCTCTACCACCGGAGAGGTATAGAAAGGTTAAGGAGGAATTTGAGTTCATGCAACAGATAGGAATTTGTAGGCCGTCCAAGAGTGCATGGGCGAGCCCGCTGCATGTGGTACCTAAAAAGGATGGCAGCTTACGTCCTTGCGGCGATTATAGGCAACTCAATGCTTGTACTAAGCCGGACCGATATCCTATTCCGCGTTTACAGGATTTACATATATCCTAGCTAAAAAAATATTTTTTAGTAGGATAGATGTAAACAGGGCGTACCACTTCATTCCGGTCGCGCAGGAGGATATTGAGAAAACGGCTATTTTTACGCCATTTGGACTGTTTGAGTTTCCTAGGATGACGTTTGGTCTGCGTAATGCAGCTCAGACATTCCAGAGGTTCATGAACCATACGGTTTTAACGGACCTAGGGTTTGTGTTCGGATACTTAGATGACGTAATAATAACCAGTGATAACGTTCAACAACATAGGGAACACCTTGAGCAGTTGTTTAGTAGGCTAAACAAGTATGGGTTGACAATTAACATCTCTAAGTGCGCTTTCGGGCAGCCTAAGGTAGATTTTTTAGGTTACAAAGTTAGCACGGAAGGCATTAAGCCATTGCCTGAGAAAGTAAAAGCGATAACAGAATTCCCAAAGCCACAAACAGTCGAACAACTCAGGCGGTTTCTTGGTATGGTAAATTTTTATAGACCTCATTTAAAGAATGCAGTTAGATATCAAGCAGTGTTAAATAGGTATCTAGTTAATTCTACCAAGAAAGACAAAACAATAATACAGTGGAACGTCGAAGCTGACGAGGCCTTCTTGGAATGTAAGAACAGATTGCTTAGCGCGGCGTTATTAGTCCATCCAGTGGAAAGTGCGAAAATGGCCCTTATGGTCGACGCATCGGATACCTGTGCAGGTGGTGTGTTGCAACAATGCATTAAAGGTAAATGGAAACCGTTAGGTTATTTTTCAAAAAGTTTTACAGTGACGCAACGTAAATATAGTGCTTATGATCGAGAATTATTGGCCATATATCTAGCAATGGTGCATTTCAGAAACTGCTTCGAAGGCAGGCCCTTAACAATTCTAACCGATCATAAACCCTTAATTTACGCATTCAGTAAAGTAGGCAGTGACAAATAAACTCCTAGGCGTACTCGGCAACTGTTGTTTATCAGTGAATTTACAACCGATATACAACACGTGTCGGGTAGCGAGAACGTGGTCGCTGATGCATTGTCTCGAGTAGAGACAATATCGACTCCCACGGGCATAGATTACGACGAAGTCGCCCAAGCGCAGGCTGTAGACGCTGAGTTGGCTCAATTGGTCCAGAATTCTACTAGCGCTTCGCGTCTTAAGAGGATCGCATTACCGAGTTCCAACAACCGCTTTTTCTGTGATGTGTCGACGGGCAGACTTCGACCTTATTTACCACTAGGTTTGCGGAAAAAATCGTCTGATATTACGCATGGCTTAAGTCATCCGGGTATTTGCGCGTCGAGTTCATTGGTAAAGATAAATTTTTATTGGCCATATATGAATCGCGATGTAGGGGTTTTGGGCCAAAACTTGCATACAATGTCAGCGAGCAAAGGGGCATAGCCGCTCGGACTTGGGGCAGTTTCCTCACGTGGGCCGTTTCGAGCACATTCACGTGGATATTGTAGGCCCGTTATCAACATCGGCGGACGGCCATAGGTACTTAGTTACGGTAATAGATAGGGTTACGGGTTGGCCAGAAGCTTTCTCAGTATGTGACATTACAGCTGAAACCGTAGCTAAAGTTATCACCGAAGGGTGGATTGCTCGTTACGGCTGCCCTGCTAAGCTTACGAGCGACCAGGGTAGGCAATTCGAAAGTACCATTTTTACAGAGCTGATGCGACATCTAGGGGTAGAAAAGTTGAGAACTACCCCATACCACCCGCAGAGTAATGGCACGGTCGAACGTTGGCATCGTAGTTTAAAAGCGGCCCTTAAGGCAAAATAAAATAATTCATCGTGGTTACAAGAGCTACCGGCTATCATGCTGGGACTCATGACTGTACCACGGAATGACACGGGAGTCAGTGCCGCAGAGCTAACGTTCGGTCGTGCATTGCGAATTCCGGGGGATTTTTTTGACACTAGGGAATATCATAGTTTTGAGGCTTCAAACTTCGTTAGGGAATTAAAAGACGCCATTAGCGGTTTAAGACCCAAACCTCTAGAGCAGCGCGATTCTCGGACGGTATTCGTACACCCGGACCTTAAGTCATGCGATAAGGTTTTTGTTCGGGTAGACGCCGTTAGAAGACCTCTCCAGCCGCCTTACGATGTTCCTTTTAGAGTCATTAAGAGAGGTGAGAAAACGTTTACGGTACAATTACCGGAGAGACAGTCACAAATTTCCATTGACAGACTCAAGCCAGCATACGTGAGGATTTAACGTGTTTAGATAAGCCGATAATATTATGTAGTAGTAAGACTAACATACACAAAGCTATCGTTGACACACATCGGAACACGAGCCAGCAGAATAGCGCAAACTCGGCACCTATTACGCGAACCACGCGTAGAGGCCGGGTGATTAACCGGCCAGCGCGTTATCAGCAATAGCTTTGTTACTAATTAGAATTTACATAAGTTCCTACATGAAAGTTGTTGATGCACATGCAAATTGTTAGTTTAAGCAATAATTTAATTAGGTTGGCGGGATTGCGCGAATCTATTAGGTAATTGTTTGTGTAATTTAAATAGCATTTAAGGCAGTCATTAGTTACTTGACTCAGAGACATCGGACAACATGGGTTTTAACCACAGTAAACAAAAACAAGACGAGGTCGAAGCCGGGATAATTGAAAAGCATACGGAATTTGAGAGTCGTGTAACTAGTTACGGCATCCTGCTTATCGTACTTGTGGCGATAGTCATAGCTGCTATTGTGTGCATGTTCGGAAGAAGTTGTAAGAAGGCAGTGAAGGGTTGGATATGGAAACAGGCGAGCGCGCCGCCTAACGCCGCTGCCCGCGCGTTCCCCGCGCAGCAGGCGCACGCGCCGGCGGCCGATTACGTGTAGTTTCAGTGATAGTGTAAAAAGTGAACTAGGTTAAGTAACTTTTTTTTGTTTGTAAGGGGGGGGCTACTGTAGCGACACAGCTGCATAGCCAGCTATAGAGTATGCGCTATATACGTTAGCTACGCAGTCGGGCGCGTCAGTAGTTCCGGGCCCATAGGACGTTGTAGTCGTCTGAAATAAATAGTTAAGTATTTAACTTGAGCAGTTTGAATTATCTTATCCGCAACATAGAGACTCCAAAACAGGAAGAACTATAGACGCATGTTAAGTACTAGGAATCAAGAGGGTTTTACTGTTTGGTTCGAGATTGTCGCGAATCAACGCGATTCCTAGTAGAAGGCGAATTATAATCGCAACATGACATTCTTTACGTTAGCAACACAGTTCACTGGAGTTTGGCGGGAAATAGATTTGACATTAGGTTGAGGAGTGTTTATGTCGAGGGTGAAGAGAAGAGAGTAGTGAGTAGAAGAAATAGGATTGAATGCGGGAGAATAACGGATGCACGGGTGTCTATACATTATACAGAGTTGCATGAAGACCTTCCTGGTAAGTGCTTATAATTATTAGTGCTGAGAGGAATACGTTGAGAGGTTATAAGTAGTAGGGATTCGTGAGTCCTGGCTCACGAGCCAGAACGCACACGAGCCAGAACGCACACGAGCCAGAACGTACACGAGCCAGAACGCACAAATCGGTCAAAATTCGGGATTCTAAAAAAAGCTCTTCCCATACTCACATATGCTCCTCGGGTCATATGTGTGGCCACACCCCCTCACATAGTCATTAATGATATCGTTAGTTGTAGTCACACCCCTCTCACATAGTCGTTAGTAAGCTTATAAAAATAGACTCCTCTGATTGGTTGATTTTAAGTAAGCCACGCCCCCACACATGGTCATTAATGATGTCGTTAGTGAACATTAGTGATATCATTATAGTCTTATACACTTTTTTTATATATACCTATGTGATACTAGCTCCTCCTTTTGTCTTCTTATCAGTATATATAAATTACTTAGAGGGGTACTGTTAATTATACTTACCTAGTACTTAATTTCTTTAACATGTGTAACTGCATTGGAAGTATGAATCATATTCTTTATTACTACTTGTTCTAGAAATCTATGAAACATAAAATCCCCCTATGGGTTGATACATATCAATACACAAATGAAAAGGTTTTTAAATGTAGGATATGGTTGTATGTATAAATTCTCAATACCTACCCAATCATGTGTTACGATTATCATGAGCTAAATTAAACGTTATCATTGCTTATTAAAAATAAGGTGTTTAGTAATAAAAAGAACTTTACTTCTATTAAAGTCTAATTTAGATGGTCTTGATATTGGGATCAAGTTTTTTTTTTGTTTTGACTATATTCAAAACTTTGTTCCGAATGAATAGTTTGTATACTTTTATCTATATTGTTAGTAATAGATCGATTCTGCGCTGCGCTCGTCGTCGTACCTATCTTGTACTTATGAGACATGTTTTTTTGGGGCTTACAAAACTAACTGATAGGTATTTAAGTTTTGGAAGAGGCGTTCAATTATTGAAAACTGGATTCATAATTAGAAACAAAGAATGTAATGTTCTGGTATTTCAACATAACTAATTCCAAATGAGTTTTAAATGTATTTACTATCAATTAAAGAAATCCAATGTTTGTTGAAATTATAAACTAGATTTTAATCGATAAAAATATAAAAGGTGTACTGTGACCCTACAGCAGTATTAGTAAAAAAAAAAAAAAAAAAAACGTATAAAGTAATTGATCTTTGTGTTATGAAATAGTTTAATTAAGATATTCGTAAAATAATACACGCTTTTAAAAATAATATATATTTGAAACAAGTTTTGTATTTTTATTCTTTTCTTAAATTTATAACATACAACACGTTTTTTCGGTTATCAGGAAAAAATGATCCACTTTATTCACCCATTTACAGCTATTGTTGCTGGTCCAAGCGGCTGTGGTAAATCTAATTTTGTTACTAAGTTCCTAAATAATTTGGATAGTGTTTGCACTAAAACGTTTTATAATATATTATGGTGTTATGATGAAATGCAACCATTATATAATTTGAATAACGTTAATTATAATCAGGGTATTCCAGACTTAAGCATGTTTGATGGTAAACAACCACAACTACTCATTATAGATGATTTAATGAGAGAATCCGACGGTCGAATAGTAGATATTTTTACTAAAGGAAGTCATCATCGAAATTTAAGTGTGTTTTATATCACGCAGAATTTATTTCATCAAGGGAAAGGTCAACGTGATATTTCATTAAATTCTAGCTACATTATTTATTTTAAAAATCCTCGAGATAAAACACAAATCCGCTATTTGGCACGTCAAGTTTACCCTGAAAACTCGAAGTTTGTAGAAGAAGCTTATAAAGACGCTACTAAGGAAGCTCACGGTTATTTATTTATTGACCTTAAACAGAATACAAATGACCTGTGTCGTTTTAAAACGAAAATATTCCCATCCGATGGTTATTGCAACGTTTACGTTCCAAAAAAAGGATTTAAATACGATAAACATCAACAGATATTCATCAGTACTAAATAATGCCTGAGAGAGTGATTATCCATAAAAACCTTCTGGAAGCATTGCATACATTAAAACCAAAATATCGAAAGGCTTTATTAAAATCGTGTGATGATCAAGAAATAAACATAATTTGTGAATGCATTTACAATGTATTAAAAGGAAAAATTCCTATTAATGAAAAAGAACGATACAAATTAGAGAAATATAAAATAATATTACGAAAATTAGTAGGAAAGGGCAAAACGAAATTCAGAAAAAGTGTCATTATTCAAAAAGGCGGTGCATTTCTACCTATAGTTTTAGGTGCTGTTCTTAATATGAATGAATGAATGAATGAATGATATTTATTTTCCAAAGTAAGTCACAGTATACATTGCATGTTATGTCAAAGTACAAGAAATTACATTTGGAATCGTCAAAAATATACCTAAATTAAATTATAATATTATCAAAAATTAAAATAAGAAGTCAGGATAACAATAATAACAATACCAATACAGAACTAAGGAGTTATCACCGTTAAGGATCGTCTTAAAAATAGCATACAAAAAATTAACATATAACAATATAAGTCAAAATCAGAAATAATATAAACTACAATACATATTAAATATCTAATTTTAATTTAAGGTCCATAAACTCCTTTACTGAATATAATGGATTTTGTAATAAAAGGTTTTTCAGCCGGCGTCCAAATGTTTCGTCGGATGGTTCGTTTTTGAGTTTGGAGGGTAGACGTTCGTAAAATGTGGGCCCAATTACGCGCGGATTCTTCCCTGCAAGTGCCATGCGACGGGGAACTGTTCTCAAACACCCCGAGTGGCGGAGCTGCTTGCCGACTGCGTGCACGCGAGCGAACATGTTGATATTTTTTCTAACAAACATTACAATTTCGTGAATGTACAGTGAGTAGTGCGTCATGATGCGGTACGTCACGAAGAGATCCCTGCAGGAGTGTTTAGGTTTCACTCCAACTAATGTACGTACTGCACGTTTCTGCATTAGCATAACTCTGTTGGCATCCGTAGAGTTTCCCCATAAAAGAGTACCATACGACATAAGGGAGTGAAAATGTGCAAAATATACTTGTTTCAGTGCGTCATCAGAGATGAGGACCTTTAGTTTTCGCAACGCAAAGACTGCACTACTCAGTTTACCACACAGTTCATCGACATGGCACTTCCAGTTAAGGTTCGAGTCCAGAGTGAAACCAAGGAACCTACACTTGTCGCTTATAGGCATCGGATTGTTAGGCACGCTCGGAGGAACAGCCAGACTGCGGCCCGAAAATATCATAACGTTCGATTTCGCAACATTCAGAAGCAATCCATTTGTCGTGAACCACCCCTGCAGCTGCTCACAAGCGTCATGTATTTTTTCGTCTAGCTGCTCATACGTGCGCGCACTTACCACGACGGTCGTGTCATCTGCAAACAGCACTGAAAGGCCAGCTGTGATGGTGGTTGGAAGGTCGTTCATAAAAATTAAAAATAGGGTATTTCCTAACGCCGACCCTTGAGGAATACCCAAGTGCACGCCACCAGTCCCAGATGCCAGTCTTTTGCCATTTGCAGACAACTTCACTACCTGTTTCCGATCGGACAAAAACGACGAGAGTAGTTGGTGGCTGGTATCCTGGATACCGTAGTGTTGTAACTTATCCAGAAGCAGTTTGTGATTAATTACATCAAAAGCCTTGGACAAGTCGCAGAAAACACCAGCCACTTTGTACTTGTCGTCCAGACCAGAAACAATGCAGTCGAAAATTTTGTGTGCCGCCGTGGTACACGACATCTTCTGCCTATATGCGAACTGGCGGTCTGTGAGCAAATCATTGTCTTCAAGGTGGGTCATGATATGTGACGAAAGAATGGACTCGACTAATTTCGAAATAGTTGGCACTATTGTTATGGGCCTGTAATTATTGACGTCACACTTGTCCCCTTTTCCCTTGAAAACAGGGCACACTCTGGTACTCTTCAGCACGTCAGGGTAAACACCAGTAACAAATATTGTGTTAATTAATACTAATAATATATTTGATATAATAGGCCATATACATAAAATAATATTTAAAGATATGTCATATGTGTCAACTACGGTACGCGTTTTTAATAAGGACCGCAGCACCTCGTCTAAGGCGTCGCGCGTGACTGTCGGCAAGCTGAATTTGGGCACATCCAAGTCGCGTAGGTGGTTGCGGAGATAGTGTCTGCATCTAGACTGATCACTGACAATCGTATATCTAGACGCAATATTTATAAAGTGGGTATTGAATTTATCCGGAATCTCGATATCTGGTAAGTTAACTTCGGTCGTTGGGTCCCTGAGACATATGTTGTGTGACCTAGTTTTAGTGCCTACTTCGTCATTTACCACGTTCCATATTTCCTTTGCTGGGTTTGAACTAATTCTAAGCTTGTTTTGGATATAGTTCTGGCGAGCTTGCAGCGTTGTAGACTTTATTAAATTATAATATTTGTCAATACATTCCGAAATGATGGGGTTGTTTGGATATTGCCGTCTAATTTCATGTAAATCGCTATGTTTGCGTGTGTACTCCAACAGCTCATCAGTCAGCCATGGTACAACAGACTTTTTTTTCAATTTTATTGTGTTAACTGGAAAATGAATATCAATATAGTAAATCAAAATATTAAACAATTTATTAAATTTAGTATTAATGTCATAGTTATTATTATAAATAAAATCAAAGTTATAGTTATAAATGTCTAAATAAAATAAATAAGTGGATTCATTATTATAAATACGACGTTCCATAAATTGACTAGCCATAGTACCTTTAAACTCGCAATCTACTACAAACTCATACCGCTGAGCATTGTGGTCGCTAATAGCAGTGTCCACTGGCGTCACAGTGAGGCAGTCGCGAGCAAGATTTGTTATTCCACAATCAATGGACGACGAACATTCAGGAGTCACACGAGTAGGAAAGGTGACGGTGTTAGTGCAATGATAACTAAACAATATATCATCAACCTGCCGTCTCAAGCGATTATCAGTTAGGTAATCCACATTTTGGTCGCCGACTAGAATAAACCTTTTATTTTCGTCAGTAAGCTTACCTAACAATAACTCTAAATTGTGTAAATAAATGTCAAAGTCACCATTTCCAGTCCTGTATAAAACAATAATTATAAGCCTTAAACAAGTTACTTCTATCGCCGCAAATTCAAAGTGAAATTGAACGGCGAGGCTAAGTAGGTCATTACGCTGTCTATATGTTATACCCTCGCGTACGTATAGCGCCACACCGCCATGAGCGATGCGCGTGCGGCAGTAGGAGTTTGCAAGCGCATACCCACTTAACCTCACTCGCTCAATCTCATCTTTTCGGCTCCAAGTCTCACTAAATCCTATAACATCTGGTTTCTCAGTGTGTGTCAACAAACATAATAACGACGTCTTGCCACAAATCGATCGAACATTTTGGTGTAATAAGACGAACTTAGTTTTTATTTGCGCCGTGCCGTGTCTCGTTGTGCTGTGGAGTTTTTTGGCTTAACAACGTTAAATAAGCGTACCGAGACTCCGTCTGGCCAATTTTGGACATTACGCGCCGCTTTCTGTTTGTCTGCCGGCACATCCAGGCGGAACGAACAGTAATTGCCCCGGGTGACGGCCAGCTGTTCGCACACGGGCGCCGGGATACCCAGCTGTGTCTGCACGTGGTGGGTGACGTCCTCGGCAGTGGTGTCAGCACTCAAGTTGAAGATGTGGAGGCTGACAACGCGAGGAGCAGCTGCGCGAAGACCTGAAGGGCAGGACGTGCTCGGACGGGCATTTGTGCACGGTGACGGTGCGTTTGTTGGAGGCGGTACCGATTGAGCTTTGACACTGGTGAACGGCGAAGAGATGGCAGCAGATGGGTTCTCATCAACAGCCCGAATATCCAAGGGGCCATTTGTGCTGGGAGTAGAACGCTGTGAACTAACTCGCCGCGGTTTGGGCGTAGGCGCAATGCTCACGGGGCCCTCCGGCACTGTCGCGGGGCCCACAGATGTCACAGACCCTGTCAGCGCGGCGGTATTTGTGTTGGGGGTGTTGGTTGGTTGGTGTTGTTCACCACTCACAAAGACAATGCCCGGCGGGCCAGACTCGTTAAGTGACCAGTGCGAGACGTTATGTGATGGGTGAACAATTTGGCCGGATATGATGCTCAGGATCTTTTGAACGCAGGCGTCTTGGTGAGTAAGCATCCTTTGTTGCTCGCGGATAACATCACGGCAGGATTTAATTTCGCCCCTCATCTCAGTTAACTGTTCAGTCAAATTTGAAATCACTTCCACCAACCTGACCACCGCCGCCGCATTTGTTGCTGTTGTTTTTGCCTTCGCTGGTGCCATAATTTCCTCTATTTGTGATAGTACTTTTGTTCGATGTATGTCAATATTTATATTTACGTAAATATGTCACTTAAAATCTATATTTAATCAATTAAAATAATTAACTATAACGGAGCTGTTTTGAATTGCTGTTGCCCAGCAGCGCCCTCTACTTGAAGATTATGCTAATAAGCAAATTAATATAAAAATAATAAAAATGGAAAATGTAAAAAAAATGATTCTTGTAGAACCAGAATTCATTGCAAGATTGACACAAAATAATAATACTTCACTAAACTCTTTATCTCTTCTGGATGAGGAAATGCAAAAAGTGTTGGATAGTAAAATGGATGATCGTGAAAAATGGGCCTTGTATTCTCAAGCCTTACAACGGTATTTACATTTTACGGAAACACAAAGAAAACCTATTTCATTACCAATTTTAATGGATAAGCTTGCAACTCAAATTGATGAATCGGGGGCAGAACCATTAAAAGAAGAAAACATTGCCAAACCAGTAGTCACAACCCCACCACCACGAGAGGAAGACAACGTGACCCCCACTCAGATTAAATCATTAACAACACAGTATACGCCATCATATATGCTTAATGTATTACCTAAAACATACAAAAAGAAAGGAGAAGTATTACTCGATTTTATTATAAAAAACAAACCTCTTATTTTGTGGAAAGATAAGGGAGAAGTTGTTGTAAACAGTGAAATTATTCTTGGAAGTAATATATTAGATTTGATCAATGATGCTGTTAGACCTTTAAAACGCCCCAAACCAATTGGTTGGAAACATTTTGCTACAGCTTTAAAAGAATTACGAGTCCCTGAATCTTGTATTGGTAATCCAGCAAATTTGGAATTCATTAATCAATTACAGGAACAAGAACTTGCAAATAATATCTACCGTACTCCTTCATCGTCAAATGAAAATAAAAAAACATCAATAATAAGAAAAAAACATCAACAGGTAAATAAAAAAATCGATTGGGAAAAATGGACCCCTTATTAGACATTTATAAGACTTACTATGATGTTTCCAATCCAGCTGGCTATAGTAGTGTTAACAATTTAACCAATGCCATGCGTGGTAAAATGAAAAAAGATGATGTGAGAAAATGGCTACAAGCTCAAGAAACTTATACTCTTCATAAACCTGTTCAAAAACGTATAGCAAGAAATAAATATATTTTATCCAATTTTAATGTTCTCTGGCAAGCTGATTTAAGCGATATGCGCACATATAGTCATTTTAATGATGGTAATAAATATATTCTGTGTGTTATTGATGTTTTTAGTAAATATGCTTTCGCAAGAGCTATGAAAAAGAAAGACTCGGAAACGGTCAAAACATGTTTCGAAAGCATATTTGCAGAAGCTCAGACTACTCCTACTCATATTCAATCCGATAAAGGCACTGAATTTGTTTCGAAGGTTGTTAGAGAATACTTTAAAACTAGAAATGTAAACTATTACACTACCAATAATCCTGATATAAAAGCTAGTATTGTGGAAAGATTTCAAAGAACCTTAAAAGGTAAAATGTGGCGATATTTTACTCATAAAAATACATACAAATATGTTGATGTCTTACAAGACTTGATTTATTCTTATAACCATACTTACCATTCGAGTATAAAAATGTGCCCCGTCAATGTAAATTCTAATAATATTATGACGGTTTGGTGTAATTTATATAAAAGCACAAAAGACAAAATGCAAGCAGTAGAATCACCAAAATTCCACGTAGGGGATCATGTTAGAATAACGAAATATAAACATATATTTCAAAAAGGATATGAGAGTAACTGGAGTGATGAAATATTCATAATTGATTCAATCATTAAACGATCACCTTGGGTTGTATATACCATAAAAGACTTGAACAATGAATCAATTACGGGGACATTTTATTCCAAAGAATTACAAAAAGTAATCTTTAACCCCACCACTTTACACAAAGTAGATAAAATAATACGATCACGTCGTGTTGGTAGCAGACAGGAAGTATTGGTGAAATGGAAAGGATATCCGAACAAATTTAACAGTTGGATAACAGCATCAAGTTTGGAAGCAATATGAGTGAAAACAGTTTTTACCTAACTTTACTAAGTAACAGTTCGGCAATTTACTATCCAGAGAAAACAACTGCAAATTTTTTAACCAAATTACCCAAAACAATCAAGCTAGAAGGGGAATGGATGGTAGCATTTGTACTGATCCCCCCCCCAAAAACTATTTTAACATTTTATATTTTATATTTTTAAGTTATCTTTAAGTTGGCCTCACGATCGTCTAATGTCTAAGAACCCTACATTGTGAACCGAATAGTAAACCAAAGAACTTTAATGAGCGAGAGATTATTATTACTAGTCTATTATGAAGTTCCTAATTACTCCTTCCTACTGATTACTATTAGAGAATACCATTAAACTTGCCAGCTAACATCTATATGTTGTTAAATCAAACCTAAAAGTATTAACTATTCAGTAAAGAATTATATTATTAAAATTCCTAATTGAAATAAGGTTCAAATTATTATAGTAGTCTACTGGAAAGGATTAATTAACCTAACTTCGTATTATTAACCAAGGAACAGAGTTATAGCTAGCATGAATATAGAAGTCTTATCATAACCATAATCATTCTACTGTTGAAACAAAATATCTTATAAGCGACTTAGGATATTACTTGGAGCTACAGATATAAACTACATGACTTAGAACAAACTCTAGGATCAATTCGAATTTCTTACTATTTCTACTCTTATAAAATGGCAATAATATATTAGTGATTACAGGAACGGCCCCATCACACGCCGTTCCGCTGCTCTTCAACCATAACCTCAGAGCCCGCCCACTAATATATCTTTTATTATTTAATATAACACATTATTCTATTAGTGTTAAATTTAGTAGACTAATTCTAGTCAATTAGGTAAACTTGATTCTACTAGTCTCTCCAAAAGGATCCTTTGAGAAGAGAGACCGAGACAAACTCAAAGGATTAAACTATTTAATTCAATTATTCATTTTACTTTTGAACACAAAAATAATATATTAGAACAATATAATATCAATGCTTAGTTTTAGGCTTTATTCTTATTTCTTAGCCTGTTACTTCTTACTTATAGAATTAAACTCAATATGCCTATGACAAACTTTGTGTGTCTTTCTCTATAATTTGTAGTCATAAATACCAAACTATTTAGTAGTATACCTACTGTAATTATCATGTAAATGTAACCCTACTAGGCGGGTTCTACAACCTTTATACTCTGGATTGTAGTATGAATTATTGAATCACTCAGATTACTATAATTCAATTTCAGTACTATATCTCTAGTACATAAACTGTTTAGTTTAAAATTTAATATAATAATGAATTAGTGTAACCTCACCATTCATAACTTAGTCTGAGACTCTATTGTGTAAATTTTACATATACCATCTACTTCACTGAAGTTACCAACACAAAACTATATCTAAAACTAATTAGCCATAGTAAGTAGCCCTATAATTGATTTAGTGCGCTTTCAGATATCTTGTTTCAACATTTAATTTTAACTAGATTAGTAGCCCTTTGGTTTTGCCTATAAATAACTTCTTTAATAACCTTAATATTCTCACAAAGGTGGTGTGTTCTTGAACCACATAGTGTATACTCAACACTAGGGTTCCTTCAGACAACAACTAAGCATATGTGTAAGTACAGTGACCACTGATTGTCCTTGGACAGAGACAGTAAGCCGTAGCTAGGTATGTACGTCACATTTATAGCTGTTAAAGGTGTATTGAAAGGACAGACCAACTCGTAAGTATCACTTTGAATTTTACCTATACAAAAGGACTACGTTAACCTAGATTTATTCGCTTTACCTGATGTTTAAAGATAATATATAGCTTATAATGTTGACGATTTGTTTCTTACAACTAGAACCTCTTCGGAATAATATCTAAATATGATAAGCCTAGCTTTTCTTTTAGCAGGTATGTAACCGTACTTATTTACCCTTACTATCCTAGAAAGTTAATAATAATATCATAGACTCTCGTTGTGCTTAGATGGCTTCTATGACAACAACCTGGTGTAAATACACATAGCTAACTAAATACTTTTATTCGTTTGGGACAGTTTTAACGTGAACTCTTTAATTTACCCTTACTATCCTAGAAAGTTAATAAAAATACCGTAGACTAATAAGTTTCGTTACGTGCTTAGATGACTTCTATGACAACAACCTGGTGTGAATACACATAGCTAACTAATTACTTTTATTCGTTTGGGACAGTTTTAACGTGAACTCTTTATACACACTAACTGATAAAACATGTTTGCGGGCATCTCCCTAGTTAGCCGCCTAGGTTTATCACTAAGGTTAGGCGCGAATGCTTCTTAAACTTAGATCTCTACCTATCTGCTAATTATAACCACTACAATACCTTTCATGTTAAACGAACTCCCTAATCATACCAACACGGGTTTATCGGGCAACATACATACTCCGCAGCCTATAGCGCTTTATTTATTTATTTTCTAATTAGACGGACGGTCTTAGAATTTGACGTTTCTGACAGGAATAGATAGACCTAATCACAGACTATCAAGATTACATTCAATAAGTAAGTTTCGATACCCTAGATTGAATATTTGCCTAATATGAATTTAATTTAAAAGGCTTACTTTTGTAACATGAATTAATTATTACTAGTTCCTAATTTTCCTATTGGCTTTAGAAGGCTGATTTAAGTCTTCTCGGTTCAATATTTATAATTCTTATGTCGACAGAGCTTGTTTTACTATGCCATTAGTAGAACAAACTTTGTCTACATATACCTAGCTAGTCACATTACGTGTTTATAAGCTTACCTCGGTGTAAAGGAAAAGCTACTGACTACCTATAACCCCTAACCACCTATTAATCTATTGTTTTAGAGCAATTAAAAGTCCAAAATGACTTTTACAGTTACGTTAAACGTGTGAGTAGTGTAAAGGAATTCCGGTGTAAGAAAACCTTTGCTAGACCAACTAAGACCTAACATAACCTCGATTTCGGAAGTAAAACTCCCTGTGTGTAGTCCTAAGACCCTTCAACCGGCTATTTCTAGCCTTTAGTTGGCTTCCAGGTGGGGAAAATACCTACGGTGGTCTATATATACATATATAAATAAGGGGATCAATGCCAAAGGTACTTTAGATGGCCACACAACAATCGCAAACTGATTTCGGATCCACTTCTACGGGCCCTGGAGAGGAGACATAAAAAGTACCATTCAGCAGAGCCTGATATACCGAATAAAGGTATCAGGAAACCTTGTACGCGTACCTTCCAAACTCACTCAGTTAATGAGTTAAAACCGTCCGTTTCCTGATTGTGGAAATCTTCAGGTCTCAACTCACAACCAAAATGTGAGTGTAGGTATTCATTTTCGTAAACTACAACTGCCTGGAGCTCTGCGTAACCGACTACCATTTGTGGCGACGTTACAGAGTTCTGGAAAACAAAAGAAGGTTAATAAACATGTTAAAACAATCCCGGAACACACAAACACCAGTTATTAAAATATTCTCACAATCCTAGCAAAATAAAGTCAACTACAACATTCCTGTGTAGCGATAATCGTTAACTTGTAGCGTTACTCGAACGCAACGTGAAGCGACACCCAAAATAATATCACCTATAATATACGAGCACAACACAAATAAATAAAAACCAACAAGGCAAAAATGGACGATACGTGTCACCTCTCAGCAAAATATCAACTCACCCCTTCGACGACCGGAATAAAAAAGCCCCGCTCAGACCCTCGCCAGACTTTATATAGAAAACCCTGAGCATGCGTAGAAACCCCTAATTTTCGGCCCCGCTGTATGAAACTTGCGTATAAGATCGCTTGGATGCGTAAACTTTTCCCGCAAAAGAAATTTCAATTATTCAACTTTAGTGTCTATTTCATCATTTCAAGTAACAAATAAAGCTCACTTTCGTTTGAACTCATCTCTCCTCATATTAGCGTCTCTCTAGCGTCCATGCGTATAAAGAAGCTGGGATGCGTAGAAGTTTTCCCGCAATAATGCATTTACTTTTCTAATGACAATGATTATTCTAACATAACATGTAACAAACAAAGTTCATTATCCTTTGAATTTGACCCCTACTCATTTTAGCAACATAGCGGTCATAATTCTTCTTTTTTTTTTTTCAACTTCCAGCCTATTCGATCCTTATTTATTAGGTTTTACAACTATAATGTTACCTCATTACAAAATAATTTGTGCAATTCTTTCCTCTTTAATTTATCTTACTAACATAATGAAATAAATCTATTTATTTCCTAAATTCTAATTAGAATGATCTGTTTTTTTTTATTTAATTTCAACCATTTCCTTCGCTTGCTCCACAGCGCCATCTAGGTAATTCAAAGTGAACCCATTTCTCTGCTAGTCGCCCAGAATCAACCTGTCAATTTTAAATGTCTAATCGTTTAGTTCATTATACTTTGAACTTGTCTCCTACTCTCCTTAGCATTATAACCGTCATTTCTTTTTTTTAATTCAACTTCCAGCCAATTCTTCATTACAAAATAATTTGTGCAAACTTTCCCTCTTTAATTTATTTTACTAACATAACGAAACAAATTTATTTATTTCTAAATTCTAATTAGAATGATCTGTTTTTATTTAATTTCAACCATTTCCTTTGCTTGCACCACAGCGCCATCTAGGTAATTCAAAGTGAACCCATTTCTCCGCTAGTCGCTCAGAATTAACCTGTCAATTTTAAATGTCTAATCGTCTAGTTCATTATACTTTGAACTTGTCTCCTACTCTCCTTAGCATTATAGCCGTCATTTCTTTTTTATTCAACTTCCAGCCAATTCGATCTTTCTTTATTAGGTTACACAACTATAATGTTACTTCACTACAAAATAATTTGTGTAATCCTTCCCTCTTTAATTTATTTTACTAACATAACGAAATAAATCTATTTATTTCCTAAATTCTAATTAGAATGATCTGTTTTAATTCATATTATTAATTTCTTTTATTTCACACCTCAGCGCCATCTAGGTAACTCAAAGTGAACCTATATTTCCGCTAGTCGCTCAGAATTAATCTGTCAAATTTTAATGTCTAATCGTTTAAATAGTTGTCAATGTTTTCCAGAGAGAGCGCTGTTTTCAGTTTGTTTAGAAAATCTAATGACTAATTTCTAGCTGTCTGATGGCGAGGATTAACCTGAGTTTTTAAAATGGATTTTAAAAAGGACACTACACTCGTGTTCCAGTACACATTGGCTGAGTTTCATTATCCATGTACTATGTTTAATGTTCAAGAACATGAGAATGTACTATATATAAAAGTAAAAGGACGCATGCCTCATGATAAGACTTTTTCTATCATAGAATATAAATCTCATATCCCTGCTACCACATATGATAGTATAGAAAATTTCCTAAATGCTTTTAATGAAAATGCACTGTTAAAAAACAACGTAAGGTTCAGATATGATGAAATATCAAAACTTGTCAAAGTTAGTTCAAGTAATGAAATAATGTTATTAATTGTTTCACCTCAACTAAGCGTTCAACTTGGTTTTGAACCTAATACAAATTTTATTAAGAGTCAAATTAGTAAATATCCAGTAAACTTGAACTTGGGTTTACCATCACAAATGTTCATATATTCTGATATAATTCAACCACAAATAGTAGGAGACGTCATGACGTCATTAATTAGAATAATACCTTTAGACCCCACTAAATATATATACGGTGCATACAAAATGCATGTTTTCTCCCCTGCACACTATGTTCCAGTTATGCGCAGAGAATTTGATACAATAGAGATAGATATAAGAACAAGTGTTGGTACCAGGTACCATTCCAATTCGGGACATCGTGTGTGAAACTACATTTCAAACGTATAAAATGATTCATAAACAAATTAACGTAGTTTGTCCGTACGAACATTATTACTCGCATCAGGCTGGATCAGGGGTTGGAATAGTTTATAAAGGTATACCCCATCAACGTGGACATGGTATTGGTAGCTTCTTGGGGGGATTATTTAGATCTATACTACCTTTATTATCTAGCGGTGCTCGAAGCATTGGGAAAGAAGCGTTGAATGCTGGTGTTGGGTTGCTGTCTGATATGGTGCATTCACATCCTTTGGAGCAATCTATTAAATCTCGATTCAAGGATGCTAGTGCTAATTTAAAACGAAAAGCAGATGAAAAAATTGATTCTCTAATGACCGGCTCCGGTTATAAAATAAACAGAAAACGTTTAGATTCCACCATTAAGAGGAAAGCATTGAGACGAAGAGGTTCTTTAAGCAAACATAATTTCCAAGATATTTTTTCAAAATAATAATGTCTTTCTTACATCATCATTCATGTGAGTGCGCCAAGTCAGAGTTGGATTTATTTGCTCTTCCATCTACTCAAACAAGTATTGAAAATGGACAGTGGATTCATTATAAACCAATATCTTCTTTAACCGATGATGGACCAATTGAATTCCTAGTACCTGGAACTGGAGATGATTATTTAGATCTTTCTCACACAATGATTCATATTAAAGCTAAAATTTTAAACCAAGATTCCTCAACAATAAAAGCAACAACTGTTGTAGCACCAGTCAATAATTGGTTACATTCACTTTTCAATCAATTAGATATTTACTTAAATCAGAAACTTGTTTCCCCACCAAACAATACATATGCATATCGATCGTACATAGAAACCTTACTTAATTATGGTCCGGCAGCTAAAAAATCCCATCTTACTTGCGGATTATGGTATGGAGATACAACACACAAATTTGATGCAGCTGACTCATCTAATGAAGGGTTTGCTAAGAGAAAAGAATTAGCTAAAGAGAGTCACATTATTGAGATGATTGGACACTTACATGGGGATATTTTTAATCAAGACAAATTTTTGATAAATGGCGTTGAAATGCATGTTAAATTAGTGCGAAGTAAAGAAATTTTCAATCTTATATGTCCCAACGACGAAAAGTTTAAAGTTAAAATTACTGATGCGAGTTTAATCATTCGCAGAGCTCGAATTAATCCAACAGTTTTACTTGCGCATCAAAAAGTCTTAGCAACCACAACTGCAAAGTATCCTATTACACGAGCCGAAGTAAAAGTTATGTCTATAGAATCTGGAATTCAGGGTAAAACTTTAGACAATATATTTTTAGGTCAAATACCTAAAAGATGTATCATAGGATTTGTTAATAATACAGCATTTAATGGTAGCTTAAAGTTAAATCCATTTAACTTTCAACACCATAATATGAATTTATTCAGTTTATATGTTGATGGGCAACAAGTTCCCTCTAAACCGTTGCAACCATCCTTTAGTAATAATTCAACTGCATCAGCCTATCATACATTATTTTCTGGAACTGGAATCCACTTTTTGGATGAAGGTAATTCCATTGGGAGAGATGACTATAGCGGTGGTTACTGCTTAATGGCTTTTGATCTTACCCCCGATCTCTCAGCTAGTTCAAGAACGCACTGGAATCTTGTTAAGCATGGAAGTGTCCGCTTAGAGGTTCAGTTTGATGCAACACTTACAACCACGGTCAATTGTGTTATTTATGCTGAGTTTGATAATATAATTGAGATAAATAAAAACCGTGATGTGAATGTGGATTACAATAGTTAAGTTAAAATATAAGTAATTAAGAATATCCTTTATTTACATCATATCACTATAAGAATTGTTAAAGAAATGACGTGTTGTAATGTAATTAATTACTAATGGATACACTAGAAATACAAACATATACGAGGCAAATAAATCCTACCATTGGGTGTAATGTTTTCGCTGCTAACAGAATACCGCTTTTTGTTGGTTTACCAGTTTACATCATCAGTAATTTAGATCCTGACTCTAAGCCGGGGTCTCATTGGGTGGCTATTCACATCAATACCGATGGAATTGGCGAGTACTTTGACTCATATGGTCGCAAGCCGAGTGGATACCATCGGATGTTTTTAAAAAGAAATACACGAACATGGTTTTATAATCACATACCTCTCCAGAATTACTTTACATCTGTTTGTGGTAAATACTGTTTAGTATATATATTTTGTAAGTATAAAGGTGTAACAATGTTTAACTTCCTAAATTCCTTTTCTAAAGATACTATAGGTAACGATTTATTGATAAGTAAAATGTTTCAATCTTTTTTTATAAGTAAATAAATAAATGAATGTTGTAAAACATAATGTCTATTTATTACCCTGTTTTTAAAGTAGGTATAAAGGTATAATTCATAAATAAAACAAAAGGAAACTTAATATACACACTAAATTTATTGACCTAGACGCCTTAATATAAAATATATATATATATTACTTGTTGGCAGTAATATATTTTTAACTAACACTTCATGATTTAAATTGTTAAAACTCATTTGGAATTACATAGTTATGTTGAAATACCAGAACATTACATTCTTTGTTTCTAATTATGAATCCAGTTTTCAATAATTGAACGCCTCTTCCAAAACTTAAATACCTATCAGTTAGTTTTGTAAGCCCCAAAAAAACATGTCTCATAAGTACAAGATAGGTACGACGACGAGCGCAGCGCAGAATCGATCTATTACTAACAATATAGATAAAAGTATACAAACTATTCATTCGGAACAAAGTTTTGAATATAGTCAAAACAAAAAAAAAACTTGATCCCAATATCAAGACCATCTAAATTAGACTTTAATAGAAGTAAAGTTCTTTTTATTACTAAACACCTTATTTTTAATAAGCAATGATAACGTTTAATTTAGCTCATGATAATCGTAACACATGATTGGGTAGGTATTGAGAATTTATACATACAACCATATCCTACATTTAAAAACCTTTTCATTTGTGTATTGATATGTATCAACCCATAGGGGGATTTTATGTTTCATAGATTTCTAGAACAAGTAGTAATAAAGAATATGATTCATACTTCCAATGCAGTTACACATGTTAAAGAAATTAAGTACTAGGTAAGTATAATTAACAGTACCCCTCTAAGTAATTTATATATACTGATAAGAAGAGAATAGGAGGAGCTAGTATCACATAGGTATATATAAAAAAAGTGTATAAGACTATAATGATATCACTAATGTTCACTAACGACATCATTAATGACCATGTGTGGGGGCGTGGCTTACTTAAACTCAACCAATCAGAGGAGTCTATTTTTATAAGCTTACTAACGACTATGTGAGAGGGGTGTGACTACAACTAACGATATCATTAATGACTATGTGAGGGGGTGTGGCCACACATATGACCCGAGGAGCATATGTGAGTATGGGAAGAGCTTTTTTTACAATCCCGAATTTTGACCGATTTGTGCGTTCTGGCTCGTGTACGTTCTGGCTCGTGTGCGTTCTGGCTCGTGTGCGTTCTGGCTCGTGAGCCAGAACTCACGAATCCCTACTACTGTTATAAGAGTAAACAAGTAACGGTGGACAGGGAAGGTCTATGGGGAAGGTGGAGGACCCTCCAAGGGGACCTTCGGGTATTGTTAAGTAAAGCTGATGTATAGCTTTAGAACCTTTCAGCGTAAGCCTGTCAGAATTTTGTCGCATTGAACTTATTTTGAACCCCGGCGTATTCTTTGTTATATGTTTATTTGTACCATATACGATAACGTCGCGACAAATTGGTGGAGCGTGCTGGGATATGAGTCCCCGAAGTGGGCGTGCTAAAGTATTTGCACTTAAGAGCCTTGCATTAGGTACCGCAAAAGTATCTGCGATCATGAGTCCCCGAAGTGGGCGTGCTAAAGTATTTGCACTTAAGAGCCTTGCATTAGGTACCGCAAAAGTATCTGCGATCATGAGTCCCCGAAGTGGGCGTGCTAAAGTATTTGCACTTAAGAGCCTTGCATAAGGTACCGCAAAAGTATCTGCGATCATGAGTCCCCGAAGTGGGCGTGCTAAAGTATTTGCACTTAAGAGCCTTGCATAAGGTACCGCAAAAGTATCTGCGATCATGAGTCCCCGAAGTGGGCGTGCTAAAGTATTTGCACATAAGAGCCTTGCATTAGGCACCGCTGAAGTATTAGCGACTACGAGCGAGCCCGAGAAGTAGGCATGCTGAGGTAGTTGTACCTAAGAACCTTGCATTAGACACCATCTGAATATAATGTTACAACCATGCCTTAATGTTATTGATTTACTTGATGTTATTTATTTTAAGTAGATAGATCCTCTCAATATTTTATTATAATGGCAACACTGTTTTTAAAAAGCAACGGTTAGAAGGATGATATAAAACAGGCGGTGTCTAACCCAGAGCAAGCTGTGTTGGTCATAAGTTCGAGAAGGAATTGGTTGAAGAGGAACGGTCGTATGACTATTAAAAAGCTAATTTATATATGTAACACTGGTTACTAAAAAGTGACATTATTATTATAATAAAACGAAATATTTGAAGCAGTTGTTTCTCTGTGTTTGTTTCCCTGAGGGTATCAACCTTCAGAAGTGAGGATGGATACGCCCACAAAAGGTACGTAGTTTTTTTTTATTGCTTACTTTGCATGATATATAAAAGTGATCCGTATACAACAGTCAATATCTCGCACATACGCGGCACGCGCACGACACAGATGGGCTGTTTAAAAGTGTGCACATTTCATGTTTACGACGTTAGACAATAAGCCCTCAGGACCCTTTGTCCACCTTAGATTAAGTAAGGACTAAGGACTTTATTTGTTTTTTTTTTCTACAGCCAGCCCAGTGTCAATTTACATTTAATGTTGCGTATGTAACTATATTAACTCAATAAAATGCGGGTGATCAAGGCCCGTATCAGGCTATAATAATTGTAATAACAAAGAAAAATACTCCGTGAAAATAACTGCTACGACTTGACAAATATTCACGTAAAAGCAGGACTTGAAATACTGTTAAATGTGTGAAACGTTTTCTTCGTCACACAGATGTAAAGCTAAGGTGTAATTAACGTTAACGTTAACGTTATTATTTATTAATGGTACTAAGTTGTTTAATGAGGTTGGCGATGCTTATAAATTAAGTTTAGTAACGTTGACAAGCCGTGCATGGAGGTTCCGAGAGTCTCAATGCTATGTATGAAGCAATGTTATAGACAATGGGAAGGACATATTATATTCTTGGATTATTATTTGGCTGCATACTTATTGCTTGGCGAGCCAGGTGTATTATTACCCTCATTAATTTAAATACCTAATAAAATAATCACCTATTTATTAGACCCAGATTAACGAATTCATTGGTTCCGTTAGTTTAGTTCTTAATATTAAACCATTAACGTTCTACCTACATTTACTTATTTTTTTTATTTTTTTTACTTACGTACCTATTACGTACTTAATTATATTATTGGCTAGAAATTGTTGTATACAATGGCTTAGACCACTCATTGTTCGAAATTCTATAAGTTTTCAATAATTATTAAATGTCTCCCCTGGGTTGATTTACCTTGAGTGGTAGTAACAAACACTCACTCTTTTACATGAGTTTCAGAAACCGAGCACGATGAAGCGTCAAATGAAAGGAGGCGGAGTCGAAGCCGCGAAAGGAGTGCGATATTTAAATCACAAAGAGAGCGATACCTAAGGACTCCAGAGCGACATACAACGAGGCCTAGTCGTACCGACGGAGATGAACGAAGGCCACGCCGAACGCGCTCCCGCACTCGTAGTCGCAGTCAGATGCGAAGGCTACGCGACAGGGACGAGGAATTAGCAATACAGAAGCAGCGAGTTGCAGCCTTGGAGAGTCAGTTGGAGAACGAGAGATCGAGTCAACGTGATAGAAGACGACGCTCCGCATCTAAGAGATGCGAATCTTCGCAGGAGAGACCAAGGTATGACTCAGCATCTACTTTATTTGGAGAGTTCATTAAGCTGCTTAGAGATAGACCCAGTGAACGTGAAACTTTTCCTTCTATGAATAACGTCATTCCAGAATTTGACCCATTACTTAAGGAACAGACGATTAGCGTATGGTTAGGCAAGGTAGATGAATGTGCCGAAATTTATGGGTGGTCAGATAGACAAGTTATTCACTACGCATTGCCCAAACTAGTAGGACAAGCCAAACTCTGGTACCAGGGCCTACCCTCGCTTAAGCGCACTTGGGGTGAATGGAAACGCCTCTTGGAGGAGTCGTTTCCATCTAACGAAAATTATGCAGAACTTCTGACAGAGATGCTTAAGAAGCGGGCTCATTTTGGAGACTCGTTAGAATTGTATTACTTTTCAAAGATTAATTTATTAAACCGCTGCAAAATTTTCGGCAGGAATGCAGTAGACTGCGTATTACATGGAGTAGATGATAGGGGTGTAAGGCTAGGAGCCCAGGCGGCTAAATTTGAGAAACCTGAAGAGGTATTACAGTTCTTTAAAAGTGTACGCGATAACAGTGACAGGAATTTAAATAGGGACAGGCGTAATTTATCTACAAACTCTAACCCCCGAACCAAATATAATGATCAATCTAACTCAGTGAAGCCAACCCCAAACTCCCAACAAATAATTTGTTTAAATTGTAAACAAAAGGGGCACCCCAGCTTCAAGTGCCCCAAGCCACTCTTAAAGTGCACCTACTGTCATTTAATGGGCCACACTGAGTCAGATTGTCGTAAGAAAAGCTCCATGAGCTCAGAGTCGAAGGACAAGACTGTGTTAAAGGTTTTAGTCGAGACTCCAACTAGCCTTACGCACGCAACTGCTGGCGTCAAAGACGTCAGAGAGATCGTAAAGTCTGACAGTACCAACAGCAAATACCAGCTTCCGATAAAAGTTAATAGCTCTGTTGTCCTTAGTCAGTTAGATCTAGGTAGTGAGGCAACGTTGATTCGTAAATCTGCCGCTGAAAAGTTACGATTGAATTGGGTTTCGGTAGACGGACCTTTTTTGCGTGGCCTTGGCAATGTACCATATCTCCCTGTAGGTTCCACGCAAGTTACCATCGAGGCTCAAGGCGTCGTAGAAGAGAAGGTGGAAGTTTTTGTAGTAGAAGATCATCTAATAAACTGTTCCGTTTTGTTAGGACATACTTTTAGCGAGCGGCCTAACTTACGCATTATTAAAACGGCCACTGAATTACGTATCGAAAAGGGCAATTCAAGTAATTTGGTGAAGGTTCCCCTACTAGCTACGTATGATGTAACCATCCCTATTCATTCGTTCCAGTCCATTCACGTTAAGTCAACTACCAGAGAAAACGGTAACATTTACATTCCTGGATCAGTTCGGGGCTACCCGGGTAGCGAGTATTACCTTTTGCCAGGCGAGTACCTTCTAACGCAAGGGGAATGTCACGTGTTAGTTCACAGTTTAGGAACAAAGCCCGTCACCCTTAAAAAGGATTCCTTAGTCACTCGTGCTAGAAGCATTACGTCTGAACTTAGGGTTGACCTAGCACTAAGATCAGAACCTGTCCCAGACTCAACAATAAATTGTGGAAACAATCTTTCTTTAGAGGAACATAGGCGCCTAAAAGAGTTACTCTTAGAGTACAAAACATGCTTCTCTTCGGGTATGCATGACCTGGGTTACACTACCGAAACGCAAATGGTGATTCATTTAAAAGACTCCGAACCCGTTGTTTACAGACCTTATAGGCTGTCGTTTCACGAACGAAGGAAAGTTCAAGAGATGGTTGATGAGATGTTAGGGTGTGGTATAGTTAGCGAGTCATGCTCACCATATGCGAGTCCGATAGTTTTAGTGCAGAAAAAGTCCGGAGAGAAACGTTTATGCGTCGATTATCGCGCACTCAACAGTAAAACTAAGAGAGACCACTATCCGCTTCCTCGGATAGAAGACCTTCTTGATCAACTATCAGGCCAATACATCTTCACCACCCTCGACTTGGCATCGGGATACCATCAGATACCGATCGCTGAAGATTCTAGAGAGAAAACCGCATTTGTTACGCCAGACGGCCAATACCAATATAACCGTGTACCGTTTGGCTTAGCAAATGCGCCAGCGGTCTTCCAAAGGGTCATACATAAGGTACTTAACAAAGCTAATATTAAACATTCAATAGTTTATATGGACGATATATTAATCCCGTCCAAGACATTTACTGAAGGATTGTTCCGATTGGAGGAGGTTCTAAAAGCACTACGTCAAAGCGGACTAACTTTAAAAATAGAGAAATGTCATTTTTTTAAGGAGACCATAGACTTTTTAGGATTTGAAATTAGTAGGGGCGAAATAAGACCAGGCTCACAGAAAACTGAAGCCGTGTCAAGGTTTAACGCACCCAGAAACCAGCATGAAGTGCGCAGATTTCTTGGACTGGCCAGTTTCTTCAGGAGGTTCGTCAGGGACTTTGCCACTATAGCAAGGCCACTGACGAATCTCTTGAGGAAGAATACGCCGTGGAGGTGGACTGACGGCGAGGTTGATGCATTTGAGACTCTTAAAGAAAAATTGACCCAGCGGCCTGTATTGGCACTGTACGACCATACGTCTGAAACTCAACTCCACACTGACGCTAGCAAGGTCGGCCTTGCTGGAATCTTGTTGCAGCGGAAAGATTCAGAGCCATTCAGGCCTGTCGCTTACTTCAGCCGTCAGACGACCATCGACGAGCAAAAGTTCCACTCTTTTGAGTTGGAAACTTTGGCGGTTATAAACTCACTTAGTAAGTTCAGAGTATATTTACTGGGCATAAAGTTTACGATATTTACTGACTGTCATGCATTACGCACCACTTTCACAAAAAGGGATCTCATTCCTCGCATTTCCAGGTGGTGGATTCAGTTCCTTGAGTTTGACTGCAATATAGAATACCGGGCAGGTAATAGAATGTCCCACGTAGATTGCTTAAGCCGGAATCCGCTACCTGGTGATGTCAACGAGGTCCATACTCTAGATGTACTTAGCATAAACACCACCGAAGATTGGATCTCTACTGTACAATCTGGCGATACTGAGGTGAGACGTATAAAAGACATTCTTGAAGACCCCGAAACAGCCAAAATTGCATCAATTTATAAGGACTATAAGGTTAAAAATGGTCGGGTATTCCGCGTTATTGACGATAATACCGAACGCTGGTTGGTACCGAGAGGAGTACGTTGGCAGTTGCTCAAGTCCAATCATGATGACATTGGCCATTTCGGGTTCGAAAAAACTTTAGAACGAATTCGTGCGTTTTACTGGTTTCCTAAAATGCGTAAATTTATAAAAAAATACGTGTCATCTTGTATAGGTTGCGCTCATCATAAACTGCCGACTGGACCCAAAGAGGGCGTCCTTCACCCTATCCCCAAGGTGGAAATACCATTCCACACTATTCACGCTGACCACCTTGGGCCATTTATACGGAGCAAAGGAAAGAACGCATACCTCCTGGTCATAGTAGACTCGTTTACAAAATATGTGAATCTCTCACCTGTCCGTACCACGAAAACTAAAGAAACTATTAAAGTTTTTAACAATTTCTTTGGGTTATTTGGGGTCCCTACAAGACTGGTAACGGATAGGGGTACTAGCTTCACGAGCAAAAAATTCAAAAGTTTTATCGAATCTCGAGGTATTAAGCATATACTGAATTCTGTTTCCACGCCTCGTGCAAATGGCCAGGTGGAGAGGTATAACCGAACCATCCTGTCAGCTCTCGGTGCTATGACTCACAGTAAAAGTCCAGAGTCATGGGATTTATGCGTACAGGATGTTCAGTTAGGGATAAACTCAACTATACACGATGTGACAAAAAGGACTCCAACCGAATTGCTTTTTGGAAGAATAGTTTCAAGTTCATCGCAGGGTGTTTTAAATCAGATTGGGGACGAAGTAGGAAATGGTGTAGTTGACAAATCATTGCAAGATGTTAGGGAAGAAGCCAGTGTAGCTATTAAAAATAATCAGGATGTCAACAAAAAAAGGTACGATCGTCGTAGAAAACCTGCTACAGTTTATAAGGAAGGCGACCTTGTAAGAATAATAAGAGCTATACCGTCGGGAACCGGTCAATCTAAAAAGTTGGAGCCTAAGTGCCAAGGTCCTTATAAAATTAAGAAAGTGTTGCCCCACGATCGTTTTGTTGTAGAAGATACGCCTCTTACCAGAAAAGGCAGACGTTACGAAGGTGTCATAGCAATAGATAAAATGTTCCCCTGGTTAAGTTACGGTGCCGATTACTCGTCAAGTGAAGGTAGCGATAACGAACGTATCTAAGTTTCATGTTCACTGGCAGTCTTTAACGTTGATGCTGGGTTATAACTGTTGAAATTTTAAACGTCATTTGAGATGGCATATTGCTCAGTGTGAGTCATTTGAGATGGCAGAACGCTAATGAAGTCATTTGAGATGACATACATTTTGTTAAGGTCATTTGAGATGGCATAAATTCTGTTGAGGTCATTTGAGATGGCATAAATTCTGTTAAGGTCATTTGAGATGACATAAATTCTGATAATGTCATTTGAGATGACATAAATTACGTTAAGGTCATTTGAGATGACAAATTGTTGATTGAAAGTCATTTGAGATGGCTGTTTTTTTTTCTTGTGTCATTTGAGATGACACAGTTCTAAAATTGTTGATATGTTAAGGGAAAAATTATTCTTAACAGCGATAGAGGCATTTCTGCCTAGTGAAGTAGTGATATGATAAATGTTTTTTTTTTTGTGATTATAAACATAATAATACAATTTAATTGAACACTACTGCACTTTATGTTATTTTAAGTTTCGAACGGCCAAGGTATATCGTTTTCTTCATTTATTAACAAACTATGTTATTGTTTGTTTCTCATGAGCAGTGGCCCGTCCGTTTGATTGCTTTATTTAATGAGTTTAACATTATACGTTAGTGTTAGAATTTGATTAAAAGTCATCACTTGTAAATATACTTTCAGCACGGTTGTATTGTCATTCAACATAATAATCATAAATTAACAATTGCTGTTGTTTGTTCTTGATTAAATATAATAGTTAATTTATATGACATATATAATTGTAAATTATCGTAACGGTTTGGTTGTATTGGAAGCTTATTAGCTATCAAAATGTGTTAATTAACTTCTGATAATGATTTAAGAGCTCATCAAAGTACCTTGTAAAATTAGACGTTAATAATAATAATAATAAAAAAAACTGATGAATAACTAGGTATTTAAAATATGTTTAATTCATAAATTAATGTTGTCAGATTTCAAATTACGTATTATGTAAGCTTAAATACGTTTGTCTAGGAACTAGAGGACTCGTTCCGGGAAGGACGGCCGACTGTTACAACCATGCCTTAATGTTATTGATTTACTTGATGTTATTTATTTTAAGTAGATAGATCCTCTCAATATTTTATTATAATGGCAACACTGTTTTTAAAAAGCAACGGTTAGAAGGATGATATAAAACAGGCGGTGTCTAACCCAGAGCAAGCTGTGTTGGTCATAAGTTCGAGAAGGAATTGGTTGAAGAGGAACGGTCGTATGACTATTAAAAAGCTAATTTATATATGTAACACTGGTTACTAAAAAGTGACATTATAATTATAATAAAACGAAATATTTGAAGCAGTTGTTTCTCTGTGTTTGTTTCCCTGAGGGTATCAATAAGTAGTTTCACATTTTACGAGTCTAACGCGACTTCTGTTTGTACTATATTTTGGTTGTATTGTGCAATATTTGCGCAATATGGCGTTTTGTCCCAGTGCAGAACAAAGAGGCAAGACGAGTAGAAAGTATTGTGTATACCAACTGTAGAGCGATGTATTTGAACGTCATGGAAAGCTAAACTGACGGTGAGCTGTGTAGCAGCGTGAGAATAAGGTTCATGTATGTCTCTCTCTCTCTCTCTCTCACTCACTCACTCTCTATCTTCCGCTGCTCCTCGTTATTTTCGGTGTATGGGCCGTGCATTTAAAATAATTGAAAATTATAGTTTACTAACGTACTAAACTAACTATTACGTACGGTTGTGCAAAGCCATGAATAAAACAATTTACAAAACTACGACATAAGTTTAGTTGTGTGCTATTTTACCGATAATGCAATTATTTAATCGAATAAGTCTAGCTATGTATTAACGATTGGAAAGAATAATCTATTTATTAATCGATACTATATCGTGCACTGGCAACACTGCCGAAAGTATGTTTTCTCTGTACGAATAGACGTACGTCAAAAGAATTCCGAAGTGTTCATTGGTTTAAATTGTAGTGTGAAAAGTCGAATTATCTTATTGGATATTATTGGGAAGCTAAGACGATTCCTATTGGATTACATTTACGTAATTAAAAACTCACTGGTGGTAAACGCTCTATGGCGTCTACTTAATTTTAAGGTTTGTTGTTTATTTTCTAAGCGTCATCTCATCGTTATTTCGAACTATTGTGGGTTATTTAGTAGCGTTAAAGGCGAAAAACTGTGTTGAAATAATGTTTGTGCAATAGAGGAACGGCAACCGCTGTGTGATTGTTGTTGCTACGTTGTAATTCATGAATTTCATGATACTACATGCACAAGAAACTTAAAGAAGTAAGTACACAATAATAAGTGTCTGTTGGGAACGAGTAATGGCGATTCTACTTTGCGTATTGTTGAGAGCGAACTTTATCCGTTGAGAGTAATCTTATCACGATGTAGTAATGTTTGGGTCGATACTTGAAATTATTATGATGTACAATTTAATATATACTTATATTTTTTTCTTTCATCTATTCCGGTCTTTCAAATTTAGTAAAGTTAAACCAAGTTGATCTTATTGTTGGGTATGCTGACTGTAAGCTCACGTCGTCAATTATGTTTGCGTTATTTACAGGTTGTGATTATAATCCAAAGTCAAAGCTGGCCGTAGCTAATAGGACACTCGAGGCTGGCAAGTGATCGTAAGTTAATCTAATGGAGCAGTTCTTTCGGAACCGTCTTGAGTTACGGAAGCAAAGGTTAGAGGAGCATCTTAAAGGTACTGAAGAGTTGTTGAAACAATGTAAAAGTGGTGTCGCAGTACTTGATCAAGACCTGATTAAGTGGCATACAAGCTTGAAACAGTCAATAAGCAATGTTCAGTCTGACATCGATCAATGTGTTAGCAAGAGCACTATTGATACAGATATTTTAAACCTAGCTCTACAACAACAGTTAAGAGGTGAAGAGATTCTTGTTGACTTAGAAATAATTATTAACTTATATTCAAGGACAAAGAATGACAGTGGTAAACCTACTGAAAAATCTCCTGCTGCTGTGAAACTACCCAAATTAGAACTTGCTAAGTTTAATGGAGACATCATTAAGTGGACTGAATTCTGGGACAGATTTGAAGCAAATGTACATTCCCAGAACTTAAAAAATGTTGAAAAACTAGCCTATTTATTAAGTTCGCTTGAAGGCAAGGCAAAAGAAGCATTAGATGGGCTTAGTATTACCAATGGCAATTATGAGATAGCAATAGCAACTTTAAAAAATAGGTATGGCGATATAAACAAGGTAATCGACTCGCATTACGAGGCCTTATCCAAATTAAAACGATGTGATTATAATGCAGAAGGCTGTAGATTTTTTTTAAATGATATAGAAAAACACCTTAGGGTCTTGGCATCTTTGGGTGAAAACAAAGAAAGCAATTATTTAAGGAGTTTAATTTTGGAAAAGTTTCCTGATAAAGTTCTCTATGAGGTTAACCTTTTGACAGGAAATGATCAGACCGTCACGTCCATTCGAAATACATTAGATACTATTGTTGGAGCAATGGAGCGTGCACAAGTACATATTGAACTAACACCGGTTCCCACTTGTTCAACAGAGGCATTTCATAGTTGGACGAGGAAACCTACATTCTACAAGGGGAAGAAAATATTTAGAAGACCCAACAATAAACCATTACCAGTGGAGGTTACCAGTATGAAACGTAAAAGTATAGACACACATAATCTGAGTGCAAAAAGAATGAAAAGGTTGTGTATCTTTTGTGATGGGGTGCATTATAATGACGAGTGTACCATTGTGAAGAACCTACAAGATAGGCGAAAGAAGTTACATAACAGATGCTTTATATGCCTGAAAATGGAACATCGAGCATCAGAATGCAATCTGCGCAATAAAAAATGTTATCATTGTAAGGGGAATCACAACCGCGCCTTGTGTCCGAAGAAGAACCCATCAGACGGCCACGGCGCAGGTGGTTCACAACAATAAGATACTTGACTGCAGAATACTTCTTGACAGCGGAAGTCAAAGAAGTTATATTACAACTGGATTGGCAAAACACCTGAACTTGACACCTAAAAATGAAGATTTATTAATATTTTTTACCTTTGGAGCTGAGAAACCAATTGAGACAGTAAGTCCATGCTCTGATATTGTTATTAGAACAAAAAGAGGAATAGAAAGAAGCATACATGTGAATATCATACACACTGATACATCACTGATAGAATACCTATACCTAATATTCACAAAACAAATCTAGTAGATGTGATGGCAGATAGTACCTCAACTGATCACCTAGTTATAAATATGCTCATAGGTAATGATTATTACTTCTCATTTATTAAAAATAAAAGTATACAGATTGACAGTGACCTGTTTTTAGTTGACACAGATTTTGGATGGGTTGTGTCTGGTCATATGGAGACAAGTAATCAAGAATATGAAGATATATTAACAGTTGTAACCTACCATCAGAACAGTCGAGAATGTACATGTTACACAGAGCCAGATCTGCCTTTAAGACACTCTGATATAAAATTTCTTTAGAGTTTAGAAAACATTGGAATAACTGATTCAGTTAAGGCTACTAGAGAGGAATATACAGTCCAGCAATTCAATGATACTGTGGTTTATCATGGTGGCCGATATCATGTGAAATGGCCATGGACCATTTACCCGCCACAGCTGCCCACTAACTATGGCTTGGCATATGGCAGACTTAAAGGTTTACTGCACAGATTAGATGAACCTACGTTATATGAGTACAGTGACATCATAAAGGAACAACTTAAAGCTGAAATAATTGAGATTGTTGAAGCTGATTCAAGGGTACTTTGTCAGTCCATTCCACCAGTGCATTATCTTCCTCTCCATATTGTCAAGCAAAGCGGCAAGCGCGGACGCATAGTGTATGATGCCTCAGCTAAAGTTAAGGATCAGCAGAGTCTTAATGAGTGCATGTATAAAGGACCTTGTATGCTTCAAGACCTAACTGCCTTACTTCTTAATTTCAGAATGTACAAGATAGGAATCATTGCAGACGTAGAAAAGGCCTTCTTACAAGTTGGCCTTCAAGAAGAAGACTGGGAAGTAACAAGGTTCCTGTGGGTAAAAGATATTAATAAACCACTTTCGAATGACAATATTTTGCACTTACGATTCTGCAGGGTTCCGTTCGGCATAATTTCGAGTCCCTTCTTGCTGACGGCTACTATACGCTACCATATTTCTAAGAAGAATAGCGAGTTACTGAAAGGTGTCGCAAATAAATGCTATGTTGATAATTTAGTAACTGTTACAAACACTATAAACAAAGCTTTGAAGCTTTTCAATGAAACTAGAAACACCTTTGAAGAACTTTCAATGAATTTAAGGGATTGGACGTCAAGTAATGAGACATTTATTCAGACGATACCTGGACAATACAGATCAAAAGAAACAGACGAAATAAAGGTTTTAAGCTTATTATGGAATAAGACAAAGGATGTACTTACTTTGAATATTAATGAAGAAATCCTGTAGGAAGATGGTTTAAAGAAAATTACTAAAAGAGAAGTTCTTAGAACCTTAGCGTCTATTTATGATCCATGTGGTATTGTGTCACCGGTACTTCTACCAGTGAAATTATTTTTGCAAGAACTATGGAGAAAAGATTATAAATGGGACGTGCCTATATCACAGGAATTATTACTCAAATGGAGGAACATTACACATAATCTGCGTGATATAAAACAAGTTAACATACCTCGATATATAGGATCAAATATAAATATTGGTGCAGAAAATGAATTACATTGCTTCACGGACGCATCAATGGATTCATACGCAGCAGTCGTATATTTACGATCAAGCAATGGCTCCAATGTGAAGACAGCCTTTTTAATTTCAAAGAGTAGAATTGTTCCACTGGAAAGGGAAAAGAAAACGCAAAACGACGATGGGAAAGAAAGTAAAAAGAATAAAAAGAAATCCCTCACTATTCCACAGTTGGAACTTCTTGGTTGTGTTATTGGAAACCGGTTGATGACATATCTGAGAGAAGTCATAGAGGTACCTATTGCCAGACAATACTTGTGGATGGACAGCTTAATCGTTCTTAGTTGGATTCAATCACATAAACTTCTTCCCCCATTTGTTGCAAACAGAATTGATGAAATAAAACGGAATACCGGTGTAGAGACATTTTATGTAAATACAAAAGAAAATCCTGCTGATATAGCTACCCGACCGGACCATTGGATCCATAAGAAAGAAGTATGGCTAAGAGGCCCAACATTCTTATCAAAAAATAAAAACAAATGGCCTAAAGATATGCATCTTAGAAACCACCAAGACCTAGCACTACTCTCTGTAGAGGCGGAGGGTCTGGAAGAACAGTCTCCAGATAAATCCGTAGAACCGGTTAGAGCTGATAAACCAATGACTTACCAGAACCATGTAGGTTCTCAGGTTCAGGAAATAAGAAACCTGCAACAGATATACTTCCCGGAAGAGATTAAAGGCAGACAGACAAATCTCACTCGAAACTTGGGGCTATTCACAGATGTCGATGGACTGCTAAGATGCAAAGGACGAATGATGTATGCTAATTGGTCGTACGATATGAGGTATCCCATTCTTTTGCCTAGAGACTGTAAATTTACAGAGTGTGATAAAAAGTACACACGAAGAAAACTACCATGTTGGGGTGACTCACACTCTAGACTTAGTCCGGTGGCAGTTCTGGATACCGAAAGGGAGACCTGTAGTAGAAAGGGTAATAAGAAAATGCCCTCAATGTGTTAAGCATGGGGGCGGCCCATACCCACTACCGCCTACGCCAGCCTTGCCAGTAGAACGAGCAAATTATAGTACACCATTCACCTATACTGGTATTGATTATTTTGGACCTGTATATGTGAATACCGACCATGGACAACAGAAAAGATGGGTGTGTCTTTTAACGTGTTTAGCAGTGCGAGCCATCCATATGGAAATCGTGAAGAATTTGACTGCAGACGAATGTATTATGGCATTGAGAAGATTCATGTCAACGAGAAATGTTCCAGTTGCTATTGTTTCAGATAACGCACTATATTTCAAATTAAGCTCAGAAATCCTAAACAGCGAACACTGTATTATGAACAAAATAGTATGGAAGTTTATTCCCCAGTTAGCGCCATGGCATGGTGGCTTTTACGAAAGGCTAGTGGGGTTAGTAAAACACTGTATGAAGAGAACTCTGGAGAAACGATTATTGAATGAGACACAAATTCTAACTGTCATTAAAGAGATTGAAGCCGTCGTAAATAGTCGACCATTGACTCGAGTAGGCCCGGACATGGAGATAGTTCTTAGACCATCTGATTTCCTGTCCTTGGGTAACTGTTTAAATTTGGAGATATCAGAAAACTATATAACAGAGCAAACAGATACCCTGTCGAAACAAAATTTGGTTGAAAGTTGGAAAAGGGGTCAAAATATGGTAACCCAGTTCAAAGCCATGTTTGTAAACCAATATTTGACGAGCCTAAGAGAAAGATACCAACACTCACATAAAGAGCCCAGAGTCAAATCACACAAGGAACCAAGTGTTGGCGATTTAGTGCAGATTAAGGGAGAATCTAAGAATAGGATCAAATGGAAGGTTGATAAAATTGTAAATCTGATAAAAGGCTCCGATGGACGATACAGGGTGGCCCAGGTTCAAGTCGGGGACAGTATTTTCACACGATCAGTTGGACATCTATATCCTCTGGAACTTGAAGAACCTTTGTATCCACAAACAGAGACTAATGAAGTCAGAGGAACACAGATCAGTATATCTGACCCTATAGAGATCGAGCTTGACACAACTCAAATATATGAATCACCTGAAGATACAGAGCAAAATAAACAATTGACAGACAGTATAAGGCCATTAGAGCTTGCGCCCATCAGAGATATAGCAGAGGAGGCAAGCAGCAGTGAGGAGGTTCCCGAAGGGAGAGAGAGCAGTGAGGAGGTTCCAAAAGGGAAAGAATCTATAATGTCACCGCCTATTGAAAATTGCAATGAAGTCCTTCATCCTAATGAAGTTGATATTAATGGATCAAGGTCGATAATATGAAAATCATCCGCGAGAAGAAGTAGTAAGACGAGCTGCAGCGGTAAGAGCAAGAGAAAAAATCGCAGAATGGACTCGTCAGCTTTTTGCCATCTTATAATCAAAGTCCTCGTCGTTGGGAGTGTCGCGAATCAACGCGATTCCTAGTAGAAGGCGAATTATAATCGCAACATGACATTCTTTACGTTAGCAACACAGTTCACTGGAGTTTGGCGGGAAATAGATTTGACATTAGGTTGAGGAGTGTTTATGTCGAGGGTGAAGAGAAGAGAGTAGTGAGTAGAAGAAATAGGATTGAATGCGGGAGAATAACGGATGCACGGGTGTCTATACATTATACAGAGTTGCATGAAGACCTTCCTGGTAAGTGCTTATAATTATTAGTGCTGAGAGGAATACGTTGAGAGGTTATAAGAGTAAACAAGTAACGGTGGACAGGGAAGGTCTATGGGGAAGGTGGAGGACCCTCCAAGGGGACCTTCGGGTCCCAAGGAATAGGGTGAGAGTAGAGTTTCCGTGATGGCAATGGGCAGGATCGCTAATGGGAGGATCCTACCACCATGTGTGGCTCTCGGCCTGACCTATGGTGCCGTCACAGCTCTCACCTATTGTTAAGTAAAGCTGATGTATAGCTTTAGAACCTTTCAGCGTAAGCCTGTCAGAATTTTGTCGCATTGAACTTATTTTGAACCCCGGCGTATTCTTTGTTATATGTTTATTTGTACCATATACGATAACGTCGCGACAGAGATCTGACATGCCATTTAAGAAACACCAGATTTAGGTTGCATATCCCGGGGTAGGATTCATTTTTGTAATATGCTATTGAAGCATCATTTACAAGTTGCTTGTTTGTTTAAATAATGGAAAAATCTCTCCTTGAAGGTAGCCTTGAGTAGAGATTCCCGTATGGTCTAGTGGTAAGGATAACAGCGTTTCACCCAGGAGGCTCGGGTTCGACTCCCGGTGCGGGAATACCGAAAGTCTCTCCTGAAGGTGGTTTTTAAGTAGAGATTAATTAAATTTAGTCTAACGCGACTTTTATTGGGGTATTTTGGGTTAAATCTTCCTTGGGTTGACCTAACTGACAAACACTGACAATAAAGACATTTTAATTGGGGCATAGCAACTTTTGCTTTTGGTGTAGCGATGCCCAGGGGTGTGATTCTCTCAAAAGCTAAGGTGAAGATTTGACAGCTCTCTTCACTTTAACTGACAGCTCTCTTCACTTTAGGTGACAGCTCTCTGACATATTAGTAGGATGACGTTTTACACCTAAGGCTTGTCGCACATGCCCTAAACTAGCCCTTACTTATATACTTACTAAAGAGTTTTAAAATTACGTATGTAGCATTTTACGGTACTTTAGTAATAAAATGACCTAATACATAACGATTTTACCGACAGCAGTACGTTATCATATTTAAATTTCCAACTAATTATTGCGTATTCTACACCGAACACGGTAATAGCGATACTAGCGCTCACAGACGAAAGCGGAACTATTTGTCCCTACTACCACGCAATTCTTAACTTTCTCAATTCGTTCACTCGTTCGACAACGAGACCACTTTAGCTTGTCATTAGTGTCAAATTGAAAAGCTCCTATTTTGGAGCTGAGTTGGTTTAGGGTGCAGTTTCCCTAAACCGAAGCAAAGGTGAAGAGAGAAATGAACCAATCAGAACCTGCGTTACGTGTCGTTTTCACTCTTTCACTGAGCATTGTTTGAGTGGAAACGTACCCTGCCCAGGCCGGTGACACTCGCGCTTATTGCCTACAAAATTTTCGGCCGCCTCGAGGATGCTAATCAGTTGAGTGTCATGCGCGCGCTCGTCTTGACGCGCGCCGCCGTACCTACGCTGCCAAAGCTCCTAATTCCGGTTTTTGTAGAATATGGCTACTCGAAAAGCCAAACGATACTGCGCAGCATACGGGTGCTTGAATAGTGATAGGAACGTCGACCTGTCATTTTTTACACTGCCGAAGGATGTCGAAATTTATATTATTTATAACTTCGATCTAGGTAGGTAATTACGAGTAGCAGTACTTAATTACTGACCCAATCATTACAGTTTTGAATCCTCGACGCAAAAAGAGAGATATGATTATTATTTATTTTGTTAACGACCCGTCCGTAGTTTCGCAGCTTTCAATAACCTACCTACCTTAAAGAGCGTTCAGTGTAAATAGATTTCCCAGTAATAGGGACTGCCTACCAAAGCAAGGTCAGCATATACTTGTTTTTAGTTAAACACTTAAAAATATTAAAAATTGGCAGCATTTCTCTTTGCCTCTCGTTTATTAGGTATTAATGTCGTCGCGTGTCGCATGTTTGTATTGTAAACGCAAAAAATGTTAAACGGAAAATACCTAGTAAGTAGATAAGTTAGCTAAGTTAGTTAAGATGTTCAACATTTTTCTCGACTTTATATCTTGCAAAATGTTAATTATTACCTAAAATAGGTAGTTTATTATTTCAGTACGTCGGTCTTACGTCCAGTCGAGTTCATAAATATGTATACACTTTAGTACCTTGTCACTTTAATCGTTGTGACAATTTATATATGGCAGTTTAAACATAACATTAACCACAGACAAAGGTACTAAAGTGTATACATATTTATAAACTCGACTGTACCTAAGAAAGAGAAATCTAACTGATTGAATGACATGACAAGGCATAGCTAAAAGTGCTAAAACCAATAAAAAGTTATACTTACCTACTAGATTTATTTATTTATTTATTTATTTATTTATTTATTCATTCATTTAGACAGACCAACAGTTGCACAAACAAATATAAATAGGTACAAAGAAAATAGTCCTGTTTGTGTACCAATTACAGGTGTGCAACAGTATTAGCACAGTCGGGGATCAATAAAACTAAAAACTAGGCATTTATCACCTTACAGAAAAATTACCAATAAAATGTAAAAATAGAATTAACAAACATTTTGAAGTTTAAAACAGCACAAAACTACGATAAAACTAGTCTACGTCTTATTACGTAGATAGAAAGGGAGATCCGCGCAAACAACAAACAAGTCGCGAACAACATTTGGGATGTACTATTTTTTCTCGTCATTTAACTTAAGCGAACTACATAAGAAAACTACAATTAATAATAAATTCAAATTTTTTCCTTACAACTGCCAGAGAATAAGTAATAATACAAGTAACTACCAACCCTGCGAAGTGGGCGGAGTCAGTAAAGCTCATGACGGGCGAAATAATACAGATTCTCGCGGCGCAGATTTAAGGTGCATTTTGCCTCGTTAGGAGCGCCCCCACTATCGATCGCAGAAATGTAACCAAGGTCACTTCATGCCGTGCACTTATATTATTATCGTTAACGCGTTCTGAGTAGGTTTAAATTGGCATGTTTTCTGTCACAGAGAGTCGCTTATGTACTTGTACTATTACTTATTCTATGCCCTGACTTCTCAGACGAAAAATGGCCGCCATCTAAAATAATGGCTGTGTAAATTTATGTGAGTGAAGTGAATTTATTAACCGTACCTATTAGCATAGTATAAATAGAAAAGTAGCTCGACTCCGGCCCTTTAGGAGATTCTGATACCTATTGCCGCTCAGGCGTCAGGGTTGTCAAAACTTGTTTTTCAATTTTAGTCACCTACTTGGCCATACTTTTATTCTATTTTTTTTTTTATTCTATTATTTTACTTACATACTTTTATCTGTTGACACTAAATAATAATTACGTTTATAGGTATGTGATGTGATTCCTTTTCGACCTTTTGATAATGCCGCTTTCGCGTAAAGCGGCTTCCTTTGACTAGGTACTTAGGTATGTACCTATTATTGGCGGCACGCGCTGCCGCCGCGCGGCTTCCTTTGAGCATTGGCAGCTCGCGCCGTGCGGCATTACACAAAATTGAATAAATATCTGAATAATAATAATTTTACGGGTAAATCTTACACAAATTGACCTACGTAGTCCCAAACTAGGTTCTAGGCTTGTACTTTGGGTACTAGGTAACAACATACATACTTATGTAGTGAAAAATACATACTTTATATTACTATATAGGTACATATAAAACACCCAAGACGTAGAAACAAATACCTATTCGCACTCTTCACACGAATATTTACTCTGACCGGGAATCGAACCCAGGACCGCTAAGTCTAGCAAGGTCACTAGGTACTTAATCACTACCAACTACCTAGGCCATCCACGTCGTCACATGTCACATGTTACCTGTCACGTCACACTCAATAACTTAAATTACCTACTTAATACGTATTTATTTCACCTAGGTACTCTATAGGCATACCTAATTAATTAAGTAGGAATTATATTAATCACTTGCAGCTTTTATTAAATCCGGATATAGTTGTACCTGCCTAAGCTAGGTTTAGGCACAGTTTAGGCGTTTTGAAATGAATAAAAATGAGACGCTAACAATAAAATAGATTTGATTTGTTGATTTCTAACCTAGATATAAATATCAAAAAATAAACAGCATTCTTCTCAACACAAACTCTGAATAGGTATGTAGGTACTCACCTTTCCGACTCCAAAAGTATGTTGAAAAACGATAGCTCCGGATTTTGTATACCATTTTTTAGACACCCGTACTATACTACCTACTGAACAATATTACGACTTTTCGGCAAAGACATGTCATTTTCGCTCGATGTCGAGACGATCTACTTTTCTATTTATACTATGCTATTAGGAAAATGGTTGTGTTACAAGTGATGGTGGAAGAAGGGACATAGTTGTGAAATATTATAGCAGGTAATTTTTTTCTTATTTTGGGTAATAAACTCATTCATTATTTGACTGAGCTAACCTAAGTAAAGGTTTAAAACAATATAATTTTGTCACGAGTTGGTTTACCGATTGCTTGTTGCTTTCGTACCTAGCCTTTAACTGTTTTGCGAGGCTAATCTAACAAGTTCACAAATTGATGTTTCTACTTTTTTCTTAAACGTAATTGTTACGAAAAAACCTACCTAAAGCTTACATTATTTATTTGGTATTTATTTTACCAATACGACTATCATCAGATGATCTCTCCCACATGTTATTATTGGGTTGTAATTGAATTTGCATTATGCGTACTTACTAAATTTTATTGTAAGAACTCTTCAACTAGTATAAAATGTTATAATGAATACCTTATTGATAAATACAAGGGTAAATAGGATGACAAGCTATTTCCAAATTATGAATCTCATACATACCACACGTCAGAAGAATTAAAATGTACATATTGCCTGTGAAATCTCTGGTTATTCTTGGTGGTATGGAAATGTATGTTAATAAGTGGCTGAAATAACAATATGACAATCTTATACAAATTGATTGTAGTCACAAAATAATCTTTAGGTTTGTTTGTACTATGGCTACCAGACAACATTATACGTATTTATATTAATATTATATTTATACTAGCTGTCCGCGCCCGGCGCCGCCCGGGAGTATTTTTTTTTTCATCCAACACTGAAGAAATATACTTTAAGTCCTATTCTCAGACCTATTGAATATACACACAAAATTTCATAAGAATTGGTCAAGCCGTTTCGGAGGAGTTTTGTTACAAACACTGTGACACGATAATTTTATATATTAGAGAGATAGGTATGTACTAAAATGAAAATTATATATCCACGACTCATAATATAGGTCATTCATCCAATATGTGTTCTTACCGGGAATGGAACGTGGGCTGCTAGTTTCATAGGTAAAACACTATTTACAAAATAGTTAGTAGGTATCCGTGTAATTAAGAAATTCCTACACTACATTTCGCACCTCCGATAAAATAGGGTTCTAACTTGAAATAGCGTTATTTTCAGTAAACATCAAAATGTGTCGCTATATTTATAAAAATGTAATTTACTGCATATAATTTTTAAAATAACTTTAAGTGTGATATATCATTTTAAACCTCACAATAATCCGTATTAGGTGAAATAAAGAGACTAAACATATTCTTAAAGAAGTTGCCACTTATGACCCTATTTTACAAGGAAATTTAATTAATTTTAATTTAAAAAAGTGCTGTTGAGATAAAACGATCTTTATTTTTGTTAAAAAAGTACGAAATTAAAAGCAAATCTTATCAAAACAAAGTTTTGTCACTTATAAAAACTATAATACCTCGTTATAGAGCTGTTGTACTTATAACTACTATAAATCTGGTGTTTAAGGTGAAGAAATATAAGTAGGTGAGGGAAATTAGAGAAACTAGCAGTCTTTCCATTGCAAAGAGCCTTTTTATCTTACTTACCATAACATTAACTACTCGGGGCTCTTCATTCCCTTAATTTTTGGTTTAACAATAAAAAAATATCTAGGTAAGAGGCTTAACGTTGGGTGAAAACGAGCATTGATTACTAGTTTACTATATAGTTTCATACCTAGATATATTTTGTTGGAACCGACAAGTAAGCGAATTAAGAGCCCTAAGTTATTAATTTAATAGTAAGTAAGATAATAAAAAGGCTGGGTATTTGAAAAGCAGCCTTTCCATTTAAAAAAGCCTTATTCTTAGTATACTTACTGTATAAAATAATTAAGATAACAAAAAGGCTATTTGAAATACAAAAACTGCTGGTTAACCAGTAACCAGCATTTTTTCCATTGATAATAATAGTAACGTAATTTGAAATATTTAGTAAATGCCACTAAGAATACACTTAATAACACACTTTTTAATAATGACAAAATCTATTGTTTTGTAATTTAGCGTTATATTCTCAAGTAAACTGTATTAAAAACAATAACGGGGACAAATTAGTTAATAAATTTATCATATTACACGGATAATGCAAAAATCACTGTCAACTATCCAAAATAGTGTTACATTACGAAATTAAACTGTATTGGAGATAACTTTTGAAGCAAAAGAATAGTGTTATAACATCAAACATAGTTACATTTGAACTTAGAACGTTGTTTTAACAAAAAAAAAAGTTAAAAGATACTTATTTATTAAGATAAAGAGCACTATTTCGAGTTATCACATCATTTTGCACTTGATCTTAGCGTCCGCCCGTCACAACTTTAAATGGCACACTAAATGAGACCACCCGCGGTGAGGCCCCATACAACAGATTGACAATGTTAAACTGATACAAACGCCATCTCTTGCAAACTAGCCGCACCACAGTTATGACTCTTTTTGAGATAATAAAATGGAATTTTGGCTATCTTTCTCCATATTTAACTCAAAATCTCATTTTTTCAAGTTAGAACCCTATTTTATTGGAGGTTTAGCCTTAATGTTGAAGCCTTCATTCCAAATTACCCATAACTTCACTCGATTTCACTCAAATTTTTGCATATAAAGACTCACTTGCTACTTTTAATAGTAGATTGTTCAACAAGGGACTAAAACAAGCCATAATGACACGAGATGTTTAGCCACGCGAGCGAGCCAGCGAGCGAGAGTGGCTATAGTTCGAGTGTCATTATGGTTGTTTAGTCTCGCGTTAAACACTCTACTTTTCACTTTGAATGCGAGGAAAAAAAACAACGTTCAGTGCCGGATTAGCCACGTACCTAGCAAGAGTAGCAAATGCTACGGGCCCCGCGCATACACGTCTAACCTCTAAAATGCTACCTACTTACATCAGTATGCGTATGCATGTACTCATATGAATAATCCAGTCGATATTCTCCAGCAGAATAACCTAAAACAAACACCCACGCAAAATAGGTGCATATCTAAGTCGCTCAGTTGCGGAAAAAAGCCCGCCACAACCTGTAACCTAAAACAAACCCAGGGTCTCTTTATAGAATTAGCTGCGCACCCCGTGCTTGCTCAATCCAGCACTGACGAAGTTCTATACACATTTACAATATTGATTATAAGAAAGTTTCTTACAAATTTGTTCCGCGGTTTTTTCTTTTCTTATATTTTTTTTGCCGCTTTAAATGCTTGCATATTTAGCCAACAGGTTCAAACTTGAAAACTATTTTAAAACTAATTGGACCAAGCATAATAAAATGAATTCATCCTTAATATAATTAAATAGATTCATATTTGTAATAATTAATCGTGTTTCACGAAATTAAATCATTTTTATTTATATTTTTTCACAGTTGTCATTTTGAGGTTATTTCCACGCGCTAAAAATTCTCTATAGCACAGAATAAAGACTAAAGGCATAGAAAACGTACTAAATAAGCAGAAAATACATTATGGTTACCTTCTTTTTACTTATGGTTTTCATAGTGAGTTGGAAAGAGATCGTCACAAGGCGTGATTTGGACCTTTAAGCACCAGTGTAGAAGAAAGTAACGCCAAAGAAGTCCGGTCGTTGATTTGACGTTTCTTCACTTTCTGATCATCACAGATTAAAGAAGAAAAGACACCTAGTTTTTGTTTCTTTTCCTCTTATCAAAATGTAATCTATAAAGTAGAGACAAGTAGCTGATACAACGTTCATCTTATTGCACGACTTCTATGCCTTTAGTCTTTATTCTGTGGTCTATACAAAATCATTGAAAATGGCAATAATCCTCCATTCACAAACACCTTGATTGGATGTTTAGGGGATTCCAAAGTAAATTAAAATAATTTTACTTTAATCCCTAGAGATTAAAAAGGAACTTTAGTCCCGATGTGAGGAGACTAAAGTAACATTTTAAGAGCATGAGAAGTGAAAAAACAATTATGTAAATAAAAATATTACACATGTAGGTAAAACACTATTTACAAAATAGTTAGTAGGTATCCGTGTAATTAAGAAATTCCTACACTACATTTAGCCTTAATGTTGAAATAGAAGCCTTCATTCCAAATTACCCATAGCTTCACTCGATTTCACTCAAATTTTTGCATATAAAGACTCACTTGCTACTTTTAAAAACAATTATGTAATTAATAATATAAGTACCATAGAAATAGTATGAGGGGTGATCAATAAGTTTTTAGAATCGGTGTAAAAAATGGGACATATGTAAATCATTATATTTTAATTGGAATAAGCACATTTTCTATATTTGCAAACATTTATTAACATCATTTAAATGTTTTTTACTTTACCCTTATAAAAATATTTTTTCTTTTGGAGGTCAAATTTTGTACCTTCACTAAGTCATCATCAGCTTGTGATTTTTATGTAGTTGTTTTTGAACATTGGTTAATGAGAGGTAGTAGTCAAAAGTTAGGGCTAAATAACAGGGGGAGAGGTTATCATTTCTGAACTTAGGTCGGAGAGTAGCACCCTTGTGAATTAGATGTCTCTGAAGCATAATTCCTGCCGAAAATTCGTATTTTTTTTAATCCGTTTTTTTTTTCTTTTAAATCCATAATTATATGGCAGAATAATGTTATATAATTCTCCTAGGTTATTTGATAATTGCTAAAAGCTAATATCACAGTACTTATTTGTAGGCCTCAATAATCCCGGAAAAAGCCGAAAAAGCCACCTTACATTTTGGTGACCGAGCTGGAAATAAAAAAGTCCAGTGCAAACAACTTGTTTATCCTTTAAATCATAAGGGCATCAGGACTTTTTCCACACTGCTCCAAATAATTACAAAACTAACTCTTATTTTTGCCGTCTTGTAAAATTGTTTATACCGATGTTTTTTGTTTAGCTATCACATAAAAACAAATTAATAATGTAAATTATTGTTTTCCCTAATTTAACGTTTGTTAGTGCCATGGTATAGTCCACATTAAAATAATATCATTATGGTTCATAACAATTCTAAAATCTTATTGATCACATAGTTTAATCAATATGATTTTGGTAACAATGCATAATTCCCTATAGTCACTAATGTTAATGCCACGTACAATTATATCATTATAGTGTAGTTAGCAGAATAAGTACACGGGCATTTCTCAGAAAGTTTGTACCATGTTGGAAAATTAACAAAAAATATATTTTTCTTAGAAAAGGGGTTTTTTTGTTTGATTCTTGTCCAGTATTTATTAAAGTTTATGTTTATTCAAAAATCTCGCCCAAAAAAACAGCGATATTACTAATAAATAATATTTTTTAGTAGAATTTCATTAAAAATATTCCGCTGAGTTACAAATTTAAAATAAAACTCCATTAAGGAAACTGCAGATAAATGAAAAGCAAAAATATTTATCGAAAAATTTAAGTATTCATCTGTCGGTCAGGATTAAGATATTTCAAATAAAATACTGCAAAACCATATTTTTCATAATTTCTTCGTCTACTGAGTTACATTTTGGCCATAAAGTCACTGGAATTTTACTATATGTATGACATTATTTATGTTTCTGAAACAGCATTTTCAGCATAAATAAGCAATTTTATTAAAGGTTTAATAAAAAATAATCATGTTTCATTGTCAGTTAAAAAAGATATCTTAAATTGTTTATTGAACAGCCTCAGAATTGTGGACAATCACTCAGTGGAACACAATAATCTCTAAGTGGAAAAGTAAAGCTCTGTATACAATCAACGTAAATTTGCTTGGAAAATCACAAATAAAAATAATCTTTTTATACAATAAAAAAAAAATCTGTAATTTTAACCTGACATATTTTTCGCCTGACCTAAATGGATGTCAGGCGAAAAAAATGTATGCGTAACATTACATACTTAATGAAGAAAATAAATGATTTTAATAATTACGTAATAACCATTTAGGCTGAAATTACAGGATTTAATAAACATCTATTGTGTAGATTAGTTAGGTAAGGATTGGTTAGTTTTATAATAATTCAGAAAAAATAACTTGGATAAAAATGTTTTACTAAAAAAACGAACAAAGAACAATATAATAGACTTATAAAAAAAAAACAAAATCTAATTACCCTTCAAAACAGGTATCACATTTCAAGTTCGTGCTGACAATAATTAAATGCGAAACAATATACAACCAAAAAAAACAAGTATCAAACAACAATTGATAGAGAAATCGCTTAACAAACATACAAATACATACCTCAGACGAATTGAGAACCTCCTCCTTTTTTTAAGTCGGTTAAACGAAAACTCTAATGTAAACATAACTTTACTTATCCACTGAGTGACGATTCCTTCCACTGAGAAACATTTATCATAAATGTTTCTCAGCGGAACGTAACGACTCCTCCGTGAGTGGGGATAACTTGAAATAAGTAATACATATTTTAGCAATACTTCACAAAAAACATCACACTTCTCTTTTATATGAATTACACTTCAATAAGAAAACAATAAAAGTTAGAATAGCTTACCAAATACCTGCAAATTGTGGTCAGTCAGTGGATGTTCAAAAATGTAACGTAAGATCACCAAGTTTTCGACAGCACTGTTCTCGGACAACTGACTCGAAATTCGAAAATGGCCGGTTTCGTTGGGGTATCTGGGTTGCTATCTTAATAAAATAATTACCATTACGGTAGTAATGTATACCAAAAGTCGAAAAATGAACGTAACTCAGTAGGAATTTCCACCTGTTACAAAATATTGGACTCGATTTTAAACCCATTTTTCAAGCAGTTAGGGTTGATTTTAGCATAAATAAATAGTAAAAATACATAAAGGATACAGTTATGTTGCCCGGTGCAAAAAATATAAACTCGATTTAGTAGTCACAATATTTTTAAAGTTTGAAACATTTTGTTATTCCGATGTTGGACACGGTCAAAACATAGGTATTTTTTTAAGTTAATAATTAATATAAATTAATGTAATGGCTATTAATTACAATAAAAATACTCATTAGTTGCCTAATAAAAATATCTATATTAAATAAATACTGACTTTGCCATAAAGTTTGTCATACATATTAAAAAGTTACGAAGAAATGTCAGGACACAAGAAAAAGTAAAGGTACAAACTTTCTGAGAAATGCCCACACATAAGCAAGCTATCATTTTTTATAAGATTGTACGTTAACTTCATAATATAATTCTACGTCATAAATACCTATTAAATAAGGCCCTCATTTTAAACTGCCATCTTTGCAAAAGTGTAGTATAATTATATACTTATTAGTTATTAATCATTTCATTAGACAAAATGATCCATAAAATGATCAGATATTGTTAATAAATGCCTCATAATTATGCCCAGATATCCCATTGATAATATATTCTAATCGCTCATAGAACAAGTGCAAGTGATATAGACATCTTCAGTAACTGGTTGCAAGTCTTTAGGACCAAGTTAAGAGCTATCTAATATAATTGAATAATTTGTTACCTACCTTAATTGAATTGTACAAAGGTTAGTTAGATTAATAGCGCTAATTTAATTGTATAAATAGTAGGACTGCTGAATACATTTGCTCCGGTATCGCACACAGAATTAAAATGTTTAATTGTTAATTGTGTAATTTTAACAAGTAATCAGATATAACTAATTGTGTTATCATTTCGGAGCAATTTGTTTAAATGTAGACACATGTAAGTGAATGGATATCGGAAGACAATTTCACTCAAATTGAATTATTATAATCCCAAAATTAGCTTTAGTACTAGGGAAAATAAATTCTGATACTCACTCATACTCAAGAGCAAAAAATCCACATGCGGTGGTCCCGGGTCTGCTAACCTTTTTAGGCAAGGGTTTTAAATTATAGCTTAAACAATATTTTGATATTTGATGTTGACATGTCACATACAGACATTATATACCAGGGTGGATACTGGATCACTCAATGTATGAATATATATTTTTTTGCTTCAACTGTTTTCGGCTACTTAGAAAAAGTTTTTACACCTTACAATCATAGTAATGTATAACATATAAACGAGGTACAGTCGAGTTCATAAATATGTGTACAATTTTGTACCTTGTCACTTTAATCACTGTGACAATTCATCTTATGGCAGTTTTAAGATGCCATTAAATAGACAAGGTACTAAAATGTACACATATTTATGAACTCGACTGTACATTAATATTTTGTACTGCCCCAAACTCACGGAACTTTAAACAAATGGTCCCTATTTTGTAAAAGTTCCGTTAGCTTGGTGTAGTACTAAATATTTCCGTATCTCTTTTATATTTTATATATTATTATGAATGTAAGGTAGGTGTTACAAGTTTGTCATATTAGCCAAAGAGGATTAAAGCAAAAAAAATACGTTTTCATGCCTTAAGTGATGCCCTTTTAGAATAGAATAGAGTAGAATAGAAAAACATTTATTTCGCTTAATTATAAATCAATACAGTCTGTGAAAAGTAGTGCTGCGAAAATAGTATCCACTCAGCTATATGTCGTACAACCTGTCGGAGGTGCGACGCTGGTTTTCTGTGGACCCGCGGACTGGTTTTGCTAGACAGCATACATTGCATTCGCTTGTCCCTCCAAGTTACAATAGGGAAAGCATTTATATATGAAAGAACTCATTATCTACACAATAAGTGCTTATATCGAATGAATTCTGTTTTAAGAAGTAGGTATAACACAATAATAATTAACTTAACCTAACCTGCCAGTGTTTTCATACCTGTAATTAAATTTGTGCCTCAACACGAAACCGTTTACATTAAACTTGAATGGATAGTATATGCGCTTTTAAAAGTCGCTTGAAGGTAAATAATGATTTTGAATTTATAATAGGAGGAGGGAGATTGTTCCAGCATTTCGTGGCTGCATACTGGAAGCTGCCACGAAATGCCGCGGTTCCGTGTCGAGGACAGATTAGTTTTGGAGCCTGTCTCTCAGGTCTCTGCGAAAATTTCAGTCTCCGATAGAGATACGGCGGTTTTTTTCTTTTAACAATCTCAAACAGAAGTGAGGCAAAATGACCTTTTCGACGAGCTTTCTATCTTTAACAAACCACCTTTGTTTAGAAATGGTGTAACATGAGATCGATGCGAGACAGGAAAACAAAATCTGACGCACGCATTTTTCAGGCGTTGAATCAGGATCTTGGTGCGAGATAATAAACATTCGCCAAAGATGGTATCAGCATAATTTAGTTTAGACAGTACCGAGGTATCTGTTAATTGAATAAGAAGATAGACGTTTAGATACTCTCTAATTCTATATAATACTTTCAAACGATAGAAGCAGTTACGAACTGTTTCAAGCACATGATTCTCAAAACGTAACGATCCGTCCATGAGTACGCCCAAGTTCCTAGCCTCTGATACTCGACTCAATTTATCTCCCAAAATTGTTACTTGTGGATTGCAAGATATCACTTGTGACCTAAATTGCCGCGTACCTAATACCATAAACTTAGATTTAAGCGGATTCAGAACTAAATTGTTCAAATCTGACCATTGGGCTATCTGATCCAGGTCATGGTTCAACTTTGAAACGGCAGTGTCCATGTTGTTGGCTTTGAAGGAAATGTTAAGCTGCACATCATCTGCGTAAAGGTGGCACTTGCAGTTTTTTACTTTACCAATTATGTTTAGTTTAGTTAGTTTAGTTTATTTATTCATCAATGTAATATTACAATATAAATTGCATTGCATGTCAAAAAATACGAAATTACATTGAGATCGTCAAAACATAAATACATAATATTCAAAGAACACAAGAATACTTAATAATAATTAAAACAACAACAATTAAACACCTAATAATGGTCACTCGTCCGATGTCAATACAAGGATTAATAAAATGTCAACACAATAATAATAATAATAATAATAATAATAAATTTACATTTCCAGCTCCATATATTCATCCACGGAGTATAATGGATTATCCAATAAAAGGTTTCTCAGCTGGTGTTTAAATGCTTCGTCGGATTGTACATTTTTAAGTTTGGCGGGTAGACGCTCATAGTACGTGGGACCGATGACACGCGGGTTCTTAGCCGCAAGTGCCATGCGACGGGGAACTGTTCTCAAACGCCCGGTGTGGCGGAGCTCCTTGCCGAGAATATTAACGCGTGCGAAGGAGGAAATATTATCTCTTACGAACATTAATATTTGGAAAATGTAAACTGAGTAGTGCGTCAATATGCGGTAAGTTACGAAAAGGCCCCTGCAAGAGTGCCTAGGTTTCACCCCAGCTAACGTTCGTAAGGCACGCTTTTGCATAAGCATCACCCTGTTGGCATCCGTGGAGTTTCCCCATAGGAGCGTGCCATACGACATTAGGGAGTGAAAATGTGCAAAGTACACCTGTATTAGTGCATCATTTGCAATAAGCCTCCTCAGTTTACGCAACGCAAAGACGGCACCACTCAGTCTATCGCACAGTTTGTCGACATGGCACTTCCAGTTAAGATTAGAGTCAAGTGTGAAGCCGAGGAACCTACACTCATTGCATATCGGCATCGGACTGTTTGCCACGCACGTAGGAAGAGAGATACTTCGGCCTGAGAAAACCATGGTATTGGATTTCGACAAGTTTAAAATTAAACCATTAGCCGAAAACCACGTTTGCAACTGTTGACACGCGCCATGGATTTTCTCCCCCAGCTGTTCATACGTACGCGCACTAACCACGACAGTCGTGTCGTCCGCAAAGAGCACTGACAGGCCAGCTGTAATGGCCGTCGGAAGGTCATTCATATAAATTAGGAATAGTGTGTTTCCTAATGCAGACCCTTGAGGGATCCCTAGACTCACACTTCCGGTCATAGACTGCATCCTTTTGCCGTTTGCGGACAACTTGACTGCCTGTTGACGTCCGGACAGGAAAGACGTGAGTAGACGGTGGCTGACATCGCTGATGCCGTAGTGATGCAACTTGTCCAGAAGCATTCCGTGATTGATCACATCAAAGGCCTTTGACAAGTCGCAAAAGATACCCGCTACCTTGTACCTCTCATCCAGACCAGTAACAACGCAGTCAAATATTTTACACGCTGCCGTGGTCGTCGACATCTTCTGCCGATACGCAAATTGCTGGTCCGTCAGTAGGTCGTTATCCTCAAGGTGACTCATAATGTGCGACGACAGGATTGACTCCATTATTTTAGAGATGGTAGGAACTATCGTTATCGGCCTGTAGTTGTTGACTTCACACTTGTCCCCTTTTCCCTTAAACACAGGACACACTCTAGTACTTTTAAGTACGTCAGGGTATACACCAGAAACAAAAACTTCATTAATCAATCTAACTAATACGTTGCCAATAATCGGCCAAATACATAATAAAATATTGAGTGATATGTCATAGGTGTCAGCAATTTTTCGCGTTTTTAACATACACCGCAGCACCTGGTCCAGCATGTCGCTCGTGACGGTGGGCAGGAAGAGCGCGGGCACCTCCGCGTCACGCAGGTGTCTGCGGAGATATTGTTGGCTTAACGACTTATCACTATCAACAATGTAATTTAAGGCTATGTTTAAAAAATGAGTATTAAATGCGTCAGGAATGTCATTATCAGATATAATAATTTGCGTTGTCGGATCTCTAAGTTTTATATTTTGTGACCTAGTTTTTGTGCCTATCTCTTCATTTACTATGCTCCAGATTTCCTTGCAAGGATTTCTGCTTCCCGCCAATCTTTGCTCGATAAAGGTTTGACGAGCACGCAACGTTTCAGATTTAATTAAATTATAATATTTATTTATACACTCCGTTATAATGTCATTATTTGGGTACTGGCGCCGTATTTCGTGCAGATCGGTATGTTTACGAGTGTACTCTAATAGTTTGTCGGTCAACCACGGTACGGCACTACTTTTATTATTTAATTTGATGGTTTTAATAGGAAAATGAATATTAATGTAATGCGTCATAACCGAAAATAATTTATCAAATTTAATATTAATGTCAATCGTTTCATCGTAAATAAAATAAAAGTCATAATTAGAAATGTCATAATAGAAAAAGTAAACAGATTCGTCATTAAATAATCGGCGTTCAACTGTGTCATTTTTTGGACTTTCATCCCGTATGGCGAATTCATACCGCTGTGCGTTGTGATCGCTTATGGCAGTGTCCACTGGTGATACAGTTAGGTCGTCGCGGGCGAGGTAGGTAATGCCGCAATCAATGGACGATACACAGTCTGCAGTCACGCGAGTTGGAAAGTTAACGGTGTTGGCACAACCGTAGCAACTTAGTATGTCGTCTACCCGCCGCCTCAAACAATTATCAGATAAATAATCCACATTTTGATCACCAACTAGAAGAAACCTTTTCTTTTCGTCAGTTACCTTAATCAATAATAATTCTAATTTTTCTAAATAAACGTTAAAGTCACCCAATCCAGTTTTATATAAAACAATAATTATCAATTTACAACTACAAATTTCCACGGCAGTACACTCAAAGTGATATTGAACGGAGAGGCTCTGCAGGTCATTTCGCTGTCGATATACTATGCCGTCGCGAACATACAGCGCGACACCGCCGTGAGCGATGCGCGTTCGGCAGTAGTAGTTCGCCAACGTGTACCCACATAACCTCACCCGTTCAATCTCACTTTTTTTGCACCAAGTTTCACTAAAACCAAGTACGTCCGGGCTTTCTGTGCTAGATATTAGGTCTAATAGTGAAGTTTTGCCACAAATAGATCGAACGTTTTGGTGAATGACAACAAGTTGAGTGACTACTTTGGTTTTAATGTGACACTTTTTGTTGGGAAGTTTTTTGGCTCAACAACATTATAGAGGCGTACAGACACTCCCTCCGGCCAGTTTTTAACATTCCTGGCTACCTTCAGCTTGTCGGCCGGCACATCCAGGCGAAACGACATGGCGGACGACGTCCCCCGAAGTGGTTCCCTCACTTAAATTAAAAACATGAAGGCTGACAACACGGGGGGCCGCCGCTCGTAGACCTGATGAGAATGGGGCTCGAGGTGGAGAGGCCTGGTGTGCTGCTTGCATTGGTACTGTAGTCGCGTCAACAGGCGAAGTGGTAGCAGGCGCCTCTGGACAGCACATTCCTTGGCGCGTAATTGAAGAAATGGCCGATGTGGTAGGACGCGAGTGACATTGTTGAGGCCTGGAGACAAGCGCCGGGCACGCCGGCTCTGTAGGGGTCGGTGTGGGCAACGGTACCGCTGTGACGATGTTGGTGGTAACGGAGGAAGGTGGCTGCTCATCACTCAAGAACACCATGCGTTGGGGGCCAGATTCATTGAGTGAAATTTTTTGTGGGTGTAGTGTTGTGTGCCCAGTTTTGTTAGTGATAAGGCGAAGTATCATCTGGATGTATTCGCTCTGGTACGTGAGTAGCTTTTGTTGATCGCAGATTACATCATGACAACACTTTATATCACTTTTCATCTCCGTTATCTCCGTATTTAAATTTGTGATTACTTCCACCAACCTGTTAACGGCCGCCGCACTTGTCATCGATTTTGCCTTCGCTGGAGCCATTTTTTTTCTTGATGTTTATATTTATTAGTGTTCAGTGTACGTTTTACGATTATTAATATATATTGTAATTAGGGAATGTAGCAGATTAAATAATAAATACAATAACAAACACGGAGCTGTTTAAATTAGCTGCCTTGCACAACAGCGCCCTCTGTCGTTATGTTTGCACTATAAAGAATAAACAGTACCGGTCCCAGGATCGAACCTTGAGGGACGCCCCTCGTTACAGGAGCTGCACTGGAGACTACAGACGTACCATCAGCATTTCGTATTTCAACTAAGAATAAGAAGTAAACCACGTAACGGCACTAGGTTCAAAGCCATAATATGTAAGTTTTGAGAGTAATAATGTGATATTAATTGTTTCAAAAGCGCGCGTAAAATCAAGCACAGCAAGAATTGTTCCTTCACCTTGATCCTGTGCTTCTAGGATGTCATCAATTACGTTTAACAAAGCCGTAGATGTGCTCCGTCCTTTCCTGAAACCTGACTGGTTTTCAGGAAGTATATCGTAACTTTCAAGGAATTGGGTAAGCTGTATACATACAGCCTTTTCTAGAATTTTAGACATGAGGGGAAGGATGCTTATGGGTCTTAAATCTTTTAAATTTATCGGAGCTGCAATTTTAGGTATAGGCCTTACTGTAGCTACCTTCCATGCATCAGGGAAAGTACAAATTTCAATTGATTGATTTACTATATGTGTAATAAGTCGCAATATACGTGGCAAAGTTAGTAGCAACATGTCAAGTGATATTTCATCAACACCCTGGGCATTTGTTTTAATAGATTGAATAATTTTAGCAATGCCTGATTCAGTTACTGGTTTAAGAGTAAAAGTGGCGGAGCTATGCCTGTGAAATTCATAATATGTTAGTTGTGATATATTTATATCATTCCTGCCTGGCACATCAAGAAAGTGTGCATTTAGTCGGGATGGATCTTTTAGATGAAGAGGTAAATCAATTTCTTTACGCTTGAAATCAGCTTTTTTTTTTATATTTTTCCAAAGTTTGCGGGGGTCTGTTGTTTTATTGATGATATTATTATTAAAATATGCAAATTTTTCACTTTGTATCGCACATACAACAATTTTTTTGAAATCTGTGTAGTACTGTTTATGTGATTCTACCCATGTGATTCGACACCTGGCGTGAGCTTCATTACGTTTTTTTATCATTTCCTTGATGTTGTGTGTTATCCAGGGATATGACTGTTCCTTAATAAAAACCCTTTTTTTTTTTGGCGCATAGCGATTAATCAGATGTAACAAATAGGCATTAAATGAAGCAATAGAAACCTCAACATTATCGGACAATAATCTTTCCCAGTTAATGATATCAACATCTGAAGCAAAACTTTTCATATCAATATTTTTAAGAGGACGGTAAGTTATAAGTTTAGGTGGGAGTTTATCTTTTTTTACAGAAATTTCACAATAAATAAAGGCATGACTACTTAAATCGGGGATATAATCAATGTTCAAGTTAAAAATTTTGGCACTTGAACACACAACATCAATGAGAGTCTCGCTGTGTTCAGTGAAATGTGTTGCTTGGCTATAAAAAAAGGCTTGAAGTTTTCTAGCATTAGCGTCCTCTGGGTTGAAAAGGTTAATATTGAAATCGCCAGCGAGTATAATATGATCAAACGTCAGGAACGATGAAACCGAAACACTAATAGCATGCACAAAAGTATCTACGCTCTGCCACGGCGGGCGGTACGCGGTGCCAATGGCCAGTTTGGTACCTTTAACATTGAGGCTGAGCCACATTTGTTCAACGGACGGCGCCGGTGGGTGGGCGAGAAGACGCGCGCTGATGCCGCACTCAAGATAAAACTCAACGCCTCCGCCACGAGAGCGCACGCCGGCCGGCCGGGGCTCGTGGCGCTGGCGGTAGCCGGGCGGCGCTGGCGCGCGCGCCTCCTCGCCCTCCCGAAGCCACGTCTCGTTGATGGCCATCACATCCACCGCGTGCCGCTCCATGGCCACGAGGAACTTGTCGTGCCGCGTCCCCAATGATTCTGGATTTAATAGCCCAATAGTCAAATTTTTAGTAACAATAAATTGCAGAATATAGGAGAAAGTCAGTTGAATATATTTAATGTTTGATACGAATAGCTTAAGGCAAGTTGCATGGCGCCAATCCAGGACACAAGCCATACATGCCCTGCTCACACTTGAGTATGGAGGGAGTGTAATCTTGTTATTACTTTGAAAATGAACCTTCACAGTAAAATTATTAGTGAGACAAATACTATCAAAACATAAGTATTTTAGTACAAAATAAACAAATATTACCATCAAGAATGGGCACTTGGACCAATAAATGTCAGTACAAGATAATTTTGGGTATAGCTCTAAAAGAAATAAATATATTTTACTGTAATATATCTTAGATTTATGAATGTCTATAATATTACAATTTGTAATTTCATTAGCAGACCTTTCCAAATACCTAGCAAAACCAGTCCATAGCAGCAGATAACAAACATAATAAACATGAACATAATCCCACAGTACCCCCAGCTTTGACTAACCAAGTAATCATATGCTTGATTAATTTTGAATAACAGACACATAACATAGCACCTAAATATCATAACGCTACAAACAACATTATAATATTGCACAAGACAATTTAAAGAAAAATACTATTTAACAAGGTTGACCATAGTAGTAGGAAATTACACTGGTAATTAACGTTGCAGTAATACTTTGTGGTGGTACATGTTATTGCATGAAATATAATAATAGAAACTGTCCATAGAACATGAATGACTAACGTTTCATCCACCAAAAACAAACCTGAGGCCAGCCGCATGAGAAAATTTAAAGAAAAAATACTATTTTCACCTCAGCAGCTCAAACAAGCAGGTTTTGTTGCTTAAAAACAGTGAGCAAAATTCAATTTTGCTGCGAGCGTGAGGCAAAGTAGCTTTTTAATTATTATTTTTAAATGCCGTGCGCAGTGCTGGGTCTACTCACAACATTCGATAGAATTGAACTTCACTTTGTTCTGTCACTTTCACTTCGATACGAAAAAAGCGAGAGATAGAAACAAGTTGATTATAAGTTCGATTTTCAAATTCCATACCTAGTAGGCCCTAAAAGAAACAAACAATAAAACGTTCGGATACACTTATAACCGTAAAATTGTAAAAATCTGTTAAAAACTTAAAAGTTTTAAATGTGATTATTATATTTTTATAATCGAATTATATTTTTTATAATGAAATAAACAGAATATTTCATAAAAAAATACGCAGTTAATCATGTACCCATCTACATGATTTATCGTTTTAACTATCTTTAATTTTGTTACATAAACCGCGGGTGCAGTATCAGAACGCATCTTTAAAAAATAGCGGGATTATTTTTATTGCTTTTGTTTATAGTTCTGTTACGCTATCTACTTTCGATACACGTTGAATATTATAAAAGTACTTAATAATAAATAAATATGAGTGAGTCCAGTGACGAAGTCTGCTATTTAACACCGGAAGCATTAAAGCAGAGCGTGTAAAAAATGCAGAATTAAGTTTCCTGCTTGAAAAGTCTCGCGAAAAATGTCTAAAAGCGTAAGTATGATATTTTTAAGCAATGGAGACTTGCAAAGGGTGCAAACACTGTACTGTTAGCGTACTTACTTCATTAAATTATCACAATCACAAACGGAACAACCGTCTACAATGTGGAGTATTTACGCAATGTTGAAAACCACAATAAAGACAAAAGTTGACGTGCACATTGAAACCTATCCCAACCTTATTGCATTTTTGGAGAGAATGTGTCGGAAGGGCACGAATTGCCATCTAAGGTTAAAAAGTTTTTTTATGAAGCTCCGGACTACAATTTTCTCGCTACAAACGTGTATTTATCCGTCATAAGTATAAAAATATATGTCTGTGCACACTAACCATTTGATTATGTTCTCGCTGCTGAGGTGAAAAGTTGTATGTGTCACACGAGACCAAAGTTATTTACATCTCGTGTCTTTGAATCCTTCGCTTACTCGGGATTCAAAAACAACACTCGCAGCAAAAACCAACTTTGCTCTCTTGTTGCACAAATAACTATTAACAAGGTTGACCATTGTGTTAGGAATTTACAATGGTATTTAACATTTATATTGCAACAACACTTTGTGGTAGTACAAGTTATTGCATGAAATATAATAATAGGAACTGTCCATAGAACATAAATGACTAACCTTTCATCCACCAAAAACACACATGAGGTCAGCCGCAGTGCGCATTCTTAAAATTGGTTTACCAGCATCCTGTCGGGTAAAAATATTTCCTTGTCTTGTCCATATGAACCTCCATTGAAGCCTTCGAGCTTCCATCCGGGCCATGTAGAAAAGATGCCTGTTGGTGGCTGTGAGGCGCTCGTTCAGGTAGACTCGCTGTGGTTCACCAGGTAAACCAAAGCCTGTAGTATCAACTACACGACGGACACGCGCCGCTTGCAGCAGCTCATCTCGCTTGGCACGGCGCACAAATCGCACCGACAGGGAGCGCGGCGCTGCGCGTCCCGCGTCACCCGACGCGCCGGGTGCCAAGCGCCGCGCACCGACCCGCGACACGCTTGCAACATCCTGTACCGTCATATCTACACCAAGCTTTCTGCCAATCAGAGTGATAAGGTTAGCTGCATTCTCATCTGATGTTTCTGGCAATCCCGTGATCTCCAAGTCAGAGAGAAGCAATTCTTGATCCCGAATGTTCAATTCGTTTTTAAGGCGTTCAATTTTTTCAGGCTGGTTATTTTGGGTACCAACAACCCCACCATCTTGCACATGTTTCTCCAATGATAGGATGCGTTCGTCGAAGCCAGTCAGGCGCGTCATTATTGCATCCATCGTCGCAGTGAGTTTGTCCAACCGATTGAAGAACTTGTCGGTGAAACCGTTCAGTAGTGACATCACATAAGTCTCCATGGTAGATTTTAAGCTTTCGTTGACAGTGTTTATTATAAGCTGATGCGTGTTTTCAAGTAGGCTTCCATCCGCAGCGTCTGAGGGCTGCTGTGTCACGGACTTTGTTCGCATTGTGACGTTCTCAGAGTGATAGTTGTCCACTTTATTTGTACACTCAACAGTATTCTTGCACTGATCCGACGCATAAGCAGTCTGCGCCGGTGAGTTTTGGTTGTCGACTTTAGGGCCTTTACTTCGACAAGGCGGACACAGCCAATCCTCTTTACGCTGTTTATCTATCAGTCAAAAGCGCGGCTCAGACACATTCACACAGTCTAGGTCATACTTAAGCTTGCAAACTTTACTCCCCAACAATAGTCTACCTTTAATTGCCTCTCCGAATTTAGCACATTCATTTGAATTAGCTTTAGCACTATCACTCATCTTAGTAGCCGGCCGTTAGTAAATTGAATTAGTAAATTGAATTGGAATGACACAGAAAGACAGTTCACAGTGTAAGTTAGCGGGAAGCAGCGAAAACAGCATGCGCTTGAAGAGTTTACTGCGTCTAGCTTTGTAAATATTATAACCGCTTGAAGCGCTGAGCTGCTGAACTGAATGACGCGAAGTGACGCGACTCAACGATACACGGTAGCATGCCACCGCAAAATTGCACTTTTCAAGTTAAATTTATTATCAATCCGAGCAGAAATCGCGTAAAAAAACAGCACCAAAGCTTTGGATATTGCACAAGTTATCCACTGATACAAATACACTGAGAAACTACACAGTATTTGAATTTAGTTAGATATTTACGGAGGAGCGAGGTAAAAAAGCGACCGCACTGACGCTGTCCAGTGTTACCAGTCCACTTTTATGTACACTGGTAAATGTTATTACCATATACTTACATAGGTGGTCACAAATACTGTGCGGGTGGTCTACAAATATTACTTTCCAATATTGAGAACCAATTAAAAAGCTCTTAATAAATTTGATTGTAACTTATTGTTAACTAGTAAAGTAAGGTTTTATATTATGTACAATTTAACTATGTTGAAAAGCAAGATTTAATTCCATAAGGTTTGGAAAAAATCTTTGGCATTTGGCATTCCCTAGAAAAGTTGTAGGTACTGATTTGTATGGACGGATGTGACAGAACTTAGTTTTTAAATCCCTACCCGTAAAATATAAGATCAGCTTTTGATACAGGTTATTGTACCTTTTTAGACTCTAGTCAATCATTACTACCTAGCAATAAAATTGATTAGGCACTTATTTAATGGTATGGAAAATATGTGAACACCTAGGTATGTATATTCACAGTTATTAGCAACACTTTCCCAGGGTCTGTAATAATGATGACACCTAATTTAAATGATTTTATCTTATAGAACACGATAAAATAAGCATGTTTTACTTTAAAACTATTCTCTAAAATCAAAATTGGTTGAGATACGGGGGCTCAAATGTTGGTTAATTTAATCACAAGGCGTCAGGGACGAATTGTCGATTTTTTCCAAGTCCTGCGTCCCCTTTACTTTACCCTAAACTATAACAGTGACACTACATAATTATATGCTCACTTTGTATAAACCCCTTTTATTATAACATAAATTTATTTTTTTCATTAGAAAAAAAATTCTTCCCCGTAGGGATGGAAAGGGGTGACGTGACTGACTGATCGATCAACGCACAGCCTGAACCGCTGGACCTAGGGACTTCAAAATTGAAAGGAATATTTTTTAAGGTACAACAAGGGTGCATTAAGTAGGGGTTTTTGGAAATTCATCCCCTAGGGGTTAAAATAGGGGGTGGAAGTTTGTATGGAACTATGGTACATTTTTACAGTCGGAAACGTGGTAATTGGTTTTTAAGCTACTGTTTATAAGCAAATAAAAAATACAAATTTCATTGATTTTGGAAACGATGCCCACAAGGCAATAAATGGGGGTTAGAACTTTGTATGGGAGATTAATTATTTTTGAAGTAAGCAACCACCAAGGGTGTCATTTTCTTAGATAACGGTAACGCAGATTTCAAAAATGATAACAAAATTGAAATCCAAAATGGCGGCCTTGATATTTTTTTTAAAGTCGTAATGGGTGTCATTTTCTTAGACTTTGGGGACGCAGATTTTGAAAATAATGTCAAATTTGGAATTCAAGATGGCGGCAATGACTTTTTTTGAAAAAGTGGACATGGGTGTCATTTTCTTACATTTTGGGGACGCAAATTTCGAAAATAATGTCAATTATAGGTAGAAATTAAAAACGGCGGCCATGATGTTTTTTTCTTAATTTTTCATAGGTATCATTTGCTTGGTTTTCGAAAATTACATCAAATTTTGTAAAATAATATAGAATAAAAAAATAGTATAACTAATATAGAATAAGATAGATTAGTCATTATTTGACAAAATTGTGCAATTGATTAATTTATTTCTCCTATGGCTTCTGCTACACAGTGTGACAACCTGACAACATGGGACAGGCTGATTTGTTAGTCTATGTTAAAAGTAATACTAGCGGCCCGCCAGCGGCTTCGCCCCGCTGCAATTTTTTTACTCTAGAGTCGGTCCACGCTAAGTCTGCAGGAGTCGGAAACCGTTAGTTTTAAAAAAGTTTTATATAGCAACACCACGATTTGAGGAGAAATAAGTATTGGTTCTTGGTATTATTATTTTATTTTACGGATCTTTTGCTAAATACTAAATTAATTAGGAAAGAAACATATGTTGATTGTACAGTGAACTATCTTTTTAACCAACTTCAAAAAAGGAGGTGGCTATCCTTTCCGACTGTTTTTTTTATGTCGCAAGATATTGAAAACAGATTTAGATAATTCTTTTCCTGTTGGAAAGAGATTCGAAGGTTCCATATCAATTTTACCAATGTCTGCTATTTAGAATTTAATAAGTGAGTATTTTGTTGGCATTGAATACATTATCATCATCATTCATTCATAATATCATGTAAAAACTAAAAATATTGTCTTTTAATTGAAGTAATAAATAACAATAATAACTTCTTTGTTTTTAACTGTTTAACAGTAGATTTATAAACAAAACGCCACTTATTGTTATCAACCAAACAAACATGAGCGAGATTATCTAAATTCTCAAATTAAGGATTAAGATTGCTCAGTTACTAACCTGTCAACGTCTTGTTGTTAGGTAAACATTGCCGTTTTTGAGCAATAACAGAGTCCTATGATTCTTCAACATGTTGGAAATCACTCAGTATGCGAAACAGTAATTGCAGCACATCACTTTTAAAAGGTTTCACCATTGTTTTTAATTTTATCACAATAAATAGTGAGTAACGGAAGCCGCCTGACCAGGAGAAATAGGGGTTAATTTATATATAGGTTAAGGCGGTTATTATGGTCACTTGAAATAATTAACGGACAGTCATTTTATTTTTCGGCGGAAATTGGTCAGTTACATAATTCTAAAATGTCAGTTCAAACAATACTCAAGGAGTAAAAAATATTTCATCTATACTTAAAATATTACTGTAGAAAATCTGTACTAGTATTATAAATGTGAAAGTAATTCTGTCTGTCCTCGATTTGCTTGTTACGCTTTTACGGATAAACCGCTAAAACTGAATTAGATTAAATTAATACTTTGTATCTCGAAAATCCCCTAAGGAGGTGAGATTTGGGATGGTAGGTAGTTTGTATGAGAATTTGGTAATTTATGTTTGGGAGTTCAACTACGCGATCGGGATATAAAAAAAAATGCTTAAAAGACCAAAACCCTCTGTTTCTTTTTCTCAGTCCGTCCATCCGTCCATCGTATTATGAACTATTAATTCCGAATCGTTCTCCTTGTTCATGTGTCATTTCCAGAGGCAGATACACAATTTTCGAATTTACATGTTTACATTTGCATAAGAGTAAGAGATCTGAAAAAGCGGGAATTTCAGGAAGTAGATAACTACGCTTGTGTATCTACTAACTACGTAATATTAAATATTTGTTTAGAAATGTTTTTTTTATTGTACGAAATAGGGCAAATGTCTTCTTTTTTATGATGCTTACAAAAAGCGATCAAATCAATATATAATACACATGCGATAACTAAAGGGGACGACTTAAGAATAAAAAGTAGGGGATTTTCAAAAATGGGGCAAATCTCTACGAATAGTATGGGCCTCACACTTAGTAGGCCAAAGCAGAAAGGGGGCAAGTAATTACCGAACAGACCATGTGTGTGTATCTGTCCTCTTCCCCCCGGACCTCTGAAGTGAGCTAATGTGTGACTGTGAACACACTATCCGAAATTACTTAAATTTTAATAATATTATCAATATAAAAATTATAACCGTAGAGGTTGGTGTTTTTTAGAAAGATTGTACCTCGTTAAGGACTAAAATTAAGAAACGTTAACTTTTCCGCTGAGTTACGAAAAATTAGCTATACTTACTTTTATAAGACAAATGGTGGTATCTCAGACAAAAATCCTGTAGCAAGTGCAAGCATATTGCTAACGGGTGAGAATTAAATTTGCTTCATTTATTGAATTTAAGATACTGCTAATTGGCGTTGAGAGTAGTATATAAATGTACGACTTATTTTCGTAACTCAGCGGAAAAGTTAACGTTTCTTAATCTAGGTACAATATTTTTAAGAAACGCCCAAATACTAACTAGGTTTGCATAAACATTAAAAGTAACCTACAGTTAAGCATAGTAAAGCATGTTGCAGCATACGTGTGTAATGCGGTAGCACTGGTACTATACAAGTGCGGGCACAGTAAAGCATGTTGCAGCATACGTATGTAATGCGGTAGCACTGGTACTATACAGGTGCAGGCACAGTAAAGCATGTTGCAGCATGCGTCTGTAATGCGGTAGCACTGGTACTGGACAGTAACGGGCACAGTAAAGCATGTTGCAGCATACGTCTGTAATGCGGTACCACTGTTACTGGACAGTAACGGGCACAGTAAAGCATGTTGCAGCATACGTCTGTAATGCGGTAGCACTGTTACTGGACAGTAACGGGCACAGTACAGCATGTTGCAGCATACGTCTGTAATGCAGTAGCACTAGTACTGGACAGTAGCGGGCACAGTAAAGCATGTTGCAGCATACGTCTGTAACGCAGTAGCACTGTTACTGGACAGTAACGGGCACAGTAAAGCATGTTGCAGCATACGTATGTAACGCGGCAACACTGGTACTGTACAATAACGGACACAGCAAAGCATGTTGCAGCATACGTCTGTAATGCGGTAGCCCTGGTACGGTACAGGTACCGCTACAGTACAGCATGTCGCAGCATACGTTTGTACTGCGGTAGAACAGGTACTATACAGGTGCGGGCACAGTAAAGCATGTCGCAGCATACGTTTGCACTGTTGTAGCACTGGTACTATACATGTTCAGGTGCAATAAAGCATGTCGCAGCATACGTTTGTACTGCTGTAGCACTGGTACTATACAGGTGCGACCACATTAAAGCTTGGTGCATCTTATTATAACCGCACCGATCTATACAGTTAAGGAAATTGATTTGCCTACTATCATAGAACCCTGTCACTATAGATAGGGATGCAAATGTCGCAATGACGACAGGGTTCTATGGTGGTAGGCGAATCATTTTTCTTGATTGTATTTTTTGCCGCAATTATAATACGGCGAACCACGATTTAACTGGAGCAAGAGTATGGTACGGGTACACTACATAATCTCGAAATATTTTTTTCCGAATTTGATAAACACGAATTTCAGAATTCCGATTTTGAAATTTCCGAATCATCAGTATTCCGAATTTTAGTTTCACGAAGTATCAGAATCACGATTTTTTTAAATTCCGAATATTTACATTTCCGAATTATTCAAATCCCGATTTTTTTTTTCCGAATATCACAATTCCGATTATTCCTATTCCGAATCCCGAATATTCATTATTCCGAAATTTTAGCACCCCGAATTCTCTAAGATTTTTTATTTCAAATAAGCGCCTGATAAAATATTGTATAATGTTTAACATGCTTAATGCTCAAAAACTGTAAGAATTGTCCGACAAAGTCGACGGAGCTCCTGTTCCGCGTAGCTGAGGCGCTTCGCGCCTTGATGCAACTCTAACCTAACCTAACCTATCAAGGTAAGATGACCCACTTTAGTTATGTGCTCGTCATCTCCCTTACTTTTGTTTCAAGTAGAAGACTTCAATTCAATTCAAGTGGTTAGTTCCAAATTTTTCATTATCGATCTGGTTTGTGAATTTTCGGAATTATAATTTTCGTACAAAGAAAATTCGGAATTGTCAACATTCGTAAATATAATATTTGGAAAAACTTTTTCGTGATTTTAATATTCGGTAATATAAAATTCTACATTTTGATATTCGGCCTTACATTTTTTCGGTATTGTAAAAATTCGTAATTATGAAATTCGGTTTTTTCAAATTCGGAATTAAATAATTCGAGATTTTAGGGTGTTCCCGTATGGTACATGTGCAACAACAATACAAACCATTACTGAAAGACCATGCTTCCACTGTAGACCCTTATGTTCCTATGTTACAGCAGTAGATACGTATAAAGTAATTATCAGTGATCGGAAATAGGTGAGCTAATTTACCTAAACTTGATGCATGTTCATTCAATAATGTATTCCCATCTCACTCACGCATGAATGAATATGCGTCAAGTTTAGGTAAATTAGCTCACCTATTTCCCATCACTGGTAATTATACACTATGCTTAACTGTTCACGCCGCCGGTATAGCACCTGTAGCAACAAAAGTACAAACAATGAAACAAAAAACTTAACTGTACTTAAGTATAGTACCTGTGTTGCGCAACAGCAGTACAGAACATTACTATGACTATGCTTCACTGCACCCGCACTTGTACTTTCCTCCTCCAGTACAGCACCTGTATGAACAGATAGTTATCATGATTAATTATGTAATTTTAAAATAATAAAACAAAGTTATGATTAAAAAAGACTTTATTTCCACTTTATTGGTACCATTTATATTAAGTATATTATTACCAAACACTTTTTTCCATTATGTTTTAATTATGTATGTTTGTTATGAGCGATATTCTATGAATATGTTATGGACATTGACATCTTTCTCAAGGACTTAGTTATATACTTATGTTAAGTATCTTTGGCTAGTAATCATTTTACTTAATACTAATTATAATTAAGAGGGTGCTGCAGAATCCAGCACTTTTTTTATTACATTACAATATTTACAATCCACAGCATAAATCCTGTAGCATAGTACTTATCCGGTATATCTACAACTACAATTGACGTCAACTGAAATTGGACACCATAAATATTCATCAAAAAAATCCCAGCTGTTACTACAGAAAAAAATTAGCCCTACGAGTGACAAACCTCTTGGGATCAGAAAGCAGCCGTAGCTGGGGTCCACTACATTGTCTCTACAAATACAGGGGTTGTTGTAGTAATGAATGAGTACCTACAGTTGTGTAGAGTGCGGAGTTAGTTGAAAATGTTCAACTAAAATATTGTTTTGTTGTGTGCCTTCTATCTGGTTACTGGCTAGGCTACCGTTAGTGTCAATCAGTGTATTCAGTGTGGAGTGGAGTGAATTTCATCTTAATTGGAGGTTTATTTATTATCAAACACTTTTTTCTATTATGTTATGATACTTAATTATAAATGGCTGTTATGAGCGACATTCTATGAATATTAAATGGACATTGACATCTTTGTCAAGGACTTAGTTATATACTAATGTTAAATCTCTTTTCTAGTGATCATTATACTCAATACTTAATATAATTAAGAGGGCGCTGCACAATCCAGCACTTTTTTTATTATATTACAATATTTACAATCCACAGCATAAATCTTGTAGCATATTACACATTCTACCCGCTGAATGTTCAATGAACTTAAAAGATTTGATGCTTACGACCTGTATTTTTGTCTTTTCTTTCTGCGTGAAGATTTACATGCTTATTCGACTTATTGAAATAAATGTGTCTTCTAGAGAAAAAATGCAGCCCTACGAGGGACAAACCTCTTGGGATCGGACAGCAGCCGTAGCTGGGGTCCACTACATTTAATTCAATAATGAAATTTGAAAATGTTTATAACCTCTTAGGATCGGAAGAATATAGTCGAAACAAACGCATATGCAGTAAGGCATGGTTCTATCACAATTATGTAATGTCTTTGATATTTTTTTTCAAACAACAACCAGTACCTGTAAAGGGCCGCTTCGACGTATTCAAAATTCATATTCAAAATTCAAAATTCTTTATTTTCTTTAAACACATAGTACTTATAAAATAGGGGATGGAGTTTCCTATTAAGCAATAATTTTCTTGTGTCAGGAGACTCCGCTCTTCCTAAAGTGGAACATGAGTACATCATGACTTTACCTAGTGTGTAATTTACATTTAGACGTATGCATTCAAACTGTCGTAATAATATAATACGTCACATAATGTGCTGACATCGCACTTGAATCCAATGTATCAGTTTTTTTTTCTTTCGTATTTTTTATGTGTTCTTTTAATTAAACGATTATAGTTTATTCGTCGATTAATTTTGTCAGAAAGAAGTATTTGTTCAATTAAAAGTATTTGAGGTCTGCGGTGCAGCCCGAGCAGGTTTCCAGTGTCGAGTGGAGTGAATTTCATCTTAATTGGAGGTGAAATGGATGAAGACACCTCGACTATACTCCGAAGCTTGGGTTTGGAGTTTCTTATACAGGTTTTCGATGGTAAGTAAATACCTACTACTATATACTCTAGCTTTAAATCAATAGTCTACGAATGTAAAAAAGGGGGGTTTCCTAACATGACGCGGAGAATTTACAATTCTGACTCTGGCAACATTGTCTGTGCAGACAAGAAACTCAAAAGACAAGTTGAGACGCGCTCATTTAGAATTAGCAAGCATGCGGTGTCGTTTATGTTTTATGTCGTTTGCTCACGCCACGCATTTTATTTAGGGCCTGTTTCACAATCGTCAATTAAAGCATATCTGACACATAAATTTAGCCCTTTCCTTTTCTTACACTTGAACATAGACAAGGAGAGAGCTAACTTTAACTGGCACATAAATTTACTTCTCGATTGTGAAACAGGCCCTTAGACATTTAATTTATGTAGTACCAAGCTACGCTATACGCTATACGTGTCAAGACCCTAAATTGAGTGTCTAGTGAAGTGAATTTCATTTCATTGGAGGTGAGATGGATGCAGACACCTCTACTATACTCCGAAGCTTGGGTTTGGAGTTTCTTATACAGGTTTTCGATGGTAAGTAAGTACTATATACTCTAGTTTTGCATCAATAATAGTCTACGAATTTCACACATTTTAACCCATACTTCATCACAAGTGTCTAGTACCTCCCTATCAGCATAACTAGGTACCTACCTACATATTTTACGAACCTGGCCCCGCAAAAGTGACAAGTGCTACAATTCGACATAATTGTCACATGTTAGTATGATGACTTTACAAATTCTACTAAATTGAAGCACTTTTAATTTTTATGCGCACACAGCGGGCAGGAGCGGGTCGGGCGCCAAGCGGGTTAGAAGTTCGGCGGGTGTTTTAGCATTATGGAAGCATTCACACACGTGGCGGGACGGGTCGGGCGCGAGCGGGCCCATAGTGCAGCGCCGAACCGCGGCGGGTCCGTCGCAACCGTATAAAAGTCTAGTTACTGGGCCAATAGTCATATTCTGCTAGGTTTTTCTAGATGTTTTATTAATTCGTCCTCGACGCTGTTAGTAGAAGATGCTACGATATTTGTTATTTGTTTTTTTTTTTATTATTTGTATTTTGTTTTCTTTCTTACAGTTTCTTTTTTGCAAGTTCAGTTTACAAGAATGCACATATTTGAACTATGGCATCTTGCTAAAGGATCACAGATGGAAAAATAACGAATTATACTAGAGAAAGTTTTGGAAATGGTGCCGGAAGGTAAAAACGTTGAAATCGAAGTTCTAAGTAAACGCGTTAATTACATAATCCAAATGATCGCAGATTACTGGAAAAAAGCAGCAAGAAATAAATATGAACTAGTCAGAAAACATGCAAAATGGTAAAATGTCCTTGAAACTATAGATATAGCAAAGAATGAGTCGGTATCAGCGAGAGAAAATCAGTTTACTGATCAAGAAATGACATCAAATCTCGGTCGACTGAAGAAAGATTTTGAGTCTTGCAGTAAGCGAACTCAGCGAAGGAGATTAGTGGACCTCTCAAAAATTGATAACTCGGCCGTGCAGCAGTGCTTTGATAAATACTTCGTCAACTTCGAGTAGTGGGCCAAATGATAGTCATAAATGTGAAGTGAATACAAGTGAGATCCTATCGCTAATCACAGAAGCAAAATTAACAAAACACTAATACCTTTTAATTAAAGAGTTCACTAATAGTAAACAATATCCAGTTTTGCCTTCGTATCATAAGGTTTTAGAAGCCAAGAAACAGTGTTACCCTGAAAAATTAACTATGACTGAAAAATGTGCCGAAGTAGAGTTACAAAATTTTTTGGACCACACGGTTAAAAGCAGTATTCTCAAAATATACTGTTATCAAATATCGATCCCGAGACCTTAGGCGATGTTATGTTAGTTGGTGAGTGGGGTTTTGATGGTAGTTTAGGACACAGTGTTGTTCTCACTGTGTCCCAAACTACCATCAAAACCCCAGTGCTTGTGCAGTGCTTTTCCGATGACCCAACTTTAGAAGATGGAAGTTTATTCGTGACATAATAGGGTGACGGCACCAATGTTGGACACTTTTAGCTAAAAGAACCAATAATGGACACTTAGCTCTTAAGTCAAAGGTCATAAAGTTATAAATTGATTGTCTCAAAATAAATGAAAAACCCTTATCTTCTGTAACATAAGAATCAAGTGTCCATTATTGGTCCTTGTTCATTACTGGTTCCATCACCCTATGTGCCCTTGCGTCTCATGTCCATAGTTGCAACAACAGGAGAAGAAAAAATATTAAAGAAGAATCCTCGCCCATCATCAACTAGGTATTGTCGCCCTATTTGCTCCCAATTTGCAAAAGAGACAAAACAATTATCTAAGAACGAAGAAGATTATTTTAAAAAGAAAATTAATAATTTAGTACCATCGACGAATATGTTGCCGGGCGGCGATGAATTACAAGTTCATCATCAATTGCAATTGACAATGGTAGACGGTAAAATTTGTAGTGCGTTAAGTGACACAGCATCTGCTAGCAGGTGTTATTTGTGCAAGGCTACACCCAAAGAGATGAATCAGATAGACATGTGTGTGACCAAAGAAATTGACACCGCTACGCTGGAGTTTGGATTATCTCCTCTCCATTCATGGATAAGATTTTTTGAATATTTTGTGCACGTGTCATATCGGCTTGAGGTAAAAAAAATGGCAAGTTGGATTAAATGAATAAAAGGAAAAAATGGCAGAGAGAAAGAAGACGATACAAAATGATTTTAAAAATTAATTAGGTCTGATAGTGGACAAGCCGCGTAGCGGAGGAAGCGGCAACTCGAATGATGGGAACAGTACGTAGGTTTTTTGCTAACTCTGCCATTTCTGCCGAAATTACTGGAATTAAGCAAGAGCTTATTGATAGGTGTGGTACAATTCTTAATTGTCTCCATTCCGGTTACAAAATTAATTCTGAGAGATTTAAATAAAATCATAGGAAAGTCTTTTATATTTTGACTGATTACGTCACTTTGACATAGTCCAAAGAGGTATAGGAATCAATTTCCTTAACTGTACCTGGGAACTATCTGGATAAACTCAGAATGCAAGACTTTTGATACTTGAATATTTTCGTTATTTTTTTTGACATGACTCACCATGATATTTGAGCAGTTGGTAATTTTGGCTTGTCACTGGCAGTAGTGGCAGGACCTAAGAACACTGTATGCTTAATATCAGTCTTCGATTTTCTTTTAGTTTTAGTTTGGTTTTCATCTAAGTTTAAGGACATGAAGATCCGTGAAAATATGCATTATTAACCTCATTTTAACATCCTCAATTCTGAATTTATTTGGATTCACTCGCATGCTGACCGTATAAAAATGATTGTATATGCATGTTATTCCAGAAAAAAAAATCCATTCTTTCATCGAATAACGAACTATTAATAGCTGGCTGTAGATCTAGATATATCGATGGTGGAAATCTCAATTGGCGTAAGGGACAAAACATAACTTTTCAGGAGAGCAAAAATAAGATTTCGTTGATTTAAAAAAATATATAACTTTGTTATTTATTAACGTAACGGGAAGTTATAAATACCAAATGCGTTGAATTTTCTTTAGTACTAAGCTTATTTAAACAAATGACTCTCCCTTACGTCGATAAAAAACTTGGATTATTGAACTTTTCATCTAAAAACCATAAATTGATAAAAAATGGGGAAACCGGTTTTGGGTCTTTAAAGACATCAGCTTTGTAATTTACCTAAAATTAAGATGTAAATTCTTATAGTAAAATTAATAAAATCAGACAAGAACCATTTAATTTATTATATGAAGTTAGTACTCTAAGTAAATCATCATATCTGCTGATGTAGTTTAAGCAGTATTTAAGATAAGCATGTTTACTTAAGCATATTTTTTGGATTTTTAAGTACTAAAATAAAACTCATGAATCACATAATGTAACAAATTTTGTTTAATCATCAACACAAATTGTAGAACATAAACAAAAATAAGTAAACCTTTTAGGCATACATTTTCGCAAAACAAAACGTTTCATTAACTCATTATCATAAAAAAGAACTGGAACTTCAAATTCGTTTCGTAAATATCGACGTTTTACTTATGAACAATCGACAAAAGAAATGAACTAATCATAAAAAAAGTATTTTAAATCACATCATCGTCCTTGGCAGAATTTCGGTATGCTGATATTATCTTAATTTACTTACATACTCGTAGTATCAATCACTCTCATCCTCTTCGTCCGTCTGTGAAAGCGTATCTTTGATGCTTGTCTTATGAGGTAAGCTTAGGTATTCTTGATGAAATCTTTTAGGGATGGTTCCATTCTCACACAGACGCTTTAAATCGTGGTATTTCACAGAAGATATTTGCAGTCGCTCATGATATAGCTGTTTTAACGTCATGCTGCTGCTGTTTGAGTCCTGGTCTAGGTTAGTCGTCTCTAAATTTTTTAATGTTGGTTTTCCTTTCACTTTTCTTTCCGTGGTATATTTTTCGTAAAGCTGTATTGTTTGATTCAGATTCAGGTTTTATTGATATTTTGACTTCCATCTTCTTAAGATCCTTCTTTTTAATGTAGCTGTTCGAGTTTTTTGAATAAAAAACTGTTATCTTTTTTTTTATCCTTGTATTTTCATTTCTTTCATTGTTTTGGTTGTAAAGACAATGCTGGCAGCTTATTCCCACTCTATGAAGTCCTGATGTTCCAAACATCAGACTTCGTATGGTGCCAGGGACCCGACCACCCATTGTATGATAAAAGCCTTTAAAAGACTTACCTCTCAAAGTATAACCCACTAAAAGAATAACCCCTTTGAAAGAAATATATGACTTAGTTATTTGTTAAACTAACCATTCACATAAGGGAAACCTATAGAGCTAAAGCTCAGATCGTCAGCAGTAAATTGATATCGCTCTCTTATTGCATAACCAAATATTTAAGGGTAACCCTTATAAATAGCGCTCAAGAAGCCAATTGAACGGCTTTTTTTAGGTTAAAGGGAGGGGCGTTCAGAACGACGCCGACGGCGGCAATGGAGGTCCTACTAAACCTCTAACCACTACATATCGCCATACAGTCTAAGGCGTGCAAGTCACTACAAAGGTTGAAAGAGACTTGCCTGTGGAACGACGCAGCGCCTAGAACCAGACACACAAAAATGGCACACAATGTTGTTCTAGACAGAATACTGACGATGAGTTGCGACAAAATGCAACCCAAGTATGTATTCCGGAGGAACTTCAAAGTCCACATTCCAACAAGGGATGAATGGAAGGATGGGTTGCACCTAGGGTTGCCACCCGTACTTTATTATAAAGTATTGTACTCTATTTTAGCTTCCCGTACGTTATATTTTACGTAACACATAAAGTACGCCAAAGTACTTTATTTATGAGATTTACAGAACGGTTCTTCTCTATAATGAAAGCCAAGTGGCGGGACGACAGAAATGAAGCTGCACATAACTTCATTAAACATTTGCTAATGATATGCCTTAAAACCAGTGTTTGCCATCTTTGAACGCGATTGATATTTTAAATGTGGAAAAATCACTGTTAGAAAACACACGGTCTGATATGTTCTAACATATATGCATTTAAAGATAATAAAAAAAATACTTTACATTTATGCTGTGTACTTTATTTTTCTTCCTCTTTTGGTAAGTAATACTTTATTCTGTTGAAAAAAAGGTGGCAACCCTAGTTGCACCTATCAGAGGAAGACAACTCAATATGGTACACGGATGGTTCAAAAATGAGCTCCGGTACGGGGGCAGGTATTCACGCCAAAGACTATAAAAGTAGCACAAGTATGGGCAATTACGCAACGGTCTTCCAGGCGGAGTTGTATGCGATAATTGCCTGCACGCAGGAGAATATTGGCAGACCTCCACAGGAGAGAACTATCTATATTCTAAGCGATAGCCAAGCGGCACTTAAGGCGCTTACAGCGCCAAGAGTAGACTCTAAACTAGTCTATAATGGAATCCAAGCCTTAAACAGGCTTGGAAGGCACAATAAAGTGAAACTGATGTGGATTCCAGGACACCAAGGCTTTCCCGGGAATGAAGCCGCGGACGAGCTGGCAAGGGAAGGGTCCAAGGGCGCATACGTCGGACCTGAACCATTTGTGGCACCCTCACTGGGCACCATAAAAGCAGCCCTGAATAACAACGCCCTAGAGTATCACCAAAAAGAGTGGAAAACTACTATGGGCTTAGGGCATGCAAAGCTCTTCATAGAAAGAGTTGACCAATGCTGGACCAGGAAGCTTTGGAAACTCAGCAGAAGACAACTCCGATACATTATCGGAGTGTTTACTGGGCACTTTGGAGTTAAACACCTCCTAGCAAAGATGGGCCTTTATGACAACACAGATTGTAGAATGTGCGGCGAAGAGGTGGAGACAATGAAACACTTACTGTGTGAATGTGATGCCCTCGCCGGAGTAAGAATGAAAACCCTCGGTTGTGGCTACCCAGAACCGAACGATTTCAAGGCACTGCTATTGCACTCCACTATCCGCTTTTTAGAAGGAGTGGAGGCTGTATTGGATTAAGCGCTAAAAGAGGGGTAATTACACAAAAGATCCCATAGGGTCGAAGTGTATCCGTAAGGACCCCACCAACAAGATAAGATAAGATAAGAAGGTTAAAGGGATATTGGTATCACTCAAAATATAGCGCTTTAAAAGCAAAATCGAACAAGACTTATACGAAACGGATTTGGATAGTTAATCCTTTCGAAATACCCATTCCAAACCCTTGGTAAGCGTAACCCTTATAAACAGCGCTTTAAAAAGCAAATCGAACGGCTTTCAAGCAATACCTATGGATTTTCTAAATAAATCCTTATAAAAACTCATTCGAAACCCCTTGAATGGAATAGCGGGTCGGTCCCTAAGTATATGAAGTTGTAATCCGAGCAATTTGTTTCGATACCTGTCTCCAATTCTCTATCCTTAAAATCCATTAATTCAAAACATATTTGTTTACATGTGTTTGTTAATGTCCCTTAAGACTAACAATTTTCTATAATTCTAATATCCAATTCCTCTTACGACCAACCATATCTTCAGTTATAAAATTAAATGCTCCTTACGGCCAATTTGTTTTAATACTACTAACATCCAACGCCCCATACGACCAACAATTTAGTATATATTTCTAACCACCAATGTTCTTACGACCCAAAACTACTCATTAAATTTCAAATATGATGTTTTTGATGGCTCTTACGACGTAGTAGGTAATAATAAAATAATAAAAGCATTTCTTTCAGGCATCAAAGGCAAAGTATGGATGTATGTGTGTAAACACTTTATCGTAAAAAACAAAAACAATACAATGAAGATAAAAAAAAATACAAAGGCGAAACTATCCCTTTAAGAAATCCCTTCCAGCTAACCCTTGACTCCAGTGTCGCTACACCCGCACACACTTGTGGTTATTGTAATGAAATACGAATATAATTTGATGTAAACTGCCAAATTCACTTTCCGCCGCGTTCGGGTGTATGCCGCTCGCACCTTTTGTTTACGCGGCGGCGGCATCCTTTGACAAGAGTTGGCATGTGCAAAGGTGGCGCGGTACAGACGCGGACTTAACATATCCATACTACGCATACTAATATATCATCATATATATGAAAGTAACTCTGTTTGTCTTTTACGCTATTATATTATTTTTTACTTTCGTTGCTTTTTTAAGTAATACAATTTTTTTAATACCTACGGCTTACAATTAATTAATTGCCACTAATGGGCAGGGTTGGGTCCAAATCAACGTCAGTTTGCAACCGGTCGCCAGGTGAAATGGGTCTGTCCCTATGGCAATCTACTTACCGTTACCCTCGGATAGCAACACGCCACTTTGGCTCGGGATTCATCTCACACGGGAGGTTCTGGCCCAGCCAGTCAGAATCAATCGGCTGTTGCGTCTACAGTAGTCTGGCCGCGGGCGAGGGTTCTGGGGTGTTGAGGTCGGTAGTCGGCGGAGTACGGCCCCGAGTCGCTGTGATAAGTGACGGAGGGCTTGACATCGTGCGGACTCACTGGGCAGCACATTCTGGAACGCTATATCCTACTCGTATCCTTGATGCGTCAAAACATCCCCAGTAGGAGGGCTCCAAGGAGGGTGGGGAGCGAGTTGGGCGAATGTTTAGATGTGATTTTATGGACTCCAAAAAACCAAAATCGACAAGAGCTAAACCCTCCGCAAGGAGTGAGGCAAAAGCGCTTAGCGCAAAGCATGACTGTGAGGTGAGACGCCGACCTGTCGCCGACAGGGACGCGGGATCCAGCAACAGTGGAGTACGAGGGCCCGTAGGGGCAGATAGGGCGCTTAACGCCAGCAAGGGCAACAGCCAAAGTGACGCCGAACACCCCAAAGGCATGAGCCGACCTCTCCCTCAGGTAGTGTTTCAGCTGCTCCAACGCTTCAACGAGCGGCTGCACACTGACCAATGGAAGGTGTTCGACACCTCGGAGACGGGAGCTGGCACCCGGCGCATCATACTGATGGACCAGGAGTCAGCGGACGTAATCCGGGAGGCCGGCTATGTTCTCAAATCGGCGATCGACGTCAGCAACTTTAAGCTCTTGGACGATGCCGAGAAGAAGGGTGCTGACGTCGATCCCATAGAGGCTTCCCGCACAATCGAGGCTTACCAAGGAGGCCGCGGATGAGAAGTCAGAGGGGGTGGACGAGATCGACGGGGTTGGAGTGGACGAAGGGCTGCGTGGGTGTCGGGAGCCGTCACCGGTATCGGTGACGACATCCGAGAATCTGCGTGACCTGGAGGACCTCTACCTCAATAACCCAACTTCACCGATGTCCGAAGACTGCGTGTCGCCGGCGGAGGCTGCTGACCTCAGCAAGCCAAAGCCTGACCAGCAATGAAAACAAGCCATGGGAGGCATAAGGTGCATACAAATCAATCTGCAACACAATAAGGCAGCCACAGCCCTGATTCAAGAATCATACAAGGGCGAGATCAGAGGACTAAATGGTACGGCAGGGGTTATCTATTACCTCTGCCCTGAGAATAATATGAGGACGTGTGTGTATGTCAAAAACGGCATAAGTGCCATGTCTTATAATGTTTACTGTTATAGGGATCTTACCACTATTAAGATCCAGGAGAAGGAGTAAGGCAAGACTCTCATCATGTCGTCTGCCTACCTCCCATATGAAGCGACGGACCCCATCACACCTCAACTCCTGAGTCTTGTCGCAACTGGCAGTCAGGTGAACACCAACCTGATCATTGGCTGAGACGCCAATGCACACCACGTTATCTGCGGGAGCTCGGATGTCAACAAGCGGGGAGAGAAGTTACTGGACTTTCTGGTGAGCTCTCCTTTACAATCACTTAATAAAGGGAATAGCCCAACTTTCGTCAATGTGAGACGCGGAGAGGTAATTGACATAACGGTGGCGTCAAACCACACTTACGAAAATATTCACTCGTGGCATGTTTCCAATGAAATCTCACTTTCAGATCACAGGTATATATGCTTTAGGTACAGGACTTACATACCAATTGAAACTGTGCGCAAAAGAAATCCTAGGAACACCGATTGGGCATCCTTCAAACGTGACCTGAAGGTAGACCTAGGGGATCCGAAAGGTAAGCTCAATTCTATTGTTGACATTGAATTTGAAGCAGACAACATGGTACGGGCGATCTACACTGCCTGAACCAATAATTGCCCGGAAAAAAGGGTGCTAGCCAAGAAGAAACCCTGGTGGAACCCTGAGATCACCAAAATCAGAAGTGAAACTAGGGCGATCTTCAATGACGCGAAGGCGAAGAATAACTTTAGCAACTACGCTTACAAGCTCACAGAGTATAATAAAGCTGTAAGAAAAGCAAAAAGGAGCGCGTGGCGGAACCGCTGCAACCAAATAGGCTCGATACCAGAGAGTATGAGGCTCACAAAAGCACTAGCAGTAGCAAGGTCAGTAGGAGTTGCCGTTAACGTCAATAAAAGACGATAAGGGAACTATGACTGAAACAGGTTTGGATACCCTAAAAGTTATGTGTATCACACTGTCCCGGCGCCGAGGTGATTGTATCGGGGAGCTGGTTGAAGACCGTCGGGCCCATGACCTGTGGGTGACTTTGTCAGACTTCGCGAGTCGCCGCTGCACCGGCAGGAGTCTGTTCGGATCGCGCAATAAGCGAGCCGAGATATCCCCGCGCTTTTTATAACTGTCGAGGTGAATATACACGTATATTGCTACTTGCAGGATTACTACGGACGCCGATGTCACAGTGTTGATGTTTGTAGCTGTCATTAAAAAAGTTGTTCAATTGTTGTTTAGAAGCTAAATCTAATGATACTGAACGATAAAAATGAGTACAAGGAGTAAAAGACTCGTTAAAATGGTTACGGGAGATAAGGACACAAATAGTAAGTACAATTCAGATAAGTAATAAATTAATATAATAAGTAAGTTTTAGGTTAGTACATTATAAATCGATAACTGCAGATTTAAATAAATAATGAATGTGGATAGTTGTGCAAAGTAACAATTTATTAATTATTATACTTGGATAAATACAAGGTCATTCATTTCGTCGACAAGCACGAGCCGAGCTGGTCGGTTGATGTAGTTACCCATCTATCTGAGACTATGTTTATTTGTGGAATTAATCGAGTGCTGTAATTATTATAATATATATTTAAAACAATAAATTTAGTAGGTAAGTGAATTCAATACCATGCATTGCATCGCCTAGCGCAAGCCAGTCGGTTGATGTGGGTACCTACCTACCTACCTACGTTATCAGGTGGCTCCTGGCTACCTACACTTTTCTGCGGCTGCGTTTACTTATCTGCAGAATGCATTGAGTGTCTGTAATTATTTGCGAACCTACTGAAAACAATTATCCAATTTGGCAATTAATACCTAGACCAAAATTGTGTATTTGAATCGGCCGTAGGCACCTTGATCAAAAATTAAAAGATTTAGGTGTCATTGTGATTGTATTTTTAGATCTTGACGATGATGTGCAATATTAATATTCTTTTACAGTGTATAATTATTATTTATATATTTTTTCCAGATGAAAGCGACGTAAAGAAACAAGGCTCAGATCTTGACGAAAAGCAAGAGCGCATAGCTAATGAAATGCAGCTTATCATTAATGATAATTTTTTTGATGATGACCTACCCAATTCGGAACAAGAATTCGCGCAGACGATCGTTCCACTACCAATAAGGCGAATTTCAAATTCGGATTCGGATTCTTTATTCAGTGATGACTTTTCGGATAACGATCCTTCGTACTATCCAGAAGAACCGAAACAGCAGCGGCCAATAGACAACCATAGCGATGATGAAGATTTAATCACGTTACAGGACTTATTAGGCTCTAAAAGTAACGAGTTGTTCCAATCTTTTCCTGCATCTCCACAGCCTGGCCCCAGTAGTCGCAGTCACCCATATGTTGATATGGAGTGGATATTGCCGACAGAACTGACAATCTCGCTTCGGAGATTGTCCACTTGATATTAACAGATATTTTAGAATTGGTTTGGGATCAGATAAAAACTATAAGCCGCTGGCGTGCTGTTGATCCCAACAATTGGAAAAAAAACGTCGCAAGAAAAAGACGTGCAAAAGGTTTATCTTATACGACTAATAACCAAATAAGAGCCCCAAAAGTCCCTAAGAAAATTAACTGTGCAAACTGCTCATTCAAATGCACAGAAAAGTTTGTAGAACAAGATCGCGAAAAAATTTGCAGAATATATTGGAATTTAGACTTTGTGAGTAAGAAAAATTTCATTCATTTTATTTCGTGTTACAGTCCAACCACCAACGCGAATTGTAGTTGAAAGAAAACGGTCTGTAAGACCTTACACTACCAAACATTATTTTGATATGGGCTCAGAGAAGCATCAAGTTTGCCAGAAATTCTTTTGCTCCACTTTAGGCATCTCACGTTCAGTAATTGAAGACGCAATCAAACATAGAAATGAACTTGGATTTTACGCCGGTGCTGACGGACGAGGACATAAAATTCCTCCAAATAAAACTCCAACAGAAAAGGTGCAACAAGTAATCGATCACATTTCTTTCTTTCCTTCAATGGAGGGTCATTATATCAGAAAACAGTCAAAGCGCAAATACTTAGAAAGCACACTTTCTATTAATAAAATGTACGAGCTTTATTTGCAGGAGTATGGAAATGATAACCCTGTGTCTGCCATAACATACCACCGAATTTTCTCCACTCAATTCAACCTGAGTTTTTTTGTTCCAAAGAAAGATCAATGCCAGGTTTGTAACAAGTATGCCTCAGCAAAAGAAAAAGATAGAGCTGATCTAGAGGCTTCCTATAACGAACACATAGAAAGAAAAATTGCATGCGAAGCTGAGAAAGCAAGAGATAAAGAAAAAGCGGGGACTGATCCAACCTTTCTATCGGTCTCGTTTGATTTGCAAGCTATTTTGCAATTACCATGCTCGAAGATTGGCTTACTTTATTATGTGCGAAAATTGACCGTATATAACTTAACTATATACGAGAGTGCTTTACCCAACAATGCTTTTTGCTTTCCTTGGTCCGAGGTACATGGCAAGAAGTGAAGCGCGGAGATAGGAACAATTTTATACCATTACTTGTCTTCTTGCATCCCGCGTCACATCACAAGTATCTCTTTGTTCTCCGACACCTGCGGTGGACAGAACCGTAACCAAAATGTTGCAGCTATTTTGCTTTGGGCTGTTAACAAAATAGAGCACTTAGAGGTAATAGAACAGAAATTTCTTGAGTCCGGGCATTCCTATATGGAAGCAGATTCCATGCACAGCAGCATTGAAAGTGCGAAAAAACACAAGGACTTATACTCAATGACAGATTGGAAAAACATTTTTAAGAGTGCTAGATCAAAAGGAGTCTACAAAGCAGGCAACAAGAAAGTGAAGAAAGATCCTTACAATGTTAAAGAGTTTAAGTACAATGAGTTCTATGACCTGAAACAACTTGCTGAAGCTACAATAAAAAACAAAACTAAAGACTGCAATGGGAACAAAGTTTCTTGGCTAAAGATTAAAAAAAAAAATATGTAAAGGGTGACCCAAAAATCTACTTTAATTATAATGCATCTGAAGAGTATTTAAATTTTGATACCAGAGCAGTTGTACCATCTCGCAGAAATGCAACTCCTCAATCTGGCCTACGATACAGCACAAGAAAAGGAAAGCAACGCAACAAGTCCAATCCGAATTCTGTGGAACCACCTGCAACTCCTGAATCACTCCTACGACATGGATTAGAGAAGTTGTACAATAAACCTTTGGCGATCTCTGCAGCAAAGAAAAAAGGTTTATTGATCCTTTGTCAAAAAGGTATCATTCCGGAAGAATACCACGGTTGGTATCACGGGCTCCATTGTGAGAACGATATTGTCGACAGAGTTCCAGATATTGCAGCCTAAGATTCAAGCAGCGATGAAGATTGTTAGCTTTGTACCTCATTGTTTTGTATTTTGATTAATAAAGTAGCTTGCTACACTGATTAAAAGATGTTTATTTATTTCAACCATTAATAGATATACCATTGTTACACATTAAATGTCCCTAATACAGTAAAATAAATTCATTAAAACTACTTTCTTAAATAAAAACATTGAAAATGAGTAGAATTTAGTGAAGTTAAGATACTTTTAATAAGGTATTCCAAAATTCTGTACAGGTAAAACCGGCTATATTGTTGATGATTTTAAGTAAAATAAAAAATAATCGCCAATCTACAGGTATTTTTGATTATTTTGTAGTTTGTAGGCATATGGTACGAAAACTAAAGCTTCATAAAATAGAAACATGTTAATAAACACTTAACTGAACGAAATATACAAAAATATATTTGTACAGGTAAAACCTGCTAAGTGTGCGACAATTTTTTTTCAATCACGTTTTTATGGTCAAATAATTTCATTCTAGGTCTCTTCAATTAGTAAAATGTAAACTAGATACAATAAGGCTTAAGAGTATATAAAAACGCTAAAAAATTTTACAGGTTTCAATAAAAAAAAAAATTGGTCAAACATTAAAATGGCCATATCTCAAAATGAGATTTTTGCTGATAGCAGGTATTTGCAGTAATAGGACGATATGATACGTAAACGGTTGAGTGTTACTGACTTGTTTAAAAGCAAATAGCTCTGTTGACCAATTAGGCGTATAACTTTTATGGAAAGCGCTTTTATACTTGCTTATACGTACACGATCTCCAACATTGAATTTATTTTATTTATGATGTAGATTTTGTTGACGTTTCTTAATATTGTTCTTTACTTCCGATTCATTCTCAAAATTAACATCATTTGGTCAAAATTTTGTTGTACTATGAAAAGTTTCATTATAAGATTTGACTATATCATCTAAAGGTTTTCCAACCCATTTATAATTTCCAATTAAACTAAAATATTTGTACAGTTTGTTTTTAAGCGTCTTTATTAACCTTTCAACAATTGATGCCTTTTTAATTGAATAAGTTGAATAATGATTTATTCCTAAAGATTTTAAATAACAATCAAATTCACTAGTGTAAAATTCTTTTCCAAAGTCTGTCTGCAAGTTTCTAGGAATTTGGATTGCTGACTTTATAATTTGTTGAAATGCATTTTTAACTTCTTGTCTAGTTTTTGATTTTGTTGGAATACACCACGCGTACTTTGAAAATGCATCAATGACAACTAAAATATATTTATTTCCTTTATTTATTTTATGGAATTTTTGTAAGTCAATCAAATCTGCTTGCCACAAATCGTGAATGCCTTTTAAAACAACTACTCGTCGCTTAAAGTTTTTACGAGCTGATCTGTGGATCTCGTTCACTACTTGTTCTTTTGCCATTGCTTAATTGTTTTACAATGTTAATGTTGTAATACCTCGTTTTTTGTATAAAAGTTCAATTTCAACTGAGTTGCAAGCTGATGAATTTGAGAATTTATAACTTTGATCAAAGAATCTAGATACTTCATGTCATAAATGTTCTGAACGAGCTGATCGACGTACTCCTTATTTACTGCATCATCAGCCGACAAAGGATGAGCAACACCTTTTAATCTCAGTGATTGTAAATCAAAATCTCCGTCTTCTGAACGAAGCAAAGCCTGACTTTTAAGTTCGTTGACTTCAGATACACCTGCTACACGTAAACGTTTATGAACATGTGTACTGGTACACGAGTGTAGTGTCCTTTTTAAAATCCATTTTAAAAACTCAGGTTAATCTTCGCCATCAGACAGCTAGAAATTAGTCATTAGATTTTCTAAACAAACTGAAAACAGCGCTCTCTCTGGAAAACTTTGACAACTATTTAAACGATTAGACATTAAAATTTGACAGATTAATTCTAAGTGACTAGCGGAAAAATGGGTTCACTTTGAGTTACCTAGATGGCGCTGAGGTGTGAAATAAAAGAAATTAATAATATGAAATAAAACAGATCATTCTAATTAGAATTTAGGAAATAAATCGATTTATTTCGTTATGTTAGTAAAATAAATTAAAGAGGGAAGGTTTACACAAATTATTTTGTAGTGAAGTAACATTATAGTTGTGTAACCTAATAAAGAAATATCGAATTGGCTGGAAGTTGAATAAAAAAAGAAATGACGGCTATAATGCTAAGGAGAGTAGGAGACAAGTTCAAAGTATAATGAACTAAACGATTAGACATTTAAAATTGAAAGGTTAATTCTGAGCGACTAGCAGAGAAATGGGTTCACTTTGAATTACCTAGATGGCGCTGTGGTGCAAGCAAAGGAAATGGTTGAAATTAAATAAAAAAACAGATCATTCTAATTAGAATTTAGAAATAAATAAATTTGTTTCGTTATGTTAGTAAAATAAATTAAAGAGGGAAGGTTTGCACAAATTATTTTGTAATGAAGAATTGGCTTGAAGTTGAATAAAAAAAGAAATGACGGCTATAATGCTAAGGTGAGTAGGAGACAAGTTCAAAGTATAATGAACTAAACGATTAGACATTTAAAATTGACAGGTTAATTCTGGGCGACTAGCAGAGAAATGGGTTCACTTTTAATTACCTAGATGGCGCTGTGGAGCAAGCGAAGGAAATGGTTGAAATTAAATAAAAAAACAGATCATTCTAATTAGAATTTAGGAAATAAATGGATTTATTTCATTATGTTAGTAAGATAAATTAAAGAGGAAAGAATTGCACAAATTATTTTGTAATGAGGTAACATTATAGTTGTAAAACCTAATAAATAAGGATCGAATAGGCTGGAAGTTGAATAAAAAAAAAAGAAACAATTATGACCGCTATGATGCTAAAATGAGTAGGGGTCAAATTCAAAGGATAATGAACTTTGTTTGTTACATGTTATGTTAGAATAATCATTGTCATTAGAAAAGTAAATGCATTATTGCGGGAAAACTTCTACGCATCCCAGCTACGTTATACGCAGGAAACGCTAGAGAGACGCTAATATGAGGAGAGATGAGTTCAAACGAAAGTGAGCTTTATTTGTTACTTGAAATGATGAAATAGACACTAAAGTTGAATAATTGAAATTTCTTTTGCGGGAAAAGTTTACGCATCCAAGCGATCTTATACGCAGGTTTCATACAGCGGGGCCGAAAATTAGGGGTTTCTACGCATGCTCAGGGTTTTCTGTATAAAGTCTGGCGAGGGTCTGAGAGGGGCTTTTTTATTCCGGTCGTCGAAGGGGTGAGTTGTTATTTTGCTGAGAGGTGTCATGTATCGTTCATTTTTGCCTTGTTGGTTTTTATTTATTTGTGTTGTGCTCGTATTATTATAGGTGATATTATTTTGTTCGTCGCTTCACGTTGCGTTCGAGTAACGCTACAAGTTAACGATTATCACTACACAGGAATGTTGTAGTCGACTTTCTTTTGCTAGGATTGTGAGAATGTTTTAATAACTGGTGTTTGTGTGTTCCGGGATTGTTTTAACATGTTTATTAACCTTGTTTTGTTTTCCAGAACTCTGTAACGACGCCACAAATGGTAGTCGGTTACGCAGAGCTCCAGGCAGTCGTAGTTTACGAAAATGAATACCTACACTCACATTTTGGTTGTGAGTTGAGACCTGAAGATTTCCACAATCAGGAAATGGACGGTTTTAACTTATTAACTGAGTGAGTTTGGAAGGTACGCGTACAAGGTTTCCTGATACCTTTATTCGGTATATCAGGCTCCGCTGATGGTACTTTTTCATGGTTTCTCTTCAGGGCCCGTAGAAGTGGATCCGAAATCAGTTTGCGATTGTTGTGTGGCCATATAAAGTACCTTTGGCGTTGATCCCCTTATTTATATATGTATATATAGACCGCCGTAGGTATTTTCGCCACATGGAAGCCAACTAAAGGCTAGAAATAGCCGGTTGAAGGGTCTTAGGACTACACACAGGAAGTTTTACTTCCGAAATCGAGGTTATGTTAGGTCTTAGTTGGTCTAGTAAAGGTTTTCTTACACCGGAATTCCTTTAACACTACTCACACGTTTAACGTAACTGTAAAAGTCATTTTGGACTTTTAATTGCTCTAAAACAATAGATTAATAGGGGTTTAGGGGTCTTAGGTAGTTAGTAGCTTTTCCATTACAACGTGGTAAGCTTATAAACACGTAATGTGACTAGCTAGGTATATGTAGACAAAGTTTGTTCTACTACGCCATCTCTGTCGACGTAAGAATTATAGTTATTGAACCAAGAAAACTTAAATTAGCCTTCTAAAACCAATAGGAAAATTAGGAACTAATAATAATTAATTCATATTAGAAAAGTAATCCTTTTAAATTAAATTCATATTAGGCAAATATTCAATCTAGGGTATCGAAACTTACTTATTGAAAGCAATCTTGATAGTCTGTGGTTAGGTCTATCTATTCCTGTCAGAAACGTCAAATTCTAAGACCGTCCGTCCGTCTAATTAGAAAATAAATAGGTAAAGCGCTAGGCTGCGGAGTATGTATGTTGTCCGATAAACCCGTGTTGGTATGATTAGGGAGTTCGTTTAACATGAAAGGTATTGTAGTGGTTATAATTAGCAGATAGGTAGAGATCTAAGTTTAAGAAACATTCGCGTCTAACCTTAGTGATAAACCTAGGCGGCTAACTAGGGAGACGCCCGCAAACATGTTTTATCAGTTAGTGTGTATAAAGAGTTCACGTTAAAACTGTCTCAAACGAATAAAAAGTAATTAGTTAGCTATGTGTATTTACACAAAGTTGTTGTCATAGAAGTCATTTAAGCACGTAACGAAACTTATTAATCTACGGTATTATTATTAACTTTCTAGGATAGTAAGGGTAAATTAAAGAGTTCACGTTAAAACTGTCTCAAACGAATAAAAGTAATTAGTTAGCTATGTGTAATCACCAGGTTGTTGTCATAGAAGTCATCTAAGCACAACGAGAGTCTTTGATATTATTATTAACTTTCTAGCATAGTAAGGGTAAATAAGTACGGTTACATACCTGCTAAAAGAAAAGCTAGGCTTATCATATTTAGATATTATTCCGAAGAGGTTCTAGTTGTAAGAATTAAATCGTCATCATTATAAACTATACATTATCTTTAAAACATCAGGTAGAGTAAATAAATTTAGGTTAACGTAGTCCTTTTGTATAGGTAAAATTCAAAGTGATACTTACGAGTTGGTCTGTCCTTTCAATACACATTTAACAGCTATAGATGTGCGGTACATACCTAGCTACGGCTTACTGTCTCTGTCCAAGGACAATCAGTGGTCACTGTACTTACACATATGCTTAGTTGTTGTCTGAAGGAACCCTAGTGTTGAGTATACACTATGTGGTTCAAGAACACACCACCTTTGTGAGAATATTAAGGTTATTAAAAAAGTTATTTAGTGATAAAACCAAAGGGCTACTAATTTAGTTAAATTAAGTGTTGAAACAGGATATCTGAAAGCGCACTAAATCAATTATAGGGCTACTTACTAGGGCTAATTAATTTTAGATATAATTTAGTGTTGGCAATTTCAATGAAGTAGATGGTATATGTAAAATTTCACATTATAGTGTTTCAGACTAAGTTATGAATGTACTAGGGATATAGTACTGAAATTGAATTATAGTAATCTGAGTGATTCAATAATTCATACTACAATCCAGAGAATAAAAGGTTGTAGAACCCGCTTAGTAGGGTTACATGATAATTACAGTAGGTATACTACTAAATAGTTTGGTAGTTATGACTACCAATTATAGAGAAAGACACACAAAGTTTGTCATAGGCATATTGAGTTTAATTCTATAAGTAAGAAGTAACAGGCTAAGAAATAAGAATAAAGCGTAAAATTAAGCATTTATATTATATTGTCCTAATATATTATTTTCTGTTGAAAAGTAAAGTGAATAATTGAATTAAAGAGTTTAATCCTTTGAGTTTGTCTCGGTCTCTCTTCTCAAAGGATCCTTTTGGAGAGACTAGAGACTAGTAGAATCAAGTTTACCTAATTGACTAGAATTAGTGTACTAAATTTAACACTAATAGAATAATGTGTTATACTAAATAATAAAAGATATATTAGTGGGCGGGCTCTGAGGTTATGGTTGAAGAGCAGCGGAACGGCGGGTGATGGGGCCGTTTCTTAACCGCTAATATATTATTGCCATTTTATAAAAGCATATCTAGTAAGATATTTGAATTAAACCAAGAGTTTGTTCTTAGTTATATAGTTAATATCTGAAGCTTCAAGTAATATTCTAAGTCGCTTAATAGATATTATGTTTCAACAGTAGAATGATTATGGTTTATGATAAGACTTCTATATTCATGCTAGCTATAACTCTGTTCCTTGGTTAATAATAGAATGTTAGGTTAATTAATCCTTTCCAGTAGACTATTATAATAATTTGAAACTTATTTCAATTAGGAATTTTATTAATATAATTCTTTACTGAATAGTTAATACTTTTAGGTTTGATTTAACAATATATAGATGTTAGCTGACAAGTTTAATGGTACTCTCTAATAGTAATCAGTAGGAAGGAGTAATTAGGAACTTCATAATAGACTAGTAATAATAATCTCTCGCTCATTAAAGTTCTTTGGGTACTATTCGGTTCACAAAGTAGGGTTCTGTAGACATCATGAGATCATGAGGCCAAGCTAACTATTTAAATAGTTAAATATAAATATAATCACTTTTAAAAATATTTTTTTTATGGGGGGGGTCAGTACACATGGTGACCGAATTTATCTATGTTCATTTTATGATATATTTTTACGCCAAAAGTTCTGCTTCGACTAACGATAATAGTAAAGTAACTGCTTTATATATTAACATTGTTCACTAATCCCGCTTCTTGTAGTTCTTCAATAATAGATATGATTTCATTATCCAATCCTGTATTACCAGCATCACGAGAAGCTATAAGTAATTTTAACCTTTCTACTAATTCGCTTGGGTTATCCCAATATACATATGACACATCGTTTTTAACATTTTTCATCGTCGGTAATCCTTCACCACTTACTGAACGTTCTTTAGCTAATTTAAAAAGAGGTCTTATTCCATATAAATATTTCATGCCTTTGTTGCTTTTTATTGGTTTATTAGGATTAAACTCTCTTCTATGTGCATTAGTTTCTAATAATAAGGTTTTATAATTACATGTCATCTATCATCCTCAGTTACAATATCGATGGGTCCTGCGTATAAGGGCCAAAGCAACATTTTGCCAATTTTGAGTTTTTTGTGTTAAAAGCACCACAAGACAACGCTTAATAACATTAATCCGCTTAATAACAAAAAACACCAATATCTTACCAACTAACAGAGATTTTTCTGCAGTATAAAGGTCAATGTTTAGTCAATTTAAACGTAAAAGGGCCAAAAGAGAGTTTGATACTTTTACGCCGGGAAAAACCCGCGGTTCTTTTTAGTCTATGGGTATATCTGTCACACTGACACTTGTACGCCACTCGAGCTCGTGGCGTGTCATGAGATTGCACAGTTTGGCCTTTTTTTCCAGAACAACGAGGGGCAACGAGCTTAACATTCTATGTATGGATGTATATATGTTTGTGTGTAAGTATGTATGTTTGTATGTATGTATGTAGGTATATATTATACGTGATCAAAATCTGACGTTTTAATGTTGCTCCTAAACTATTGGACCGATTTTGATAAATGTCATATGATTCGTCAAGACGGTGCGGAGCGACTGTGTGAGTGTCATTCATGAATACATACGAGTATTATAAGGGTGTGTCATACTCTTCGGCAGTCGGGTTTTATTTTGGATCTTTCTTTTTACTTTAACATTCCTGTTAGCTATGTGTAGGTATACTGCAATTATTGTTATTTTAAATCATCTGCGTTGCATTTTACTGCCACTAAGATATTGGAAAACTCTTATTTACGTTTATTTCGATGACGACCATTTTTAGACCTTGAAGAAGGTTACTGTGTTACAAAAAAAAGTCAAAGCCATATTACACGTATTGACATCACCCCCGAAAAAACTCACTTGATGTTTTATCGCCTGCAAATAATAAGTCTTTACCGTACACAATGATGATAACCACGGTTTTAAAAATTACGGAAGTGTGAAGCATGCACGGTCGGCACTTTCGTTCTTTACGCATGACACCACACGCACACAGATACATTAGGTAAGACAACGCGCCGAGCCTCACGAGTGGCAGTTTACGTGTGTGCATGTGCACGCACACAGACAGCCATTTTGCATGCTACACTCATAATTAGACGAGGTTACGTCCGTATTTTTTTCAGGTCCGTAGTCTTTACCTACTACTAAAATGATATAACACCGGTGTATCATCGGGTGAATCGAGCGAAGTGTCGGCAGGCCTTCCACAAGGTGGCCGCATGCCGCAGCCGATGGATGTGAATAGCACAAAATCGGCCGTCGTGGAGATCCTTGGGGAGGGCCTATGTCCAGCAGTGGACGTCTTTCGACTGATATGATAATGATAATGATCATTGGGTAGGTACTACTACACGCTATGTACCTACCTGAGAGTAGGTAGGTACATAGCGTTTTGCGTATTAACGTTTAATTTGGAGAGAACCTTTCCATTTCCATCTGGGTGTGGGGTTCAAAGCAGTAGAAATTTTGACTGCGTCTGATAATTAAAATGACGAAGTTTTTAATACAGTTGCTCAAAAAGTGGTACTTTTTGTATCTGCATTTCTGCGGAAAGTTGGATTTTTTCGCACTAGTGTTTTTTACTTTTCCATTTTTTTAAATTTAGTGTTGTTCCAAGCCAAGCATTTAACCAAAAAGTTCGCATGTTCAACCACTTTTAAGTAATATTTTCTCTTTTGATTAATTTTTTTTGTTTCATTGACATTTTTTCGCAAATGTGTTAGAAAACGTCGTTCGATACACGTGCGAAACTGTCATTTTCAGTCGTCCTGAGTCTAGTCCCTCGTTGACAGCTCGGGCCAAGACACCTCGGGACAGTCGGGATACCTGTTTTAAATGACATACTTTCCACATTTGCATTAACATTTGCCAGACTATAGTGACTATATTAAAGATGATGGTGATATGCCTGGGGGTAGTACGAAGAATACACTTATCGACGACACTCCCAAGTTTTAACACCCGCATGCCCTAATAATCACGAGTGTGCTCACAACCATAATGACAGTTGTATCACTGAGTCCACGTGATGTGTTTTCGGATCCTAAAGGTTCCCCTATGGAATCCCTAATCATTATTTGTCCTAATGCACCATTTGTCCGAATTGTCATTCATCCTAAAGACATTTCCACCTGAATTTTCCAACTTTTTACTGTTATTATACCTAATTCAAACTATCCTAGATTCAGGGTCGTAAGTAGGTACAATAACGTCACAAATGAAATTAATTAACGTATAAAGACCAAACTGGTTTATTTAACGTAAATTATCATCGTTTTATCATGTTTAAGATAGTTTTTGACTTTATTGTGCAAGTTAAGTTGTTTTAGGTGAGTTTGATAACGAAAATTGTAATATTTAAGGTTTTGAAGTCATACACGTATATGTCCCAAAGTGACACATTGGCCTTTGTATTGGTTTATTTAATTAAAATAAATTTTGATAAATTCACGTACAAAGGCTTAAGTTGGCTAGTTTTTGATTAAATATATTTAAATAAAAAAATGTGTAATACGATTGAACCTCATGAGACTTAAAACTGATATGCTAAGTTTCAGCACAAATGGATGAAAAACCTCTGAGTTATGACCTTTTCCGACTTTAAAGGCCCGTCCTGTAAAATTAAGATTTTACACTTAGGCCCTTATTCGTAGGACCCATCGATATGTAAATCCGGTACTTTCTTATAAGTATAGCAGTTCGAATAAACCTGGCGTTAAATAGTAAGTATGACCATTTACTTTCAGTTTTTTGTCATTTGTAGTGTATACCGGACAGGTTCCCAACATTAGCTTGTCCCGTTCCGTTCGAATACCAAAAGGTATATTTAAGTTGGTAATATATTGCTTTTGAAATTTAGGATCGTCACGAGGAGAAGCGAAAGAATCAGTCGTCTTAAATGAAATATTATTTGAAGAATCCTGATCATTAAAATGTTCACTTTCCACTTCATCGCTTACATCACTTTCATTATCTGTTGATGTCTCATCCTCATCATTTTTATTAACAAGGCTAGATTGAGAAAAAATCCTCACAACCGTTTGATCAGTTATAGATTCCTTCTTTTCTTCACTTGGGCTATATTTAATTCTTTTTACTAACTTTCCCCATTGCAATCCGTCATCAAAATCATCATCATTAGTATTGAAGTAATTATTCTCATTTTTAACTTTAACTATGTCATTAAGCGGTTTTGTAATTGGTTTTTAAACAGATTCCAGAATCATATCATTGTTTGTTTTTACATCGCGAATAAGTTTAACCTTATTTTTAACTGCTTTGGCTGACCGGAGTATCTTTTCCTTTAGCACTTTATCTTCATGAACTTTCTCGACTTTCGAGCTCATGTCCGTTCTCTTTGGATTCATTTAATATAATAAACGATTATTCGAATACTATTCAATAAGTATGTACTTAAGTATATTAATCTACAATAATTAATGTATCAAACCCCATTCTATAACATCCAGAATTTTTGTTACAATCCTTGTTTATAACCAAGTAGCTGAAAGGTTCGCTCCATATTTTAGCGCAAATTTCACGAAACTGCGACCATGACATATCGGTTCCAACATGCTCATCATAAACATGACGTAAATTAACATCATCTTGCTTAAAAAGAATTATTAAATTAGCATTATCCCTTATTAATTGTTTTGGTACTTTACTGTACGTTTGATTTAAATAAAAGCTATCAATATTTTTATGTCTTCCCATTGCAAAGTAATCCCTTATGTTGTTTGGTTTTCACAAGCCACATCATCAAATATCATGATTGAGTTATAGTTAGCTTCGTTTGGGCTAAGTATTTCTTCATTTTCACAATATTTTTGAAATTTAACCGTGGGAACTAACGCTAATACTTCTTCTAAAAATCAATACATAGGTTGAAAAAGGGTTTTTGAGTAAACATAAACATTTTGGTACCGTAACCCTTGTTCATGAAGTAAAAGACCAACCATTAAATTAGTTTTTCCGCAATTAGAAGGACCGCAAATTATACTGCGAATACTGTAAGGTAAAAGTTCACCATGACGTACACAAGGCTTATTGCGAGCTGAAAAAACAAGATCCATCTGCAAGCTCTGATTTTGTTTTACAAACTTCATATTTCTTCAAAATTTCTCAAGCGATGCATAGGTACGTTTTACTTGCATGAAAGACTTATTCCAATTAAGGGAAATCACGACTACGTTTTCACATATATATATATAACAATTTTGATGCGATTGTTTTTAGCTAATAATTCCCGTTGCGAACGCGCACGTTTAACGCGATCATTTCATTTTGCGCAAACCCAATTTACGTTACGACGTGTTATTTGTTAAATACGCATGTTAACGCGAGAGATAATCGTTTTATTTTAAGCACAAACCTAATTTCCGTTACATGTTGCGAAACGCGCACGTTAGTGCAATTATTTCATTTTGCGCAAACCCAAATTTTGAAATCCACAAAATAATATTGGGCATTTGGATCACACGAGTGAGGAGGGCGAAATTTTCCGGGCCCGATCGAACGAGGTGGGCCAGAATGCCCAATATTATACTACTAAGGCAAAACTTTATCGCTATCGGATGATGACGAACTATGGCGTCGACACCCACTTATAATTTTCCGTTCTAATTTCTTTATTTTTTTCTTGAAGTAATCGTATTCACTCTCATCACACTTATTTCTTTTCCTTTTTGGCATTTTAAACAAGAACAAAATATGATAATTATTCGAAATTTAATGATATCACGGAATAGTTATTAGCAACGTACGAAACAGCGAAGCACTAAATTGTGAATGACGGGCACCGGGCCGGAGCAGCTCAATCTACTCTACAGATATGTGTTTTTATTTTTATATCTCTGAATTAAGTGCGAAATAGCGAGCCTATAGTGAAACTAAATGTGTGGATATATGCTAATATCGAGAACGAAGCCTGAGAGTAATCATTATTAGATTGACATTTAAATTATTATTTTATTGGACGCATGACATAACCTTTTAAAATGTGATTTGTAATTAATATCCGTAGTATAAGGTAAGGTGACTTTTTTCATAAGCTACTTAACTGATGTACATTTCTATTACTTGGCCTATAATTTATACGGCTATTGACGGATAGAAAGTGGATGAAACTCATAGACTTAATATATTACTTCGTATGGACTGGCCTCTAGTACAAAAAAACGGGCGATGAAATTGGTGCTAAATCTAAGAATCTAGCACCAAATCGTGACAGTGACGTTTCAACCTCGCACTAAGTTGTACGTACTAGTAAAATCAAAAATGCCATATTGCGTCATAAGTAAGTGCAATAATTATACCTCAAAGGTATCGAAAACCAAGGATGGAGTTTCTTTTTTCCGGTAAGCATATTAAGTAATGTATTACTCGAGTTAAACCATTTTTTCAAGCATTCTTAATATTATTGTAAATACAGCTGTTGTTTGGTTACCCGCCACGTTACGGTAGTTCTATGTAGTTTGACGTAGTTTATAAGCAATCTGATAGATGTCGCTACTGTTTCTTGGCCAAACATATGTGTCATTTTTGTTCGGAAGACCCTATCTAGTTGTTTAAATCAATGATGAAACTATTTTATTTAAGACCTACATTATATACCTACCCACTTTTAGAATTAAATAACCGACCATTTTTCATTAACCAACCGCCGAAAAATAAAATAACTAGGCGTAATTTTTTTCAAGTGATCGATCATAATAACCGCCCTAATATTAAATAACAACGTATAGAAATAATATGCCTTAAATAAGTCTTAAAAATGGCGGAAAAATTGTTAAAGTCTGGATATGTCAACGACGTCGACACGGCTACTTTTGACATAGAATAACAAAACAGAATGCACAAAGCCTGTCCCATGTTGTCACACTGGGTGGCAGAAGCCATAGGAGAAATAAATTATTCAATTGTACAAATTTGTCGCATAATTACTAATATAAAATGAGATTTAATGTTACTAACAATCTATGGAACGCCATGATCCTGAAATAAATGCATTAATTCAAAAAAGTATGCAGTATTAGGGTGAGTTTATTCAGTTCTGTTTTCAAGGTTCCGTACCAAAATGGTAAAAAAGGAACCCTTATGGTGAGACTTCGTTGTCTGGCTGTCTGTCTGTATGTCACAGCAGGTTGTAACGGTCCAGATATGCCCGTTCAAATTCACAAATATAATTAGAGTTAGTTCAGGCTCTAGTGAGAGCTGATTAATATGCAAAATCTATTTTTAATAAAATAACATTATTGTTAGATATTAATTATATGTATTCACGTATGAATACAATAATAAATGATAAAATGCGAATGCAACAAATTTGAGCGCCTACTAAAAATAGTCCGCAATTATTTTTTTTTGGTAATCGCCTGAAGGGCCAAAGACAAAAGTCCTTGCTTTTATTTACTGTTTTTAAAACATTACTTGAGAGAAAAAGAAAAAGGGCAGAGGTGAAAATCCCAACCTGGGAATGGAGGGCCCAGGTACTGCCGGGGTCGCACCGGCTAAAAACACCAATGCCCCTATTACCAACTAGAATTTAGACTCCCGCGGATACTACCCCAGCCAGGTGATGAAAGGCCGGAGGAGAAAGTCCTTCCTCCGTTTACTTATCCGCGGAGTTTTTCCAAAAAGGGGGGATAGGAGTGGGGGTTGGGATGGGGGGGGAGACTATATCTATGTGAGTCGCGGAGTGGGAATCCTGACGCATGCATGCTTACGGACTACGGGCTTCCTTTCTTTTGCCCGACAATGGAAGGGTTGGGTCGGAGATCTTTTCAGGACCGCTTGTGTGGCTGTGGACACCATCTTTATGGGAGGGGCTACCCTTTTTTGAGGCTTGGTCTTTTGCCTGGAGATACTATTTTTGCGCGTGTCTCCTTGCGCTGCCCTCTTTTGTGACCTCTTCCATTGCAATTTAGCCTAAACATCTGCTATAATTAAGGGGGGAGGGGCAGGTGTCAGTTTGACGAGGGACCAGTGAATCGCGAACGGAGCCTTACCCCAGCCAGTGCTGAAGGGCCGGGAGAGAAAATCATTCTCCCGTTTAGGAGGCCGCAGGATTCCCCATCCCCCGTCCTACCAACACCCCTTAGGTGTCCGGGTGGTGCGTGCGTCAGGAGGTTGCTTATGTTAACATAGGTACACTTATGGTCAGAGTTAGCTAGGGTTTAAACAAAGAGATTGTACAGAGGTGCTTAGGGAATGGGGGTGTTTGGAAATGTTATACTATTTATACAAGATTAGGGGTGCAAGGGGGGGAGAAGAAAATTGGGTTTTCTTGGAGGGGGGGGGGGTGCAGAATTGGGGGGATACGGCGAGGGGGGGATACAGCGAGGGGGGGTTGGAAGGGGGGTACGAGTATGAAGGTTTGGAGGGAAGAGTCTTTTAAATAATGACAATGTAACAGATTGTACATTATATTCATCAGTTCCAGTATTCCTAAAGCTTGAGCATAGTAAACTAAAGATATGTGAATATTTCTAGTCTATGGCAGATAGCCAGATATACCATCAGCATTGAAAGAATTAACGAGATTAAATGGTTTCTCTCATTTATATTAAATATTTTACATCGAGTGATTTTTCTGTTTACGCTATGGGTTGCGTACCCTGCTTGGTTGTTCTCAAGGGAAAACCGGCCTTATAGTTTGTGAGCAGTAAGAACCACTAATCTATTCCTGTGGGAATAAACTTCAGCTTAAATCTACAATTTATGATTGAAATCATTATCAGGACCAGTATTCATCATGACTAGAAAGTTTCACTATCATTCTAGAATATGCCATAAATATATTTTATAAATATACTCTTCATAAAAGTTACAGTGCAATGTTACACTTCAATCTTCATTAACTTGGTCTGTTATGACTACTTACTATTACTATCTATAACCTAACAAATCTTGTTCATATGACTATTTACCACTACAACCATTATCCTGACAGTTTGACTTTGACTTTTTAATAATTCAGCTCCTAGTAGATCTAATGTGATATACATACAATACCAAATGTCTATTAGACTATATTTCACTCTTGCATTGAGTATGGAGCGCTTGAAAACCCTCTTGTCCTTTTGTTGACTGATGACAGACTACTTCTGACCAATTTACTACTAACAACTGACAAAGACTGTTAAATCAATAATTCCCACCTGGAAAGAGAAAGAAAAAAGAGATAGGCGCTGGAGGGATGTCCAGTCAGGTAGACAAGTCCCACAGTCATGAGCGGGGAGTCATGGGCTCTGACCTTAGGCGCAAAATAAAATGCCATAAGCATACTTTCCAGTTTCAATCTAATAACCCTAACTAGTACCAAAGACTATGACTGACCTATACATATATTTCATAAGATCAAACAACAAGACTTTTATCTCTTAGTTATAATTTGTAATTTCATTACAATTAACTATTATATTTATAAACATA